>CM017444.1:37703444-38121897 GCA_007726485.1 Eragrostis curvula
GATTGAATTAGAGTTGTACATTCCTTTTATGAGCAAGGAAAAGGTGTCAGTGTTGTCCTGGCAAGAATGTGGGTACGAATTACCAGTCGTACAAGTTGAGATGGAATAATAAAAAGCTCAACAGACCCCAATGGTCATACGGCACTTACTCAAGCAACATCAAAAGATCAAAGGCATGAAGCTCCTTTTTAACGCAGAAATGCGGAGAATAGTTTTTCTTTTAACCGACCAAGTCATATGACCCCATCGTTTCTTTTTGGTCAAGGACTATTGGTCGAGTTCTGATGTCAGTGGAAGAATCGATAGTATATCCACCTTTAAGCCTTAACCCTTGTTCGTAGCACGCGAACACTTCAGCCCACAACAAATAAATCGTGTTGATTGTGTGGTTCGATGATTTTGTTGATCCTTGTTCCGTGTTTCTTTGGTTGAGTGCTTCTAATCAAACCAAACATCATAACAACAAAAACTAAAGGTTAATAGCAGCTTAGTGCTAAAATCCCTCTCCTAACCTATACCCAAACCCCTACCCAAGAAAAACCACCGTCAAAGAGTTTTCAGCACAGAGTCAAGACCAATCAAAAGTTTGGCCAACGACAGCTAAGGATCACAGACAAATGGGAAAGTTTGCATAAGGCAGTGCTAAAAAGAATAAAGACGTCAGTGACTTGTCAAACGACAACTCATAAAGTAGAGCTTAACCAAGGAAGTGAGTCAAATGACAGTCGAGATAATGGCAAGAAGTTTCAGCCGCCATCACAATTGACCTAGCTCAAAAACCCAGAATCCTGTACTGACCAAGCAACAGGAATTAATAGCTGCAAATCATGGAACCCTCATAGCCAGAGAACTTCGTCAAGAATGAGGCTCAAGTTTCCTGTCAATGATAACACTAGCAAAGATCTGTTGGTTATAAATGTTTGCCTCGAGAATGTCCCCAAAGAGACCTGAGAAAGGTTGCCAACGACTTGGACCAAAGTGGAATATGAGCCAAGTGAATCGAAAATTACCTACATTGCAAGTAATATGAAAGTCAAACCCTTGGAAAAAGTACTGGTAGTACATGAATAACCAGGTGTCTCCCAGATGAGTTACCCAGTTTGCTACCTGACAAAGACAGAGGAGTTCCTCATTAAGCTAATTTTGGAACAAATCCCTAATAGCCAAGAGTTCCTATCAAATGGCAGCCAATGAACGAGCAGAATCGAAAGAACCACTAGCAGAGTTACAAGAGAAATACTTCATCCGATCAAGCTTTTATCCTTGGTGATCACCTGTGCTGTTTGTCAAGAGGTCACAGAATGTGCCTTGACTACAATTCATTTCATGAGGCTACATCAAGAATGAATACCCACAGCCCAGGATCGATAACTTGTTTGACCAGTTAAAGAAAGCCAAGTTGTCCTCAAGATTGACTTACGGATTCGAGTACCACCAATCAAAGCTTTGAGGTGAAGACGTACTCGAGATATCCCTTGTCACTCGTTACGATCTTCAGCACAGATATCTGGTATTGGAAGCAAGATTCCATGAACTTGCAAGGTCAAGGGATGACAAAATTCTGGCAAATGAGGACAACAGTACAAGGAATGGTGACAAAACACATGATTCCTTGGTCCTAAATTGGATGGATAAAAAAAAGAAAAAAAAAGAGAGAGTATTTGAAAAGATCGTTGTAGTGATAAATGCACTGGATCGCAATAATCACTGCAACCACATCAACAAGCAAAATGGCAACCTGAGCTACTATCAGAAGTCACGTGGCTAAATCCCGCTTTGTTAAGCCAGGCTAGTTGAGCACCTCCGGTGTCGAATCATTTCTGGACAGTAAGATCTAATCAACTTTAAGAAGGAGTCATGAGACATAAACATATGGTACACAACCTAAAGGATCCCAGTGTTCCACATAAGCAGATCAAGATGGCCCTTAGAAAAGAGTTGTGCCAGTAACATCAACATCAGAATAAGCCAATGATGTGTCCTTTGGGAAACAGTCTATTGGTTGTCTCTGCAGTAAAAGAAAAAGTTTCCGCTAATGGATCATGCACTCAAATGGTGGTTAAGCCTTGCATACCAACAGAAGTAACCCGAGGTCAAGGATTTTAAGTGGGGTAGGTATCCCCACCCCTAAGGCAACAAAGATGGAAGACCTTTCCTACGATGGACTAAGTAAATAACTCATAAGAGTCATTGATTACAGAAGCCTTTGGATTGTTATGATGAGATAAAAGGATTATGGTCCTGCATTACACAGAAAGCGCCAGCGTATCAGAAAGAGATACAACACTTCACGGCACATGAGAAGCTTACAAAGTCGATCAACATGCCATACCCCGTTCGGATTCCAGAAACTCCAGAAATCATCTTTCCCTTTGCAAGAAAGGCTGCGAAATAAGTTAACGACCTTGTCACTCGGAATGTCCTGAGACAGCTAAGACCTGGAATGGCCACATGGTATCAACAGGAGTAACCCAAGTGAAAATCCTTTTAAGTGGGGTAGGATTTTCTTCTGAATAACCTAAAAGCCTTAAGACTCAAAACCTTAGGCCAGCCGTCCTCTGCAAAAACGACTGGCATCGAAGATCTTCAGGAACAAGAAGTTCAATCACGCTCACCTGCAGTTCGAAGTCCACTCACCTTGAAGAAAATCTGTTATCAAAGCTCGCAACGCCGAGAAATCTTCGACGAAATTTTGAAAGTTACACCCGTAAAACAAGAAGACACAAGAGGAGTTCTACGCCATCCAGAAGACCGTTTGAATTTCGAGGACGAGATTCCCTTTAAGTGGGGTAGATCTATAACACCCCTACTTTTGGAGCAAAAAGAAAAAGAAAAAAAAAGGAATAAAAATCACTCCAAATTACAATTTTTGTCCAACCTCTCATCTTGAAATGAATTTTCAAAATAAAATTCACTAAATAAATTAAACTTAGTTTGAATCTGAAAATTTTAAAAAATAAAACTTGTGCTCTAGTGTTTGCTTCATTTAAAAATGTATTAAAATTTGGAAGCTTTTGAATTTTCAACAAATAAAATCAAAGTAGGATTAGATCCCAAGTTGATTTTCAAAATTTTGAATTTTTAAACTTGTATAAAACTTCACCATAAGCATTTCAGTGGTTAATTTGTTTTGTTTTGAGTGTTTGATCAACCCTTGTCTTTGTTCGAATTTGAAATTCCTTCAAATTCGAAATCTAATAAAAGTTTAAACCATTTCTTCCGACCTGGGCCAGAACCCTCAGCCGGCCCAGCCCTTGTCCCTCTCCCTCCTCTTTCTTTTCCCCTCTCGGGCCGCAGCCATTCCAGCCAGCACAGGCCCAGCAGCACCAACCGGGCCCAGCTCGCGCAGCCCACCTCCCTTCCCTCTCTGTGTGTCACCGACAGGTGGGACCCACCTGTCATCCCCCACCTCGTCGCGTCCCGTCCAACACCGCCGGCCATACCGCCGCCGACGTCAGCCACAGCGCCGCCGCCCTGTAGCCACCGCCCTACTGTGCTCCACCGCCTTCGCCGCCCTTAAATTGACACCGGGCCGCTCTCCTTCCCCTCTTTTCCTCATTCGCGTGAGCTCGAGCTCCCGCCGAGCAAGCTAGGGTTCCGGCGATCCTCGAATGCCACGCTCCCGACCTCCTCCGCCCTCGCCGCCCTCGCGGTGAGCATCGCCGCCCTCCTCTCTCTCTTCCGCGCCCCTCTATTTTCTTCCTTACCTCGTGCACGAGCTCCCGCGTCGACCGTCCTCATCGCCGCTGCCTTCCCCTCCGGCTCCGGCCATCTCCTGTCGCCCACCGGTCCACTTGAACACGAGGTGAGCATTCTCATGCTCCCCTCTCTCCCCTGCGCTTCACCTCCCTCCCTCCTCTCCTCTCGCCCGAGCCCGCACCGAGCCGCCGTCACCGCGCATGGTTCCCCTCGTCGCCGGCTGCCCTTCCGACTATCCCCGGCCAAGCTGACACGCGCATCTCACTCCCCGGGCTCCCACGCACATCCCAGAGGGCACACACACTCGAGCCCAAGGCACCCCCTCGCCATCTTCCCGCGCACGCGCGAGCGCCGTCGAGCTCCGGTGAGCTCGCGCCGCCGCTCCGGCCTCTCCCCTCGTCGACGTGTGGACCCATCAGCTCCACCTCACGGCGTAGACCCCCGTCGACCACTACCCATCGCCCCTCCGCCACCCTAGTCGCCGGCGGCAAGGCTTCCGGTGAGCCGCCGCCGCGCGCACGCGTCCCGGTCCACGGTGGACCGGTGGACCGCCGCCCATCCCCGGTCCATGGACCCCGTGGACCCAGTCCACCTTTTTGATTTATTTTAAATCAATAATCCCCTTTACTGCGTCAGCACTACGCAATAAACATTTCCAATACAAAAATAATTCCTAAAACCTTGAAAATCCCGGGCCCTGTACATTTTGCAGATAAGTCCCTGACCTTTTCAATAATCATGTTTAAGCCCTGCCTTTTTACAGAAAAGTACCTAAACTATTCTGTAATTATGATTTAGCCCCTGTCTTTTTACACCAAGGTCCCTAAACTTTTTCTAATTACATATAGGTCCCTAGATCTTCTCTGTAATTACAGAAAAGTCCTCTGTAATTACAGATAAGCCCCTAGAACTTCAAATATCCATATCTTTTCAACCATAGCTCCGTTTTGGGCGATTCTTGCGCCTACGCGTTCGTAGGAACGCATAGTACCTCATGGTACTATTATTGGAGCACCCTCTCTGACCTAGACACCATCAATGACCCAAAACCCTCTCACCTATTATATCTTTTTCCGGCAATTATGCGATGTCTCGCACGTCGCAATCCTTGTTCATCCAAAACCTAACCAATCCTGTGATGCTAGTTATCTAGTACCCTCCACACGACGACACACACCCCGCTCTATTCCTATTTTACATATTCACTCCTTTACCTATTAGCAATAAACCTTTTATATTGTATCGCTTCAAACCAAGCAATCTCTCGTGCCGTTTCACTCAAAACCCCGCTTCATCCTTGTATCACCTATTTACTCATTCGCTCGCTAGCCTTGAACCTAACGATCTTTTATGTCGTTTCACTTCAAGATCTAACAACCTCTTTCTATCACAAACTCAACTCCAAACCTAGCCTTAATCAATCATCGCTCAACCAAACTTAACCCAACAATGTCTGCAGCATCTATTCCAATGTCCTCATCAAATCCTACCAAACCCTATCGTTTCGCTATCCTCTTTTATAAGTAGTATTTTATTGAATCTTATTGGAATTATTGATTCGTTGTTATTCTAATTGCCAGTTGTCTTTATTTGATCTTAGTGTTTTATCTGCAGTCGTGCATTCATATCGCACATGCTCACGTGCACGTACCACCGTCATGCGCCCGACGCATGACGACCAACTTAATCAATAATAACTTAGTCCTAGTAATTAATCAATCTAGTAAGTAATTAATAGCTAGATCATCATTAGTTGACGATCTAAGGTATAGGAGCCCTAACCCGACACACCTCGTACTCCGTACAAGTGTTGCATGAACCTTTATATAGGTTGCTACCTGTATGAAGGCTAGTGCCACGAATGTACGAAGAACACGTACACACGCTGTCCCCGTCACTTCATGCATTCATGCTCTTCTCTTCGTGTTTAGCATCTCCCATTACACCAAAAGCCATAAAGTACGATGCATCACCCCTAATGGCCTTTTTAAGGTAACAAAACCTCGTTAAAGTAAAACTGAATGCATCATCTGTGTCTTGAGTCTTTTGTTCTTCATTTGTTGTCTATCGGTTTTAATTGGAGTTAATTGGATCTTATTCGGCTCTTCTCGCTTTTTATTTTCTTTTGCGGTAGTTTATTTATACGTAGTATCTCTATGCGTTAGATTACGCGAGAATCGAGGAAGAGCCAGAAGAATCCAAGCACTCGTCGAGGAAACGTATATCAAGACCCGTCGAAAGATACGAGCTTCAAGAAAGGACTCGAAGGCATCCACTTCGACGGAAAAGACTGAAGACCCAGAACTTAAATATTAGGAAAGCGATTATCAGGCAAGCCCTAACTCCCCTTTGATCATATTGATCCTATGATTGCAAAGAAAACCCACTTAGAGCCTGCTTTCAAATAAAGTATGCATGGTATTTAAAAGTGATTTACATGCTTAGTATGTCCTAAGTACTTGTTGATTGCCATGCCTTGTTCTTGCTTACCCTAAATCCTTGTTAAACCTAGGAATCCACATCATTAATTCTTTAATGATGTGATGAATTAAAATGCTGCTTAGGACCTATCACATGTGTTCTTAATTAATCTTGCTCACATGCTTTTGTGTTAAAATGTGTGAGTGATTGGTGGTGTGAGTAAATGTGAAAATGGGTGGGTTTGATGATAAAGTGTAACCCATAGTGGGGGATGTTTTGGCGGGATCAGGCGAGGTAGTCCTCAGTGGGGAGGCTATCTCTGGGACGCCCTTCCTCGTGAGGATTGGCTATTGAAGATGCCTGATTCGGTCGTATAAGGACCGGTTCATGTGCCGCCTGGCCTAGCACCTCCCGTACAACCACAAGCCTTGTATGGGAAAGGTTTGGAACCACACCCTACTATAGCGTTCACCCGGTACCCACCAGGAGGCTGGAGTGGCAAACGGAAGCCAGGAGAAGGCTCGACGAGGTTGGCGTCGAGTCCGGCATGTGGAGACAATTCTGGCCTGTGGCCATGCTATTATATGATGATGGAAGCCCCTGGTTGGTGATTTTCCGTGGTGGTGCCGTGGTGACGCCAAGTAGGTACGGAACCATTAGTATACCAATCCAAACCGCGATATCGGGGAGGACTGGTGTACCTTGTGGGGAAAGTGTACAACCTCTGCAGAGGATAAGAATCTATCCGGATAGCCGTGTTCCACGGTATTGGACAACGCGAAAGCTATGGCCACACAATGATTAGTCTTTCCGGTGTGAGTTATCCTTGGCGTGTTTTTGGAAAACGCCGGCGTGGAGCCGTGCGCTGGTTTCCTGCCAGCACTTAAAATTTGGGAACTGGCGGGATGGATTGCATCTCCCCCAGGGCCAACCAACCCCACTATATCTAATGACATACCTGACTGTAGTTTGCGAACTGTTTTGGTTTCAAAAACAACCCTTGCATAAAATTGGCTTTCCGTCGATATGATAAACCTCAGCCTCATCCTTGTTTATACCCTTGCATATATTTACCCCTTGTGTTAGGGTTTGCTGAGTACCTTATGTACTCACGCGTTTGCGATTGATGTTTTTAGTAGGAGAAGTCTTCGTAGGAGGCGACGAAGCTTTGGTTTTCGGTTCTGCTTCTCAAGTCTGCCTGTGGCTTGGGTCGTGTTTTCCGCTGTCTGTGTGTGGTTGCTTCGCCTTTATTTGACGGAAGGACTTGGATACTTCTGCATCCTTGTCGAACCGTCACTAAAGGCTCAATATATCAGGTATTATATTTATTTATTTACCTATTCGAAGTATGCTTTTGATTACCATATCTGTGTTCCTGTGCGTATCAGCTACTGATCCAGGGACTGATACATGATGCACAGAGTACTCCAGAAATGGGGTACGACAGACATGAAGTCAGATAGCACTGGTCACTGCATGTGGGTCCAGCGACGTGTGACCCCGAATGTCAATGGCGCTGATTTGACGTTAGAGGATCCCAATCCAAGTCATTCCGAGAGCTTCGCCTCGAGATTCAGGAGTCCTCTTCTTCAGAAGATCTGGTATAAGCTCTCTTGTAGTAAGAATTATTTTTATTCAATAAATATATTCTTTTATCTATGAGTTCATTCCCATCGAGTTCATTAGTCTCATAGATTGTGTTGCGATATTAGGAATACTTGCATGACTCATTTTGCTCGCTCATGGGTTTTTGGTCTAGATTCTACTTTAGATCGCTTTTGTCTTGCTGGAAATGTATCCGAATATCCTTCTTAGCTGATGTGAGTATAGACAGTAATTGTACCTAGGCGTGGTTCCTAGGATTGCAATATAGCTTGATTTGTGACTCTCCTACAGATGGATGTGGTAGCAGTTGGCAGGTGGTGACAACCTTATCCGGCGTGTTCAATCCACGTTTGAACTGCCCAAAAGAGTTGGAAAGTATTGTGGTTCTCTATCAGGCTTCACTTAGCTACCAGGTGGTCAAGTTGGTTAGGCTATGTCCTGAAGTGAGAAGGAGATGAAGTGAAGAACACATGAGCATATGGTGTAACTTCGTTCATATGGGCCTTACTGGAGTAGCACATAATCTATCTAGATGCTTAACTTTACTTAGAAAAAAGATTTTTACATAGGAATATTCTCAAAATAATCACTCAAACTCACATATCTAGATGCGATTTAGAAATTCCTGTATAAATATAGGAATATTCTTTTTGATCGAATTGTCACATATCCTTAATGCACGCAATTGGTAGCTAGATTTCCGCAAATATATATTGGCACACAATTGGTGCAGGTACAATTGCAGAACAATTCAATATACAAACTTAGCTGATAGAAAAATTAAAGTCTTACATGTGGTTCTTCCAACTGATGTATGAGAAGTACTTAATAACCAACACCTTATTAATGTCGTGAAGATAATTCATTTACCATGATACAAATAAAAGAGACCAATTCAATATAAATTACATTCGTTGCATGTGATATTTTCTCATTCAGCAATTCGTGGGCTGTATTCTTCATTTTTTTGATCGAAAACACTTGCCACCACCCAAATTAAACCCACGCCTAGCAAGCCTGAAGCTGTGACTGAGTGAATGCATATCTGCCATCTTTGTTATAACGCCATAAACTAAGATTCCATACGACATTGAACTAAGATTCCATACGACATTGTTGAGTCATCAACTGATACGTTAACCAAGAAATGCATAGTTAGAATACAACTATATTCTGCTTGAAATCTCAACTTGTAACATGGTGAATACTTTCATGCAGATTAAATTATAGGCGTAGACAAATTGAAGTCTAAACTTGTGTTCATGTCGGCAAGCAGGTATAGAGTGTATTTCAGGAAATTGCTGGGTCAACCCCAAATACCTTCGAGAAGCAGCAGGTATGGAGTACTCACTGAATGCTGGTGCAGATTAAGTCTTCACTGAATTTTAGAGATAAAACTACTTGTAACATGCTGGTGCAAGTTGACTTATGATGTCGATCAACTTGTAACATGCCAGTGCAGTTTCCCATCTAAAACGAGAATAGCAGCACCGGTTTCGCCCCCGCTCGTGCTGGCCACGTCGCCTGAAAATTTGAGCGTCGTTCGATCCGTTGTGTCTGGTCGATCCGAAAAGATGCTATAGGTCCGAGAAGAAATCCAACGTGTTTGACTATTTCACCTTCCTTTTGTCAACCCTTTGCCGCAATTCTTGAATGTGCTCCGTCCAAGAAGTCCAACGTGTTTGACTGTTTCATTTGTGTGCTCTATATCTTGCCTGCTCCTCTCGCTCCTTCCGGGCTCATTGTTTGCTTTCGCTTCTTCGCTGCACCCTGCTCATTGAATTCCTCCATGCGAGCGCGCCGTCTCCGTCTCCCGGCGCGAGTCGGTCCAGCAGCGGCGAGCCGGGGCTGTCCGCGTCGACGTCCGGCAAGGACAGGTCGGACGCCACGAGGACGAGGGGCACGGTGCTGCTGGCGTCGGTGATCACGGCAACGTGGCCGTCGCCCCCGACGCGGCCTGCGAGGGCGGGGAAAAGGTCAAGCGCGGCCTCGAACGCGCTCTGGAGGACGGCGAGCGGGTCGGGAGGCAGGAAGAAGCGGAGCGTGCGGAAGGCGACGTCAAGCACATTGCGGTTGGCGTCGAGGCCGATGGCTATTGGTAATTTTTTTATATGTTTTGTTGATGCTTTTGCCTTTTTTTTTTGTATGTATGAATGGCTACCAACTCGTAACTCGTCTCGTGTGTGTAGCCGACCTTACGAAGAGGAAGGAGAGCATGGATGTGACACCCCATGTCACTAAATTGCTAATGGTGCAAACAGCCCCGAAAGCAAACTGAACTCAAATTTAAATCATTTCAACATTCGAAATCAAAATTCAAACTATTATAAAATCCAAGCTCCAGAAAGAACTCAAACTTTTCAATAACAAGTTGAGCAACCAAAAATACCAGTGGGTAGCCTTCCTGCCACAAGAATTTTGGAGAATTTCTGGTGATTTTAGAAATTCGTTTGATGGCTCAAATAAATCCCCAAATATTGGAAAGTAACCAACTTTGACCAGCTGCCAATTGCAATTCGTTTAGAATCCTGATGTGCATGTTGGCCAGTGTGAACTCCAGGTCAAGCTCTTTCAAAAGAGATCAGTTTCGTGATTTTTGGAGATGGTTTACTATTTTAAATAGTGTGCCAAAAGCTGGGGAAAAATCACCGTTTGAAAATTCTGGGAAAATGAAGATGCCGCGCGGGGCCCGCATGTCAGCCACCCTCCTCTCTCTGACCACGCCGAACTCGCTCGCCGCGTGGCCGTCGGCGTACGGCTCCGCCGCACCGCCCACGACCGCCCCCGCTCGGACAAGAGGATAAGGCGCCCCTCCCTCCGCGTTGCTTTCTCCCCTGGTCAGAACGCCCCAACTCGCCCCCCCCCCCCCCCTCCCTCCAGCGACCGAGCCACCTGCCCGCCATTGCCGCAGCGAGCCGAGCTCGAGCCTCGTTGGGCGAGTCCCGGAACAGCCAGCACCGCTGCGAGCCACACCAGTGCCTCCTCCGACGTCCCCATGGCCCCGGACCCATCCTCTCCATTGTGAGCCGGGAATCGACGTCGTCTTCCTCACGCCCGGTCAACCGCGCTGTCACCTCCTCGTCATCGATTCATCGTGTCCGGTGAGTTCCCGGCCAATTCCTCGCTCTTGGAGCCTCTCCGCGGAGTCGCGAACTCTACTGACCTCTCGATGCCCGTCTCCGTGCAGCATGTTCGCCGGGACACCACTTTTTCCCCGCCACTCATCGAGCTGCCGTGGACGCCTCTTCGTCAAGCCTCGCCCTCCGAGCCGCCTTCCCGTCGACGCGCTCCACGCCAACGTCTCCTGCAGCCCCAGGAAGCCGGAGCACCAGCGTGTGGATTGCCCCGTCGAACCCCGTGAGCTCGCCGCCGCGCCGAAGCTCCGCCACCCGTCCGTCCTCGTCGCCGAGCACTCTCCGGCCGACCCCGCGAGATCCCGTTCGTCGAGGTGAGATCCTCAACTCGCGCCGCCCCCGCTCGTGCCCTTATTTGGTCGATAGCGTCGCCCGAGCTCGCTCCGACGAGCCGCGCCGCCGCGCTCCGGCAACATTCCGGCCGGCGCACCGAGGACCACACGGCCTCGGATCAGTTGTGGCCATGCACGATCTTTTGTGGCAAACACCGTAGCCCTCCGTGTGTCCCTGCGTATGATTGGTTAGATCTCGTGTGGTTTAACGTCGATCCGCTGCAGCCCAAAACCGTGTGGCCCGTTGTGTTGCCCTCATCTGATTGGTCCACCAAGTTTTAATCCTTTTCGATTTAAACAAATTACCAGAAATTGCCTAAAACTTGTAAAATGCATGATAAATCGAATACAACTCAGAAAAATGTGAAACCAATTTTGTTAGTTTCCTTGTGCTCAGATCTACTTAAATAAAATCTTACAACTCATTTTCCTATTTTCTGTAAAATTATAATTGATGCAAGAATGATTAATTCCTAGTAAATCCTCTATTGCGCAATAAATCATGAACCCTTGCATGCTTGTTAAGAAAATGATTACACACATATAGAGCATTTTTCTACTGTCAGATGATGTTTAATTATTTTCTTATGATTTAAATCGTGTTCTGCATTATACGAATTATTATAAATAATCCATATTGCAATAAATCATCAAACTTCACCATAAATCATTTCCAGTGGTGAATTTAACCCGAAAAATGCCACTGGACAGAAATTAATGTTTGAAGTCACATTATCTATATAACCAACTCCAAATTGATTAAATAGCTAACTAATTGAAAATCAATGAAGAAAATACTTCAAACAAAAGTAATTAACAAAATTAATCATGTAATTAAACCTTAATTGCATCATGTTATTGCATCTAACTTGCATTTCCTTGTCATGGCATATAGCTATCGAGGTGCTCCAGGAGCAGGTGGAGGACCAGGATGTTGAGCCGCTTAGGAGGAGCCACTGACTGATTGTTGCTGACTGTGCTAGTGATAGAGTCATTCCTGAGCCAGGCAAGCCCCGGTGCATGCCTTCCTATTTAGGATTTTTGTTTATCACTTGTTTGGGGCTAAAAATTGATTGTGCATTAGGTTTATTAGGAGTTGATGTGAAACCTTAGAGCTGCATTAGGATTACCCTTCTATATCCTACCTTGTGTCCTATTTTTGTAGATGTGGTCTAGGTTACGTTAGAACTTGCTAGGCTTAGTGGCTAGCGGACGGTAGAAGTCGAGTGGTAGGTCCCACTCGCACGATAGGGACCCCTGGATTGTACTAGCTGGATTTAGGATTTGTTGAGACCGGACGGGGAATTGCTTGTATAGGATGGTTGGAGAAGGCTGGGCCTTCACGGTGGTGTAGCCCCGTCTGTGTCGATTAAGGACCGTCCGTTGTTGGCCCTGTTGAGCAAGTTCGAACGTACTGATCACATGCTAGTGTTTTTATGGGCCTAGTAAACTTAGTAGCTCGAGTTGCCCTGTTGTGCGGTGGAAGCCTGCCCTTTCTATCATGGTATTTTGGGAGAGAAGGGATGCCTCCCGAACGGGGCGTACGTCTGGGACGGGGACCGTGGCGGGGTTGGATCCGGCCTAGCTTCAGGGGGACCCTTGCAAACGGTTGCCATATGTGGCCTTCGCCGCATATGTCGTGTGGTCAGGTTTTTCTCCTGCAGGATGTACATCGATGCCGCCGCTCTCGGTCAAGAGCAACCTTGCTCAGTGCGCCACCCCGTAGTGTGATATGATTGATGAGATGGTGATGCTAGTCTATTACATTACTGTTATTTACATTACTATATATCCTGTCACCGTTGATGTATTGTTACTTATACCTGTTCTAGATATATGAACACTGCTTTATTGGTTAAGTACTTAATTGGAATTAAAACTTGAAAGTAAGGACCAAGTAATTAGTGCGCTTTTATGCAGGTGAGTCAGCCTAACCCCTTGTAGCCTTTGCATTCTAGGAGTCAGCTGTAGTTAGCCACGTTGACGGGTAAGTCTTGCTGAGTAACTAGTACTCAGGGTTTGGCTCTTCATGTTTTTGTGCAGGTATAGATTTTGCTTCCGCTGTTGCTTGGTCGAGTTCCTCAGCGGGTCCACATCGCAGGGCTTCGATGTGCGGCCACTTATCGTCGAGTGTGGTAGTATTGTTGTACTTTGTAGGCTTCCGCTGTGTTCTTACGTGTTTTAAATCATTTGACTCATGTAATAACTTAAAGATGTAAAATTTGAGCTTTTTATGTGATGTATTGTTGCGTCTGTTCATCAGCGCTTTACCGACTCGATCCTGTGAAAAGCGGAGACGCTTCAATGGAGCTGCCTTCTGTTACTGGCGGCGGCTGTATAGGTGATTCCAGGTAATTTGTTTTGTTTTTTACATTAATTTTAGTGTTTACTGGTTTTTGGAGGTGTTGTGCGTCCTCGTGACAATTTGTTTCCACTAACTTTGTAATGTTGCTTCCTGTCATACCCCAATTTCTGGAGCATGTTGTGCATCATGTACCAGTCCCTGGATCAGTAGCTGGTACGCACAAGAACACAGATATGGTAATCGAAAGCATACTTCGTATAGGTAAATAATATAATACCTGAGATATCACCTTTAGTGGCGGTGCGACGAGGATTCGGAAGTATCCAAGTCCGTCCGTCCGACTAATGGTGAAGCAGACAATCAGCGGAAACACGGCCCAAGCCTACAGGCAGACTTGAGTGCGAACGAAAACCCAATCGTCGTCGTCTTCTACGGGGCTTCTCTCACTAAAAACAATACGGGCAAACCCGTGAGTACATAAGGTACTCAGCAAACCCTAACACAAGGGGTAATTATATGCAAGGGAGGTAATCAAGGGTAAGGCTGATGGTTCAGTGTATCGGCGGAAAGCCAATTTTATGCAAGGGTTGGTTTTGAAGACAAAACCAGTTCGCAAACTAAGTCAGGTATAGCAATTAATTTAGTGGGGTTGGTTGGCCCTGGGGGAGAATAAAACTTTCCCGCCAGTTCCCAAATTTTATGCTATGCTGGCAGAAAACCAGCGCACGGCTCCAAACCGGTGTATTCCGAAAACACACACGCCAAGGAGAACTCACGCCGAAGTCTAATCATGTGACGGCCATGGCTTTCGCGTTGTCCAATACCGTGGAACACGGCTATCCGGATAGATTCTTATCCTCTGCAGAGGTCGTACACTTTACCCACAAGGGTATACCGTCCTCCCCGGAATTCGGCGGTTTGGACTGGCATACTAATGGTTCCGTACCTGCCTAGTGTCACCTCGGTACCACCCCGAAAATTCCGCGACCAGGGGCTTCACATCAATAGAATCCATAGTATCTTGGCCATAGCGCTTTCATTTGCCGGACCCGACGCCAATCTCGTCAAAGTCTTCTCCTGGCTTTCGGTTGCACTCTGCCTCCTGGTGGTACCGGGCGATCACTAGTAGGGTGTGGTTCCAAACTCCCCCCATAAAGGAGCCTCGTGGTTGCACTGTGTGCTAGGCCAGACGGTACACGAACCGGTCCTTATACGACCGAAGCAAGCATCTTCAATAGCTACCCTCCAATGAGGGATAGCGTCCCAGAGATAGCCTCCCCACTGAGGACTACCTCGCTTGCTCCCGTCTAAAACATACCCCCACTATGGGTTGCACTTACTATTCCCACCCATTTTCACATTTACACACACCACCAAGACACACGCATTTTACACCAAAAAAAAATCATGTGAGCAAGATTAATTAAACACAGTGTGAATGAGTCCTAAGCAGCATATTGTTCCAGCACATCATTAAAGAATTAATGATGGTGGATTCCTAGGTTTCTCAAGGGAATTTGGATAAGCAATATCAAGGAAAGGCTATCAACAACAACTTAGGTCATTCTAAGCATTTAAATCATTTTAAATTCCATGCAGGTTTCATTTGAAAACAAGCTCTAAGTAGGATCATTTGCAATCATGGGTTCAGCATGATCAATAGGAGTTAGGGCTTGCCTGCAAATCGCTTTCCTAATCTTTAAACTCTGACTCGAGGCTTGATTCTCTGAGTTGCTCTTCGTACTTGGAGCTTGTATCTCTGGGTTGGTCTTCGCGCTTCAAGTCCTCAGCAGTTCTTCGAAATCTTCAGGCGCTTCCTCGACTCTCGCGTAAACTAGCGCATAAAACAGTACGTATAAACTACCGCAAAAGAAATGAAAGAACAAAAGAAACAAAGATCGAGGAAAGCCGATTAAGATCCGAGAAAACTTGATGAATGATGAGAGGCATGATTTATGGATGATGCAGCACCTTAATGCAGGTCATGTTACGTGTCATAGGTGATATACCTGGCCTTGTAAGGGCCATATTCACCTAGACAAGTTATTAGTTATCTATTTTCTCTAATATGAGAACATGGGTGTGTGTGTGGTTAGGCGGGTGAGGGTTGAACACCTTATGGTGTTGGTGGTAAGATGCGGATGCTCTACTGATGGTGATTACGTGCATATCTAATGTGCAAGCTTCTATATTATTTCTACAAAAGACCATGCATGAATGCAGGCGGTGGTATATGCAGCGCGTGTACGTGAATATGCGCGATATGAATGCATGACTGCAGATAAGATGCCAAATTCAATTAAAGGCAGCTGGCGAATAAAATACCAGATAACTCCAATAAGATCCAATAAAAGATCAATGATAAGAGCAGAGCAATAAATCAAAAGAGGTTGGGCGAGGATATTAGGTTAGGTTTGATCGAGTGATGGTTGATATAGGTTAAGGTCAGGTCGAATTTTCGATGAAAGGCGGTTACTTGATCGGAAGTGAGATGACACTAAGGTTTGCTAGGTTTATAGATAGTGAGCATAAGAATGAATGCGGACTGCAAGGATGAAGTAGGGTTTGTGATAAGGAAGATATTAGGCAGATTAGTACCATAAGATGGGTTAGGTTTGATTGAGCGAGGGGTGATTGGCTTGGGTTAGGTTCGAGATTGGGTTGTGATAAGACAAGGGTACTAGGTTGGAAATTGTATCAGTATGATTAATCGCTAGGTTTAATGCTAGCGAGCAAAGGAATGGATAGGTTATACGAAGATGAAGTGAGAGGTGTGAGAGATATTAGGCGGAATAGCATCACAGGATGGGTTAGGTTTACATGCGCAGATGTTTGCGACATGCGGGATCATCGTCGCATGATTAGCCGAGAAAGGACATAAGGAGTGAGGGTTATTTTAGGAGGTGAGGATTTCTAAACCTAGTTTGGGGCTCCATGGATAGTACCATGAGGTACTTCGCGATTCCACGGACCCGTGGGCGCAAAAATCACCCAGAACGGAGTTCGGGTTAAAAAGATATGGGTATTTGAAGGTGAGAGGGCTAATTTGTAATTATAAAAAGGATTTCAGGGGCTTAAATATAATTACAGAAGGTTTTCAGGGACCAATCTGTAATTATGAAAAAGTTTAGGGGTCTGGGTGTAAAAGGTTAGGGGTTAAAACATAATTACAGAAAAGTTTAGGTACTTTTCTGTAAAATTTCAGGGCTTAAACAAGATTATTAAAAAGGTCAGGGGCTAATCTGCAAGATTGCAGGCCCTGGTGATTTTCAGGGGTTTTTTTTTTTTGGATTTATTTTTATTTAGGAAAAGGTTTTATTGCGCAAGCTGGCGTCATAATTGGGAAATGGTTTATTTTCCTTTTGGAAATCCCATGGACTCGGTCCATGGGCTCTGTGGACCGGAGGAGGGCGGCGGTCCACCGGTCCACGGTGGACCAAGGGCGCGCGCGCGGCGGGGGATCGTCGGAACTCTTGCCGCCGGCGCGTAGGAGGGGCGAGGGACTGCGGGGAGTCGTCGCGGAGGACGAGCGCACGAAGACTGAGCGATGGGTGGTACATGGTGACGACGAAGGTCAACGGAGCGGCCATGGCGGCTCGCCGGAGTTGGCTGCGGTGGCGGTGCTCGACGGGAACTCACGCGCAAGCCGGATGAGGGAGAAGGAAGGCGCGGGGAGGGGGAGAGGGGCTCGGGAAGACTCACCGCGGGCACTGCGGCGGCGGAGGGGGCCGGGATGGCTAGCGGCGGCGAGCCATTGCCGGAACCCTAGCTTTGGTGAGAGGAGCGGGAGGGGAAGAGTAGGAAGCTCGCGGTGTCGATGGCGTCGAGGGGGAGCTCGGAGGGAGGAGGAGGGAAGGGAAGAAGAGCGCGTCGGCTCGTCGGCAGCGAGGAAAGTTTGCCGGAGGAGCTCGGTTGGGGAGGAGGAGGAGAAAGGGGAAGAATGAGCATCGGAGGAAAGAAGAAGAGGGGCCTCGGTCTCGTTTTAAAGGCGCGGAGGAGTAGCGGCCACGAAAGCTTGCTCCGGCAGGGCACCGGGAGCGACGGAGGCGGGTCGCTGCCGGAGGTAGGGGCCGGCGCGGTGGTGCGCCGCGTGGAGAAGAAACATCCGACATGCGGGGCCCGCATGGCGGTGAGAGGGGGAGGGATGAGGCCGGGCCGCGGTGGAGTGGGCCGGGAGGAGATGGGCTGCGGCAGGCTGGGCCGAAGCCGAAGCAGGCCGCGCGGAGGGAGAAGAGAGAGGGGAAAAAGGAAAACGCGGGCTGGGCCAGGAAAAAGAAGAGAGGGAATTGGCCCGAAAGGAGATTTGGGTTATGGAATTGCTTTGATGTTTTCCAGGATTTTGAATTTGAAGATTTTGAATTCAAACAAACATGAGATTTGAACAAGCACTTCAAACAAATCCAAATAAAAGGCAAAAATGCATATGGTGACATTTGTGCAAGTTTTAAAATTTAAACTTTTTGAAAATTGAATGTGCATTAGCTCAAACTAGAACAAATTTGTTTAATTTGTTGTAAATTCAAAAGCTTCAAATTTTTAGTTCACTATTTAAATGAAAGCAAACACTTGAGCACAAGTTTTATATTTCAAAATTTCCAGATTCAAACTAAGTTTAATTTATTTAGTGAATTTTGTTTTGGAAAAATTCATGGAAGGTAAGAGTTTAGAAAAGGTTCAAATTTGGAGTGATTTTTATTCCTTTTGAGTTTATTTATTTATTTGTTTTTCTTCTTTTCTTTTTCTTTTTGGCTCTGAAAAGTAGGGTATTACAGATCTACCCCACTTAAAAGAAATCTCGTCCTCGAGATTTGCAAGGTCTTCCGGGTGGAGCGGGTCTTCTCTCGGGTCTTCATACTTGACCGTTGTAACACTCGAGTCTTGATGGAAGATTTTCTTCATTGCAAAGCTTGGGGAGAGGCAAAGCTTCTTGCTTCTGTCGATCCTTCACGCTGGTTGCTTCAACACGGGAAGGCTGGCTTAAGGTTTCGATTTCAAAGGTTCTATTTTATTATTATTGTTATTTCGATTAGGGCTTACTGATTGAAAATCCTACCCCACTTAAAGGATTTTCACTCAGGGTTTTCTGGTTGCTGCTGCACGGTTGCCTTGAACTCTGGTCATCTCAGGACACTGCTCGGGGCGAGGTTGTTAGCTGGATTGACAAATTTTCCTGTGAAGAGCTGATGATTCTGAACACTCTGATTCATGCAGGGTACGATACGGTGACTGTCTTCATGATCCTTTCAGGTGATCTAAACCGTTGTTTCTGGTCTGGTGTGCTGACGCTTTCTCTGCTTAATTCTGACATCTGTCACACAGGGTACCAGATTCGAGGATGAGTCCGGAACAGACTCTCTGTCAAGATTCAGCTTTAGAACAGCACTGTCCTTAGCCAAATATTTGTCCTCTTGACAGGTTAAATTAGCTGGTAATGCACCTTGGACTATTTGAGAGATTGTCCAAGTGAGCATTGACTTGACTACAGCAGGGTATGGGAGTGAACATGGCACAAACATTGCCAGCTGGTTAGCAGACTCTCCCTTAACATGGTTCTGGAAGACATATGCTTCAGAGCTAGCAATCTGTAGTTACTTAGCTCCAGATTCACCTTTCCACTGTGGGAACTAGTTAGTTGATTTCTCACGCTAAAAAGCTCCAATGCTTCAGCTTTTGCAGCAACTGACTGCGGATATTAGGTATGAATGCAATCACTCTCGAAGTCTGCCGCAAAAAGAGAGCAGATGAGAGGATTGATTCTGACTGTATGGTCATCATGGACATAGGCATAAAAAGCCTGGAGGGAATGCAACACTGTCCTTGAGGGTGTTGCTCTCATTCTGTTTGGTTCTGCCAACATCTGACGCTGCAGGTTTATGGTATTTTGCTTCTAATACCATGCGTCTTCGCTGAGTTTCACAACAAGTGACAGAAAGGCTGTCATGGATGTGTCTCATTCTCACACTTTCTGTGTGTGGCATTTGACCCTTATGTCCGTCTCAAGGACAGACTTGAATTTCCTTTAACTGACTGTATCAGTCACTTGATCCTGGGCTGTGGGTTAGGGCCCACTACGCTTCCGCTGCGCTACTCTGACACTGGCTTCTGATCATGGTGTTCTGAAATTGGCCCGTGGAGGAAACTCCTTGGTCTTCGTCATGTAGCTTGCTGATGGTTTGTCGGGAAGACTTCTGAGTACTCGTGTTTCACTAGTACTTTTCCCCAAGAGTTTGATTTGCCATATAGACAGCTTTTGATCCTTCTGATTCATTCTTACTTTAGTCTATGTCACTGGTGATCTTTTGCGGATCTCATTCGGGGATATTCCAAAGATATCCATTATTAGGCTGCAGATCTTTGTCAGCACTGTCATGGACAAGCAATATGAGCTTCGTCCTTGGCAGGGTTCCACAGCGAGGGACTGTCGAATTTTGAGTTGGATCAATGGTGGTGTCGGCTAAGACTTCCTCATCATCGTTCCAGCTGTCATTTGTTTCACTTTCTTGGCCAAGCTTTCTTGTGTTGGTTGACAGGCGACGATTATCTTAACCTTTCTTTTGTATTGCCTCATGTTAACTTTCCAATTGATCTGTGACTTTTATCTGTTGCTGGAGTAACCCTTTGATTGGGCTTGGCTTTGCGGGGGTTTAGGTATAGGTTGGGGAACGATTTGTCATTAAGTTGTTCTTATTTTTGATTCTTGGTATTTATGTTTGGTTTTAATTTGGGAGCACTCAAACATAAAACACCGAACAAGAACAACGAAAACCATCGAATCACTCAAGCAATGCGATTTGTTTGTTGCAGTTTTATGATGTTAGCGTGCTAAGATCGAGGCTTAAGGCTTGAGGGTAGGTAGACTATCGATTTCTTCTGCTGGCATCAGAACTCGACCAATAGTCCTTGACCAAAAAGAATCGAGGGGGTCATATGACTTGGTCGGTGAAAAGAAAATCTGTCGTCCACGTTTCTGTGGCAAATTACGTCATTGCGTGGAGGTCTTGACATTATTTGGATACATGTTGCTTGATTATTGGGTTTGTTAAGCTTCCGCTTTTCAACTCAGCCTTTCTTGAGCACTAGCTGTGACTTGAATCCATCGTTCAAAGCAAGGCATCAGGGGTGCTCTTTATTTATAGAACATCTTCAGTTCTAGTCCAACCCATTCCAGGAGCTTTACAAGTACAACCATTATTGGGCATGGTTACTGCAGCTCCTGCATGAAGATAACATCCTTGCAGCTGATGAGCTAAACTCTTATTCACCCATCATGAGGAACCTATTTATAAGATTCTGGCACACACAACAGGACTGCCTGTTGGTGGAGCCTGGCTACCTTGCAATTTTTATTCACGGGCTTCAGTGCAATCCGTTGCGAAGTGCCCATGCTCCCGACATATATAACACTTCTGGTTTGCTCGGGGTTTCTTACGGGCCTTCGGAGATGGCGCACTGGTGCTGTTTGGGTGATCGTGCTCATGGGTCTGTTGGGAAGGAATTGGTCCTTGCTTGTAGAGAGGGCAATTGGCTATCATGTGCTCTGGATCTTTGCAGTGATAGCAGTACCTCATCTTCTTGATTTCTTTCTGCGTGGCTTGGTTTGATGCTTGCTTGTTCTTCTTTTTCTTCTGCTTGCGGCTCTTGCAGGGGTTCTGAGGCGGTTTGTCTTGTGTGGGACGGATGATTCTCTTGCTAAGTCTCTTCATTGATTCTTCCAAATTGCTCAACCTTTCCATTATATTCCCGAGGATGGGAGTTAGTGACAGGTGCGTGTTATCCATATTATTCCATACTTCTTGTCTTTCACGCTCCTGCACTACTGAGCGGGTGTCTTCAGGTGGTTCTGGAAGTGAGTGCATATCTCTTTCCAAGTCAATTGCATCTTCTTCATTTTTGCCTAATCCAAACGTGGGGCAGTCGGAGAACTGATGTCCGGGGTCACGGCAGTTGTAGCACTTTATCCGGTACTTGGTCTTCTTTGCAGATCTGACCTTGTCTTCGGGTTCAGGAATCATGTCTGGTGCGCGGTACACTTGGTACGACACGCCATCCACTTCTACGGTCACGTAGTCGTGGTTGTCCATTGAGTTGGAGGTTTCTGCACGCGGATTCTTCTGGTTGAGGCTCATTCTTGTCGTTGAAGGAAGCAGAGGGGTTTTTAAACTAGAGAAGGGGAAAGTAGTATGGAATATTTTGTAAATAGTTTTGAAAATAGTCTTTTTCGAGCGCGACTTGTCCTAGGTTTTCGTCCTACAGTCAAGTATTGCTCTGATACCACTCTGTCATACCCCAATTTCTGGAGCATGTTGTGCATCATGTACCAGTCCCTGGATCAGTAGCTGGTACGCACAAGAACACAGATATGGTAATCGAAAGCATACTTCGTATAGGTAAATAATATAATACCTGAGATATCACCTTTAGTGGCGGTGCGACGAGGATTCGGAAGTATCCAAGTCCGTCCGTCCGACTAATGGTGAAGCAGACAATCAGCGGAAACACGGCCCAAGCCTACAGGCAGACTTGAGTGCGAACGAAAACCCAATCGTCGTCGTCTTCTACGGGGCTTCTCTCACTAAAAACAATACGGGCAAACCCGTGAGTACATAAGGTACTCAGCAAACCCTAACACAAGGGGTAATTATATGCAAGGGAGGTAATCAAGGGTAAGGCTGATGGTTCAGTGTATCGGCGGAAAGCCAATTTTATGCAAGGGTTGGTTTTGAAGACAAAACCAGTTCGCAAACTAAGTCAGGTATAGCAATTAATTTAGTGGGGTTGGTTGGCCCTGGGGGAGAATAAAACTTTCCCGCCAGTTCCCAAATTTTATGCTATGCTGGCAGGAAACCAGCGCACGGCTCCAAACCGGTGTATTCCGAAAACACACACGCCAAGGAGAACTCACGCCGAAGTCTAATCATGTGACGGCCATGGCTTTCGCGTTGTCCAATACCGTGGAACACGGCTATCCGGATAGATTCTTATCCTCTGCAGAGGTCGTACACTTTACCCACAAGGGTATACCGTCCTCCCCGGAATTCGGCGGTTTGGACTGGCATACTAATGGTTCCGTACCTGCCTAGTGTCACCTCGGTACCACCCCGAAAATTCCGCGACCAGGGGCTTCACATCAATAGAATCCATAGTATCTTGGCCATAGCGCTTTCATTTGCCGGACCCGACGCCAATCTCGTCAAAGTCTTCTCCTGGCTTTCGGTTGCACTCTGCCTCCTGGTGGTACCGGGCGATCACTAGTAGGGTGTGGTTCCAAACTCCCCCCATAAAGGAGCCTCGTGGTTGCACTGTGTGCTAGGCCAGACGGTACACGAACCGGTCCTTATACGACCGAAGCAAGCATCTTCAATAGCTACCCTCCAATGAGGGATAGCGTCCCAGAGATAGCCTCCCCACTGAGGACTACCTCGCTTGCTCCCGTCTAAAACATACCCCCACTATGGGTTGCACTTACTATTCCCACCCATTTTCACATTTACACACACCACCAAGACACACGCATTTTACACCAAAAAAAAATCATGTGAGCAAGATTAATTAAACACAGTGTGAATGAGTCCTAAGCAGCATATTGTTCCAGCACATCATTAAAGAATTAATGATGGTGGATTCCTAGGTTTCTCAAGGGAATTTGGATAAGCAATATCAAGGAAAGGCTATCAACAACAACTTAGGTCATTCTAAGCATTTAAATCATTTTAAATTCCATGCAGGTTTCATTTGAAAACAAGCTCTAAGTAGGATCATTTGCAATCATGGGTTCAGCATGATCAATAGGAGTTAGGGCTTGCCTGCAAATCGCTTTCCTAATCTTTAAACTCTGACTCGAGGCTTGATTCTCTGAGTTGCTCTTCGTACTTGGAGCTTGTATCTCTGGGTTGGTCTTCGCGCTTCAAGTCCTCAGCAGTTCTTCGAAATCTTCAGGCGCTTCCTCGACTCTCGCGTAAACTAGCGCATAAAACAGTACGTATAAACTACCGCAAAAGAAATGAAAGAACAAAAGAAACAAAGATCGAGGAAAGCCGATTAAGATCCGAGAAAACTTGATGAATGATGAGAGGCATGATTTATGGATGATGCAGCACCTTAATGCAGGTCATGTTACGTGTCATAGGTGATATACCTGGCCTTGTAAGGGCCATATTCACCTAGACAAGTTATTAGTTATCTATTTTCTCTAATATGAGAACATGGGTGTGTGTGTGGTTAGGCGGGTGAGGGTTGAACACCTTATGGTGTTGGTGGTAAGATGCGGATGCTCTACTGATGGTGATTACGTGCATATCTAATGTGCAAGCTTCTATATTATTTCTACAAAAGACCATGCATGAATGCAGGCGGTGGTATATGCAGCGCGTGTACGTGAATATGCGCGATATGAATGCATGACTGCAGATAAGATGCCAAATTCAATTAAAGGCAGCTGGCGAATAAAATACTAGATAACTCCAATAAGATCCAATAAAAGATCAATGATAAGAGCAGAGCAATAAATCAAAAGAGGTTGGGCGAGGATATTAGGTTAGGTTTGATCGAGTGATGGTTGATATAGGTTAAGGTCAGGTCGAATTTTCGATGAAAGGCGGTTACTTGATCGGAAGTGAGATGACACTAAGGTTTGCTAGGTTTATAGATAGTGAGCATAAGAATGAATGCGGACTGCAAGGATGAAGTAGGGTTTGTGATAAGGAAGATATTAGGCAGATTAGTACCATAAGATGGGTTAGGTTTGATTGAGCGAGGGGTGATTGGCTTGGGTTAGGTTCGAGATTGGGTTGTGATAAGACAAGGGTACTAGGTTGGAAATTGTATCAGTATGATTAATCGCTAGGTTTAATGCTAGCGAGCAAAGGAATGGATAGGTTATACGAAGATGAAGTGAGAGGTGTGAGAGATATTAGGCGGAATAGCATCACAGGATGGGTTAGGTTTACATGCGCAGATGTTTGCGACATGCGGGATCATCGTCGCATGATTAGCCGAGAAAGGACATAAGGAGTGAGGGTTATTTTAGGAGGTGAGGATTTCTAAACCTAGTTTGGGGCTCCATGGATAGTACCATGAGGTACTTCGCGATTCCACGGACCCGTGGGCGCAAAAATCACCCAGAACGGAGTTCGGGTTAAAAAGATATGGGTATTTGAAGGTGAGAGGGCTAATTTGTAATTATAAAAAGGATTTCAGGGGCTTAAATATAATTACAGAAGGTTTTCAGGGACCAATCTGTAATTATGAAAAAGTTTAGGGGTCTGGGTGTAAAAGGTTAGGGGTTAAAACATAATTACAGAAAAGTTTAGGTACTTTTCTGTAAAATTTCAGGGCTTAAACAAGATTATTAAAAAGGTCAGGGGCTAATCTGCAAGATTGCAGGCCCTGGTGATTTTCAGGGGTTTTTTTTTTTTGGATTTATTTTTATTTAGGAAAAGGTTTTATTGCGCAAGCTGGCGTCATAATTGGGAAATGGTTTATTTTCCTTTTGGAAATCCCATGGACTCGGTCCATGGGCTCTGTGGACCGGAGGAGGGCGGCGGTCCACCGGTCCACGGTGGACCAAGGGCGCGCGCGCGGCGGGGGATCGTCGGAACTCTTGCCGCCGGCGCGTAGGAGGGGCGAGGGACTGCGGGGAGTCGTCGCGGAGGACGAGCGCACGAAGACTGAGCGATGGGTGGTACATGGTGACGACGAAGGTCAACGGAGCGGCCATGGCGGCTCGCCGGAGTTGGCTGCGGTGGCGGTGCTCGACGGGAACTCACGCGCAAGCCGGATGAGGGAGAAGGAAGGCGCGGGGAGGGGGAGAGGGGCTCGGGAAGACTCACCGCGGGCACTGCGGCGGCGGAGGGGGCCGGGATGGCTAGCGGCGGCGAGCCATTGCCGGAACCCTAGCTTTGGTGAGAGGAGCGGGAGGGGAAGAGTAGGAAGCTCGCGGTGTCGATGGCGTCGAGGGGGAGCTCGGAGGGAGGAGGAGGGAAGGGAAGAAGAGCGCGTCGGCTCGTCGGCAGCGAGGAAAGTTTGCCGGAGGAGCTCGGTTGGGGAGGAGGAGGAGAAAGGGGAAGAATGAGCATCGGAGGAAAGAAGAAGAGGGGCCTCGGTCTCGTTTTAAAGGTGCGGAGGAGTAGCGGCCACGAAAGCTTGCTCCGGCAGGGCACCGGGAGCGACGGAGGCGGGTCGCTGCCGGAGGTAGGGGCCGGCGCGGTGGTGCGCCGCGTGGAGAAGAAACATCCGACATGCGGGGCCCGCATGGCGGTGAGAGGGGGAGGGATGAGGCCGGGCCGCGGTGGAGTGGGCCGGGAGGAGATGGGCTGCGGCAGGCTGGGCCGAAGCCGAAGCAGGCCGCGTGGAGGGAGAAGAGAGAGGGGAAAAAGGAAAACGCGGGCTGGGCCAGGAAAAAGAAGAGAGGGAATTGGCCCGAAAGGAGATTTGGGTTATGGAATTGCTTTGATGTTTTCCAGGATTTTGAATTTGAAGATTTTGAATTCAAACAAACATGAGATTTGAACAAGCACTTCAAACAAATCCAAATAAAAGGCAAAAATGCATATGGTGACATTTGTGCAAGTTTTAAAATTTAAACTTTTTGAAAATTGAATGTGCATTAGCTCAAACTAGAACAAATTTGTTTAATTTGTTGTAAATTCAAAAGCTTCAAATTTTTAGTTCACTATTTAAATGAAAGCAAACACTTGAGCACAAGTTTTATATTTCAAAATTTCCAGATTCAAACTAAGTTTAATTTATTTAGTGAATTTTGTTTTGGAAAAATTCATGGAAGGTAAGAGTTTAGAAAAGGTTCAAATTTGGAGTGATTTTTATTCCTTTTGAGTTTATTTATTTATTTGTTTTTCTTCTTTTCTTTTTCTTTTTGGCTCTGAAAAGTAGGGTATTACACTTCCAGTCCGTCATAGCCATGACTTTACACTTGATCCGCAACAAGACCAATGTCGCGGAGGATCCCGTCCGGCCACGCCTGCGGCTACTCCGTCGCCACGTTCCACTTCGGCTCCTCCGCCGCCGTGATCGAAGCCACGGTCACCCGCGACGCGGCCGTGGCAGACGCCTGAGTCCGCGGCCTCCGCGCCTCCCCTCGGCCTCGACTGCAAGTGGAGGCAGGCTATCAAGAAGGAGCAGACGCCACATCCCGACGAGGAAGACGATGATGATGAAGAGACGGCAGCCGCAGGCACACTAGGCTTAAGTTTGTGACACTGTCATTAGAAAAAGTCATTCATTAGCTAGATTGGTTAAGGTGTTGTTTAGAATTCAATAGCATTAGAATCAAACTTTCTGATGGAAGCATATTTCTCACTTTGGCTTTTTCTTATGTTTTGGCTGTCCTGGTAGTTTGAGTCTCACAATTAAGCTGAATGGACACTGTAAAGGTCAGAAATTGAACGTTATTTTTAATTCTCAGACACCACTATGAAGGAGCAGTTCATTATGTCACAATTTATTAACTGATCAAAGGTGATTATCTCATATCTCGTCCCATGTAAAATAAAAGGAAATGATTCTTGTAAAACATCTATGTGTGATGATTGCTTAGATGAAAAGAAATGAATCATGTGTTGAAATATCCTCTCCTCTCCCTTCAAAATAATTAATGGACAAATGTGTGTGTGTGTGTGTGTGTGTGTGTGTGTGTGTGTGTGTGTGTGTGTGTGTGTGTGTGTGTGTGTGTGTGTGTGTGTGTGTGTGTGGACCTTGGCATATGCATTAGAGATATTATGGTCATGCATGCCCTACGTCCAACCTTCTAGCAGTATGCAAGTAATGCATCAAGACATCAAAGTTGAAGTAAGCGGCTGCTGGCTAGCTAAAGTCTTTCGCCACCGACTGCCATGCAAGAATGTATGTCGATGAACATTTGGTGTTGTCAATTCGTAGTGTTCACATTACCTCTGACTTGCTATCAAATAAACTCAAAGTCTAGCATACATGAATATGCTGCTGCAAGTTACCTTGACTCCTAGCTACAACGTTGAGAGAAAATGAGATATGGCTGAATTGGTCTTGTCATGATCAAGTTGACTACCTATTAGTTGGAGAAAGGAACAGTCAATATTGGCCCTCGCTGCCCCTTTTGATGTGATTTGATTGACTTTTTTGTCACCTCTTCTTGAATGTGTCCTGTACGCGCCTTGTTTCGTTGATCATATGTGTTCATGCCTTGAAAAGAGATAGCTTCCAAAGAGTTAGCTTCAGAAGAGTTCGCCTCTGAACAATTGATTAAGTCTATTTCGCCAAAATATCAGATGGAACTTCAACAACTACTATTGTCCAAAGTCGTAAGCATGTATGTCAAACTTTTTTAGGACTGCTGTGTCTGCCTCAGCGAGGGTGGATCGCATCATATACTCCACTCTTGGTCAGAGAACGTCCCTCCCATCTTCCAAGTTGAGTATTTATCCTACCTCTGCAGAAAATAAGTATAGTTGATATGGTAGAATTTACGTCATAGGCAGAAAGTAAGTGAATTGGACCGTCTATTGCGGAATTTATTAACTGCCACGACATGTGACTTAGAATCAGAACGAGTCGCCCTGCTGACATTTTTTCCCCCTTTTGTATTGCCATCCGTATGCGACTTAATAGATAGATGGTCTTTGCATATGTCGTGTCGCGTCGTGATAGATGTGTTCTTCCTGGTCAATGAGGTATGACGTATCTAGCCCCTGGCACTCATTTTTTACGCGCGTGGTTATCTCGTCATCCAGTGACTTTTAGACATGATCGATAAGTTGACCTTCTGTTGTTGATGTGTCATCTACTGCTGCTGCATGGCATCCCATGAGACCAGTGTGGGATGTGCCTTCGCATGCATTGTCGTTGGTTCATTGTGTGTGTGCTGACCGTTTTGTTGACATCCTGCGCTTACTCCATTATGTCGCCTTTGACATTTGTGCATGTCCATAAAGTTGAGGGCGTGGACCAGTGCGCCATTTGTCAACAAATTTGTAGTTCCCGCAAAGTCAACTATTATTATCAGAGGAAATGAATGATTTCTTCCCAACGTGACCATGTGATAATTGCATTGGGGCTATATTTCTTCGTGTTTGACACTGCGCGTAGCTATGGTGCTCTTGATATCTGACCGTGGTTGTTGTCTTATCCCTGGTGAAATGGAACAGGTCATGTTTTGTGTTACTCTGATATAGCGACGTGTAGTTGATATCAACAACGAATATTCATGCATTGCAACACGTCGCACCCATGCAGCTATGCCGAACTGCCGGTTCTTGCCATACGAAAATCCACGAATGCCTTCGATTCAAGTTTGACGGCCCAATACCCATGGGCAACGAGTGGCAGAAACTAACCAGGCCCTTTGTATCTGCATGTCCTTCTACTGCTTTCGAAACTAAACGCTCAGGCCCATAGTCAAATTTTGAAGCCTCATCTGCAGTGAGCGATGGGCGCACCAAGGGCGCGCCGCAGCGTCTAGTACAGAGTCAAAAGTCTCCCCTAGCATCAATTTTCCATACAGATGCCTTCGGCGCCTTTAAATGGCACCGCGTACTTAGTCATGCTGGCACCATTCTTGCCCATACACTAGTAAAAATGCACGTGCGCCACGCACGTGTTCAAGAAAAATGCACCACTTGGCAGGACCTTTGTTGCATAAATTTGAATTCAAATGCATCTTTATTGGAAGATAAAGAGAAAAGGAAAGGACATAGTAGAATTGTCGTATTACATATGGCTTTCTCACTTACATAATAAATTTACTATATGTAAAAATGCAATGTAGGTTTATCGAATTAAAGGAATCATGAAATTTTGGTTCCTTACTTCCTTCTTGCAGTAATTCTTCGAAAACAGAAACTCTACAAGGGTAATCTGCACTAAAAAATCATTTGAAAATGTGTGATGAATTAATGAAATCATATGTTAGTTAATTTATAGTAAGATGAAATTAGTGTATCCACACAATATAAATAAATATCTAAAACATGATAGACCTTTCTGGCTCCAACGAAATTGCTGCAGATTGCCGTCTTCACTCTTTCCAATTGAGATCACCTCTACCTAAGCCCTAGTTAAAAGCTAATTAAATTAGTGAAGTAATCTAGCCTGAATATTAACTGTCTCATAGTACCAATGCACGTGCGACACGCACGTGATCAAAAAACTACATCACTTGCAGGATCCTTACAACATAAATTAAAATAATACTTTTATACATGGAGTTAAATTGAAATTCCATTTCAATTAATCAGAACTATACAATTAGGAAAATAATAATAAGATAGTACAGATAAGCAACAAAGGTACACAGCTACGTAAGACCGTTGTAACATTTAGGTTATGGAGATTCCCAAAATCATAGAAAAATCGATACATGTCACCAATATTTTTTATTCTCTTTTCCACTATTTCAAAATTTCCACAAAAATGTATTTAGGTGAGAATCCATCTATTCTGCACCCAAATATGGTTGTAAGTCAATTCTCTCGAGCCTCTTACCAAGCTTAAACAAGAAGCCAACATTTGCACGAATTGTAAGTTTCTTTATTAGTGCAACATATCTGCAACACACGCATCAAAATTTTTGGGTGAAAACCTCTGCACTCGTATTGACAAGCACCTCATATGATGCGTACATGCAGACATAGAGTTCCTTGAACACAATAGATTCTCATTGCCGACCAGTGACTTTGAGGAGAGAGAACGACGACATCCCGGCCAGACACCGTGTACAACGCCTCGGCGAGGCTGCCCTCATCAACTCCTGGGTCCATCCGAGTGATGGAGGCAGAGAACAGCCACGTCTGCAGAACACCTCCCGGAAGGCTACTTTCCTCCCTGCCAACGTCGCTCCCATCGGCTGTTGATCTCCTCGGATTGCTGTTTGTACCGGTCGAGTGAGGAACAAGAAACACAGGGGAAAATCGTAGAGCAACAAAAAAAAGGCATATCCAAAAAAAAAGAGAGATATCTGAGAAAGAAAATATTAGCAGCATCTGTTATCATAGCTGAATGTTCAATCTGATTATTCCTGTAGTGGAAACTTCAACAACAGAAAGATGAAACTTTCTGGTTTCAAAGAGAGCATGATTAAACTGAATTACGGTTACGGAAGAACCTCTTATATCAGATAACTTTATAAGTTGTGTGCTATTGTGAATGGGGAAATATCAGGTGCACAAGAAGTATTTGGTGCACATGTGCACAAACTTATTGAGAGCCATTGGATTGCATCTACACGTCTAAAATCATGGGTGGGAATTTCCATTGATGAAGCAAATATTTTTGGAAACACAATCTGGATTTATGGTTGTTAAAATCATGACCGAGACTTTCCAAACTTCCAATGTTTCAGGCCATCAAGATTAGATCTTACGGTCTAAAACGGTGTGCTATTTGAATGGGGAAATATCAGGTGCACAAGAAGTATTTGGTGCACATGTGCACAAACTTATTGAGAGCCATTGGATTGCATCTACACGTCTAAAATCATGGGTGGGAATTTCCATTGATGAAGCAAATATTTTTGGAAACACAATCTGGATTTATGGTTGTTAAAATCATGACCGAGACTTTCCAAACTTCCAATGTTTCAGGCCATCAAGATTAGATCTTACGGTCTAAAACGTTTGTGCACATGTGCGTCAAATGCTCTTTGTGCACCTGATATGTCCTCATTGTCAATAACCTCAACTTTGTGCTGTTATGATTAATGAGGTGGAGCAATAAAAATGAAATCGTTATTTTTTTCTTATAAGACATCTGTAAAACTCATTAACATACTGTATGTGGCTCATGTAAACTAAGGATGTAATTATACCCTCCATAATTGCTTTTCTTATCTTTATCAATAGATTTTTTTACACCTACTGTGGAAGCAAGTAGTTTGATAGGCTGGCAATTGATAATACAATATAAAAATAAAGTATATCCCTATTATACCACCCTCAATCTTGAGGGCAGTACAAATAAGAAAACTGACTTTAAGAAGCAATCATCCATGTTTATATGGTAAAATCATGGTGTTAGAGTGAGACATGAAAATTTCAAGCAATTCCGTTTGGGGCACCGGGCACCTTATATTTCCAGTGAACTATATTCAGGTTCATCCAAGGAATTCACAAATTCATTAAAACAAAGGAATTTACAAAAAAAAAGATTTTTATTTTTTCTTAATCTTCTGTAGGTCTATGACAAACCAGGATAATACAGAATCCTTCTAATTACCCTTTACCTCTCTTCCATTCTGCAAGAAAGTTATGGATAAGTCTGTCAATGTGGCCTGTTATTCCAAATCAATATGAAAAAAGTGAATTAAACATACACAATCATTAAAAAACTAAGGAGATCATTAAAAACATTAGGAGACTGTAACAAGAAAGAAACTTTTATTACTAATGAGGTATTACAATGTCACCAACACCAAGCATAGAGAATGGCCGTGCAACATCTGCCGTTGGAAGCAGAATATGTGCATAACAATGCAGAGCCAGATTATAGTCGAGCTACCACAACAAACAAATAGCACCAACTGACAATCATGTTAACAAATAATAATCTTAATGAGAATACTGACCTTTATCGGGGTATCAAAATATTTGGCCACACCGACCATAACTGGAATGAACACCCAGAAAATGTCGTACACAAAGAGTCCGGTCTGATAATGCAAAAGGAAAAATACCATTACATATGAATGTCAACAAATGATCAGGAAACGATTCAATGAAGAGTTGTTGAAATAAAACGGTAGAAATGAGCTACTCAGACAACATAAACGAATATTTACAAAAATGATGCATTAAAAATACAAGAGTTTGACTACTTTAGTACTGTTAGTCAACCAGCATTGGAATACTCTAGTAAGATAGACACGAAAAGTCATTACAGGCCACAAGTTTGCACCGTGCAGGGCAGATAGGGGCATTGGGCCTTGATTTCTTGTGTTAATTCATATAACGCTGTTAACTAGCAAAAATGATGATAGTAGAAAACTGAGACAAGATGGCATGTTTGTGGCCGCAATTGCGTTTTATAAGTTATATCAAAACAAAGATACATACAAGTTTCAATTAAATTCAATGGAGTAATCCCATACCAAGAGAACGGCACCAGTTTTAAATGATCCAAGAGATAGCATCTTGATCCCCTACAAAATAAATGTGTTCAGGTCCATAAAAATTATATACTGGAGAGGAAAATATATCAAATACAGGAAGGTTTTAGCCATATAATTTTCTATAATAATGGTAAATTATACAAACAAAACCTGAATACAAAAAACTTCAGACAAAACCAGCTATTTCGATGAGATTCTATAGCTCATTCAGAAGAGAAACTATGCTATTAGGGCTCAATAGCATTGCTTTTGAAATTGGGATACACCCATACGTGCATATGGAACCCTACTACAAAATTGGGTTTAATTTGAAAAAAAATTGGGATGCACCCGTACGTGCATATGAAAAAATTGTTCGTCAACAGAATAGGAAACTCTTTTCAATGAAAGCTGGTTCAGATATTATAACCCATGCACTGTACAAAAAATATGAAACAACTAAAGTTTTTCAAAGTTATTGGATTATACTATATATACAAACTGAAGGCGCATTACATATATTACTATTGATTATCACTGATTCTAGACAAGACCATGCATGGCAGGAACTCGTGCCTCAATTTGTGGAAACAACACCATGCCTCCAGTTGTAACAAGAGCATGCTAGAACAAAGGAGATATATTCACTGCCATAGTCATCCATTATTCTGCACTGAATGTCCCTAGTTGTAAGGGGAGTTTAGAATTTAGATTCTACAGCAAATGCAAATTGTTTCTGCTTCTAATTGGAGCTACCTGCTATTGCTTCAAATAATCTTTCCGAGGCAAGTAACTTGAGTTCTAATGGTAGGTCTGGTCCAAAAACCACAGAGTAAAGCCGAAAATTGTATATGTGAAATGCATGTGCAGCAATAAATATTTTTCTAATCATGTCATGCTAAAATGTGACTGACGAGATTAACTGATTGTAACAATCTCATGCGTATGCTAGAACAATCATGCGCTAGTGATGAACATCACAAAACATAGTATCTACCAGTGAAATCAAACCCACAAAAGTTCCCCCACAGCGGAAAGAATGGATTACCAGGCCCATCGTGGCAATCGCAGAAGTCGCTGTGCTTGTTCCTGGTGAACCTGCCTGATCCAGTGATCCGTCCATGCACTTTGATCACGCATCCCCGGTAGCACGCTCATCTGCGGCACCGGCAACAATCTATCAAGAACCGCATATAGGGAAGGGAAAAAGGAAGAGAGTGGGAGGGAGAAGAGAAGAGACGGCGTGAACAGATCCTGGAACCTTGCGTGGGGATGCCGAGGGGGTAGATGAGCAAAGACGGCGTGCCCGGCGATGGCGCGTGGTCCAACACGCCGAAGCCCGGCTGGCATCGCCCCTAGTGAAGCAGCAGGGGAGCACCACGACTGCTCTGCTGCGGGATCGCGCGGACCCAAGCCGATTTATCAGCAGAAGGTTTGCTCCGCCTTCCCAACGGTGGTGATGGCGGCCCTACGCGAAGGCGGCATGGACCGACGGTTGCGGCCCTGAATCTCCTCCTCTTCCTCCGCCTGCTTGATTTATTCATGGAACATTCATGGAACGTGGCCTGCTTGATTTATTTCCAAAACACTTGCTACGGAAATCATTCAAGTTGGAAAGAGATAGAAATCATGCCAATTTGGAAAGCCAATTGAGGGGGTACGGGTGTTGTAGCTTGGGTTACAAAAGAATTTTTTTCTAAGCGTCACGGTAACAAAACACTTCCAAAAAATCAACGTAACCGGTGGGGGAGAGAGGGGAAGAGTTACGCTCGGGATCTGATGGAACCATTCGGTGCGTTGGATTTTAGGCCCACAATATGGCAGGACGGTTTAGATGGCAGGGTAGATAAGTTGGCAGGGTAAAATTGATTTTCCTCGCAACGGGTTCTTTAAGGGTTTAGAAATCGGTGTCATCTCCTCTTCTCTTCTTCTTCTCTAGCTCAATACACAGTTGCCCATAGGTAGCTAGAAAACATGGCCTCTGCCTCCACTGGTGTCGCTCTTAGGCAGGCGGCTGCCATTGCCGTGTTTGCCGTGCTGGTCCTGTCTTCGTTGCGGCAGCCGGCGATGGCGACATTCTGCAGCGATTGTGGCTCGACATGCAACAACCAGGTCACCGCTACTTGCGGGGGCATCAATAACTCAGTCGGGGTGAGCTGCATGAACGCGTGCCGTGGCAGCTTCAGCGAGTGCTCATCCTCCTGCAGGAATGCTGCTGACAACTCATACAACTCCTGCAAGTCCACCGTCTACCAGCGTTGCATGGGCACCACCAATCCTTGAGTCCGTGAGCCGTACACCGCGGTAGTCCTGCACCTCCAATGTAATTGTGAGTGTGTGGTGATGTAGTCCTGTCCTGTTACTGTGCATGCTCTCGTTTATCATGCTGATACCATGTGTTAGCAGCTGCTGTCCCTTTGAGTCATGTGAGTTAATAAAACATTGGAGGAAGGAATTTTTCTGTTACTCATTTTTCTCGTATGGAGTGACGCCAAGTTTTTGATGGGATGATCCATTCTAGGGACATCCAATGAACCAACACTACTTTAATTTAGACATTGGCGAGTTGTCCACAGCTCAATACTTCTGTAGTTATGATGATATATATCAGTAAACATGGCATATGAATAATGACCACAATAGGCTAGGAAGGAATGCATGCCGATATTAACTTGGTAAGGGACACAAATTACATCCTCGATCTGTCGCCCATTCGAAAAAGGAAAAAAAAACAAAAATATGTATAAAAGATGGTGTTCTCAATTTTACATTTTGTACCATGTTTGAGATTTTTCTAAATTTTTGTAGCATACGAATCTTAAGTAAGAAAATAAAGAGAACTAAATAGATACCACCTCAATTTTACATTGGTTAGAAGTCGGTTTTCAATTTATTTATTTATTTTAAAATAAGAGGTCTGCCATAAGCCACATTTGGCACCCACTCGGAGTCGATGAAAGCAAGACTGGGTATATTTTTTTTTTGCGAAAAGGGAATTTCATTGATATTAAAGCATATTACATCCCCTGATTACACAAGCAACCCAAACAACGCCAACTCCATTGATGGGAGACAAGAAACCTTGAAAAAGCCGCAAATTCCACCATCTAGGATCATCATCCCAAATAGATATGCCACGGACGAGAACTCCGATCTGAACGAACACGGCCATCTCACCATCCACCACCGTCATCCACATCTCCGACGGGGGAAAAGTGAAACCCAACCCTTTCGCAAAAGAGGGGTAGACTGACCTTCCACACGTGAATACGATGAAATTGTCGCCTTCGAGCCCGTCGCTGACCCCGTCGTCGCCTCCTTCACCGGCTTCATCATGGGAAAACACAAATCCGACCAACATACAGAAGGATGTCACCGGAAATCAAACTCTCACTAGCCCACAACCATGACCATGAAAGATCATGACAAGACAAAGGAAGGGCCGGAGTACCTTATTCTCCATCAATGATGACGCCTTCGATCGACTCGCCACCACCGCTGAGACACCTCATCCTCCATTGCTCCATGCCGACGAAATTAGCGACGCCACACCGCCGTCGCCTCCCTGCAGCGACCCGTCATACACCATGAAGGTATATAACCAGTCTAGGAGTCATTCCTCTGCAAATACTTGATTTACAAAGAGCTGGCTCATATCAGAGTAGCACATTTCAGAAGCATGGCAAATGGGTTATTACATAGGAGCAAACCACAACTATTGTTCTCAGAGTCAGTACATCATACAAACAGCTGCAAAGCAGTTCTTATTCAAACCTATTTACATTCAAACTAAAACTCTATAATTATACACTAATAAAGTTCAGCTAGCCCTTTTCTACCCTGGCCTTTCTATTCTTCATGATCAACACCACCAGTAGATGGTCCACCCTTTTGGTTTCTGTTATCATAATCATCTAGGTCAAGGTCGTTCAGATCACACAAGACGTAGACGTCGTCTATCGGCTCCATAAATTCGACATCTATAGAATAAATGGTACTAATCGGGGTGAGTACAGAGGTACTCAGCAAGTTGAGCAATAGCAAAAAGAATACATGACTAATTATCATCTTCCTATACAAGGGTAATATCAAGAAATAATCATAGAAAATAGGTTTGTGATTATAAACATCATTCATTAAGTTAAAATCTACTTTCCACTTAGTATCATGGGGTGACTACCTCCTGTAGGCCCTTTCCCACCGCGGACATAACTTCCAACCCGAAAGCAAGGAGTGAACATTCACATTTTAAACTCTGCAGAGGTGTATCACTTTACCCACAGACTACCTTAACCAAGTTTTTCGCGTGTAGCTAGCAAGCTCCGTACATTTCCTTTGATGCACGGCTTGGTCAAGCTAACAAAGCTTTTTTGCTAGCATATAGACAATACCTCCACCCACCAGTGTGAGTATATATCTCCTGGGTATAAAAGGGCTACCCGTAAACCCAACGGACTGGATTACTATCGAGCGATCCGTGACGCCCCTTAGGTTATATGCGACCCGTGGCGCTCATATGCATAATAATAAATCCCTATTGTGGAGGCATGCTACAATGCTAGATACTTAGCTTAACCTGTCCCATCCCAGGTCTGTGGCCGATACGGGTAATATGGCGCTAGATCAATAAGTGGAAATTGGTGATTAGCCTTATATGATAACCATATTACCGAATAGCCCAAACTTTCCAAATTATCAAACCAGGGCTACCCAGCACCACCTACTAGCAAGGATCAATATATAAACGACAATGCTCCATTCAGTTGTCGAAATCAAATTCATATGCAGCATATAGTAGCCATATTTACTTTAGAACAGATTGTCATGCACCACATAATAAGTTTTCAAACCATTGCTAATTTAAATAACAAAGCAAATATGCATCGAAGAACTTGACTTGCCTGAGCGTGTGTTCGCTTCAAGAGAAGCCCCTGGACACACCACGGCCTGCCTTTGATTTCCGACTATTTCCGTTCCTGTGCATTACCGATGCTAAGTACGGGAGCCAATAGAAATATACCTAACTAATATTTACTAAACGAAATTCTATTATGACCTACCAGTGCAAAGTGTGTGATTTCCATTATTTCAGAATGATATACATGTTAATTTATATTTTTCAGTGAGCATGGGCATAAATTCTTATACTTGATTCCCTGCACAATGTATTATTTAAATTAATCAAATTCCAATAGCTTCTTTACTTTTACCCCTACGTTCTGTTTTCTTTTCTCTCTTCATTTTCTTTTCTACTTTATTTCTTTCACCTTACGCACATCACCCCTCTCCCCAGCAGCTTGTTTCTTCTCTGCTCACACCCGAAGGGCCTTGCTGCTACTACTCACAATTCCTCCATTGCAGGCTATCACACAGGTTCAGGTCAGCTCTTCCTCCTGTCGCCTCTCTTTTCCTCTCTCCATCCCTTTCTCTCTTCTCTCTCAGGTTTTTCCCCAACTCATGTACCAGGTCGACCTAGGGTTTGGGCCATGGGAGTTGTTGGTTTCCTGCTCGCAGTCATCTTGAATCCAGGCACGACGAGCTGCAGCCTTCTTGGGTCAGACATGGAGTGGTGAGTGTTTCAATCTCAAATCCCCTTCAGTTTCCCTTGCATTTCTAATACAACCTGATAGTGCTCTGTTTTATTGGTTTAGGTGATAATTTACTGAAAATCGTGGCCTGTTACCTTTAGAAATTCAAGTGTAGTGCCTCTGTTCTGTTCTAAGGTTACAGCTAACAGGGATTTACTGAATTTAAGATTTACTTACTTGGTATTGAAATCTAGTGCAGCTACTGTCAGTTGATATTTTGTATTTCAATATCATTGTTCAGTCTGCCTGTGTGTTACTTAGCTCCTACCAAGAGATATAATGGACTGAGTTATACAAATTGCAAGTTGATTTATATACTTGATGATTTAACCTGACGGCTCTTGTATATTTCATAAACTAGTTAAAGCTTCATAGAGCTTCTATATGGAGTCGAACCCAAGTGTCTCAACTAAAGAGTTCTAATCTCTGACTATGCACAAGTAGAGTTCCTGCTATATGAATATGTGGTCTCCTATACTACTCTGAAATGTTGTACAGGCTCACTTGTGCAGGTGAGCTGATGGTGCTTTGAAATCCTAGCTCAAGAATAGCATGAAGACCTGAAGAACTAAATCAAAGAGTAGTGCCTACCTTGAGTTGCCGGTGCTGAAACCTACAGGGAACAAAACATACTCGTGTTCTTGATGATCCTAGCAGTGACTCACCATGTGTTTGGGAAAGTGATGTGTGAAGAAGAGGGTGTTCTGGAGTAGGAGATAAAGATGAACGTCTGATGTAGGTATATATATGTGTGAAGAGCACTCTGTGTTTCTAGAAGAAATGAGGATAAGACTGAAGGAAGAGTGTGCTGCCGACTCCTCTCCAAACTGAATGGTTCTAATTCATGTTTAGGAGCATACTTAGGTTGTGGTCAGAGTGTGCAGCTGCCTAGTGTCCTTCCTGGGACACCTATGCCTGATTTTTATCATGGTTGGGCATACATTCTGGGAATATACCTGAGGGTTATAAATGTAAAAGTTTGGATGCATTTGTAATTTAATTTAAAGTCAAGCTATAACTGTAAGATGTTAGAGTCCCTTTGACTGTCCACTGCACCGATACTATAGCTTTCTAGTTCAGCCTGCTATTATATTTGATAACAAATGTTCTATGTTTCCTCGCCTTACGATTTCATTTAGTTTATAAGCTGATTTTTAACTTTGCTTCACGTGCAGAGTGTGTGCTTCTACCGTTGATGACTTAAACATGCACGCAATGAAGCAATCAACGGACTAGCATTACTTTCTATGAGCTGCTAAAACTGGGGTTATCACACTCCCTCTTCAACCGGACCACTAGAAGAACCTTAACCCTAACAACCACCACGACAGCCGCCAATTGCGACCACCGCGGAAAGACCTAATAATCTAAACCTACAACCAAACAGAACGGACACCTAAATGCCGGGCCTCCCTCCTCCACCGACGGCGAGGCTGCCGGAGACAAGGGGGCCGGCCAATTTTCCTCCGGCGAGGAAGCCGCTGAGCCGCCTTCTTTTTCTTTCTTGCGTGAGGGGCTAAGTCAACATCCACCCCTTTCAATCGCGTAGGTGACTAGTCTCCCAAGCAAGACTGAGTATAAGAACTGGGTGCTAAGTGTTTTTAATAAAGAACTAAAATTAGTTGGGATGAATTCCCATTTGCATTCCTGTGGATCTAAATGGTACCCATACTAGTATCAGGAATCGGGTAGCGTCTTGACCCTAGAATTGATGGCAACTGAGTCCACTTCAGATGACTGATCTATGATTGCATTTGACGTGAAGGGAATACTTGTGCAACTTTATGCTAATGTTTCTCTCTGGTTGAGACAAGTGCCAAGTTGTTTTCATTATGTCTTCTGATGCGATAAAGCTAAGAATTCCAGGAAAAAAAACTGTAAAGTATTGATTTCAAGCTGTTGTTCACTGCAGCATAGTGCTCCATAGAGGAGCCACAGAGAAGAAATAATATGGTTGGATTACAAGCTATAATTGCAAGCATTACCGTTGTTGATTTCTCATGAATTAATGGGAAGAATTTTTAGTTCCTAATTAGCAACATACCATTTTGGCTAGGATTTAAGTTTCAATTAAGACCTTGTTCAAAACTTCTAGAACTAATTGTTATCTGCCTCCTCGCTTTCAGTTTGTTCGCCTCGCTGCTTTGCAGCAGCTGCGATTCAACAGCTACAGTGTTCCAGTTATTTCTTCAGCCGCCGCTACAGTGTTCACAGTTATTTTTTCAGCAGCCGCTACAGTAAAACAGCTGCAAAACAGCCTGCCGAACAACCCGTTTAGAATAACTGTTAGCTGCCAAAATTAGCTCTAGAGGTTTGAAAAGGGCATACTAATAGTCCAGCTAATTATTAGCCAACCCCCCAAATAACAAGTATATATCCCATTATAGCCACCTCAACCAAGCTACATATAAGCAGGTAACAGATGGCTAAAGACGAATGGAGAATGCAACCACCCTATTAGCTAGCTATTAGCTTCGGCCAATAATTAGCCACAACTATTAGCTTGACGGAAATACATCGGCCAAATTAGTTGTTTTAATTGGTAATGAATCCCACAGCCACCTGAATATATGGATACAGCTCTAAATAGAGTAATATATCAGACATCATACATATATAAATCATGGATACAACGCTAAATAAAGTAATATAGCAGGCTATAATGGATATGAATGCAATTCATTTATAGACCTATTATAAGTGTCCCTCGTTTCTTGATCTTGGCCGCAACAGAAATCACCTTGTCAAAAAGGAAAACACCACCAGTCAAATCCAAGGATACACACAGCCGTCAAGCAATTCGATCGATCAAGAAGCCATCATGAAGACCTTCATGCTCATCCTCCTTGCAGCCCTCGCCACCGTCCTTTGTGCCGCCTCTCTCGTCACGGCAGCAGCCTCCACCTGCCCATGGAGAACGGTGTCAAACATTGACTACAAGTACGTCCAGAACTTCGGCAGGTGGGCAGTGGACCAGCAAAACGCCCATCTGAACTTCCACAAGGTGGAGAGTGCCACGGCGCAGGCTGTCGGCGACTGCCTTAACGATATGAACCGCAACTACGCACTCAACATCCTCGCCTCCAGACGCAACGGCGCCGGGGACGACAAGTTCAAGGCAGTGGTGTACGTGGAACGGGAGATCGTACCGGTACAGCTGATCTCCTTCGTGTCCGTCATTGGGAGGCCTCTGACCAACTGAGTGCATCCCTGAATAATCACATGTAACAAATGAGACTTCATGTAGTATTTCTCGGTCCAATAAAGAAGTAAACTTTGTCAATTGTTTACAGTCCTTCCAGTATATTATTGCTCGAATTTATCTAACTAACAAATATGGGACTAATCCCATCAAAATAGAACTTGGATCGCATGAAACGAAACCAGAAACTAATGTGTTCGATATTGCAAAACATGCTTGTAGGATTATAGTGGAATTCCTATATGCAGAGTGCGCTACCCCAAGATGTTCAACTAATTTTCTCTAAACCATAACTTTATTCATAAATCCATTTGATTATTGTTTTCCTTGGAATTAAACCAACAAAACAAAAAATGGAATGGACATATTTTTGTATTTTATTTTTAATAACATTTTCTATGTATCATTTCAATAATTTTATGTAAAATATGGAAATGGTACATTGAAAATGTTGAACTAGTAATTATAATATTTTTAGATGTTGAATAACGTCTTTCATATTGTTAGATGGAATATCTTTTTGCACTCGTTGACATGTTTATATAGTGCTTCAACAATTCTAGCAAACAGTGAACTAGTGCTTCATAGTTGTACTATACTTCCTAGAAATGTTGAATCTTATAGCATTCAAAATGATGATGGGCATATGAAAACAAGTTAACTAAAAAATAATAGTAAACCTAGAAAAATTACAACTAAAGTTTATAATAACAGAAAAGAAATAAAATCTAGCTACTGATACTATGCCAACCACTGTTGCGCCCTAATGAGCCACGCCACGCTATCCCAAAGCCATGGGTGGCGCAGCCTACACATAAGAGGCAAAAGATGCCATGCAATATAAATCCCTGCACGATAGCAAAAGCACCTTTGTACTTCGAGAGATGTCGCCACACTACAAAGTTGACATGACTAAAACAATGCAGCCATCCAAGAGTCCCACTAAGGCAGGACCGACCGCTGCGCAACCATCCACTTGTATCCACCCAAACCTAGGGCACCAAGGCCGAGATCTGGCCCCTATGCCACGCCACTGGCTCTGTGACGTCCAGGTCTCACCTTCAACAAGGTAGGACACCAAGTCCCTCAGCCAAATAGAACAAATTATGGATGACAGGACTGCCACTGAAGACGGCTTTGCCATTCTGTGATGGAGCTTCTTTCAGAATAGGGGGGCTCCCTGTGACATCCCAGCCCAAGGCTTAATAGGATTGACAGAATACTCATATCAACAAGTTGCAACTTCTTTTCCGGAAGCTCATCTCGAAAGAACTCCGAGGTTAAGCGTGCTTGGCCTGGAGCAATTTCGGGATGGGTGACCGACCGGGAAGTCGTTCCCGGGTGCGCACGAGTGAGGACAAAGTGCGCAGGAAAGACGTGTGTTGGTCTGTGAGGATAGTCTTGATTCCTAAAAAGCTGCCAGGCGTGCGGGCCCGGCCTCGAGGAGGCGGGACGCTACAAGTGGTATCAGAGCCGACCCTCGCGGTTTCACGGGCGCGTGTGGGCGCAGTTGCGCAGGCATGGTGCGCATGGCTGGTGTGGGCCCAGAGTGGTCACACAGCATGGCACATGCGCTGGCACTGGACGCACGGACGTGGCCAAGAGGGGACGTTCCTGGATTGGGGTTGATCGACGAGGACGTCGATCTTCTAAGGGGGTGAGTATGTGACATCCCAGCCCAAGGCTTAATAGGATTGATAGAATACTCATATCAACAAGTTGCAACTTCTTTTTCGGAAGCTCATCTCGAAAGAACTCCGAGGTTAAGCGTGCTTGGCCTGGAGCGATTTCGGGATGGATGACCGACCGGGAAGTCGTTCCCGGGTGCGCACGAGTGAGGACAAAGTGCGCAGGAAAGACGTGTGTTGGTCTGTGAGGATAGTCTTGATTCCTAAAGAGCTGCCAGGCGTGCGGGCCCGGCCTCGAGGAGGCGGGACGCTACACTCCCCCCCCCCCCCCCCCCTATCATATCAAATCACTTGATGGCACACTAATAAATTAGCCGTTTATGCTAATAAAACACTAACATATCACTCGAATGTATAGCATTACAGTTTTTTGTGTCCCCTGAAGTTTACTATTTCCCCCCAAAAAAGAAATTTTATTCCGATATCACCGGCTCACAGTACAGGTTGCAGGATTACATGCATGCGTATCGCCTTACTTAATTGTTTAAGATTTTGCTATTTCTCGGGAAGGTTAATATTGGCATGTAACCATATCAATGCCGTACCTACCATTCAGGCTGAGTTATGTGTCCATAAAAACAAAGGAGTCAAAATCATCCGAATGATTCATGCCAGCAAAATCCAACCTAGATTAATTGATTCTATTCTAAATCACACACATCAACTTGAATGCCATTCCAATTCGGGAAAATTCCTTATCGGCCATCAGAAAAACTTCTTGTTCCTTGTTGGCCATAAAAATTTTGAAATTCTTTATTAGCCATCCAGTTCAATTTCTTTTTCTTATTGGCCATCGTAGTGTTAAAACTGAAGGGCAAAGGTCAGTTTTGCCACTAACAGTATTTTTGTCACTAACATTTCTTATTAACCAAGGAATTGTAAAAAAATGCCATTAATAAATAATTTACAAATCTGGAACCATTAGTATGTAATTTTGAAATTTTCAGCAACAATAATATGTATTTTATAATAGTAAAACATAGTATTCCTCCTAAAAATTCAAAAGTAATACTCATAGTACTATGCAGATTTACAAATTACATCTTAATTAAAGTCCAAGATTAATGAGAAATGTTAGCCATAAAAGTACTGTCAGGGGCAAAAGTGACTTTTGTCCTTTTATTTTAACACTACGATGGCCAATAAGGAAAAAAATGAACTCGATGGGCAATAAAGAATTTGAAATTTTTCGATGGCCAATAAGAATTTTCCCTTCCAATTCATCCCTGCATGCGCATCCATCCTATCTATTTAACTGTCACCTCTCCATTCCTGATATAGGGCCACACCACAGCATCCATACACGACTATCGCATAAACCTACCTAGCAGCCATGAGGACCTGCAGCTTCCTCCGAGCCATTGCCGTCGTCGTCTATGCCGTGGCCTCGGCTGCCGCGGCAGAGATATCCATATGTCCATGGAGGACGGTGGCGCACGTCGATGACCCGTCCGTCCAGAACCTTGGCAAATGGGCGGTCGAGCAGCTGCACAATCTGCGCTTCGACAAGCTAGGTGGAGAGCGCCAAGGCGCAGGCTGTCGGTAACTGCGAAAACAACATCAACCGCATCTACGACCTCATCATCCACGCTTCCAACGGCGACTACGAGGCGGTGGTGTATGTGATTAACAGGACTGAACCACAAAAAGTTCTCTCCTTCAAGCCCGTGCGCTCGTGACCCCGTCGTCGCTGGCAAACTGAGCTCAGCCACGGATAATCCAATCCGTACTACCGTTACAAAATGAAAGTTCATCTATAACTTATATCTTGTGAAAGAAACCTTGTTCTCGACAATTAATATTTTCCTTTGTTCATGACAAGAATGAAAGAAAAATGAAGAACTGTAAAACTAAGAAAACAATAAAAATATATAATAACAAGAGTTTCTTATATTTAATTTACTCTATCTTAATTAGCTGAAATTGGGCATGCTATCAGTCCTTGTTGAATCCTCCAACAACAGTTAGGGAATTGGGATTTTTAAGTGTTAGAGTTTGTGAGGTCTTCATGGCTGTGGGCCTTAGGTCGATCGAGGGAGGCAGCCCGCCCGTTGCTGGTGGTTAGGCAGGGGAGCTTTACGCCAGCAAGCACGGCGGGGGCGGTCAGAGGAGGGGTGGAGGCGGAAGAAAAAGGTTCAAGAAGTAACGAGGGCAGGTACAAATGTGTTGTTTCATATGTGGTCCTCTACATAACACGTAATTATAAAACGATCTATGAGACCACATATACAATGGATGGTTGTTTTAGTTGTCTCACAGGAATATCATACTTTCTTTATTTGTGGATAAAAAAAAATATTTATGAGTTGTATGGCAACTACAACTCGTCTAATGGTATGAAATCCGTCTCGTACTCCTAAATTTTAGCATATGATGTGGTTGCTTCGCGAAACAACCGCCTCTTTTTCTCACCACCCTCTCTCTCTCCCACCTCAAAAATCCTACCTGACATTGCATGAGACGGGCTATGAGACTGCTTACGTGTAGCGTTGTACCAGCCCTTAGGCTCTGTTTGGATCCACCTCCTAAACTTTTGGTTGGCTAATTTTAGTCAATTTGGATCCAAACATGACCTCTCAATTAAAATGAATAAAGTTTTAGCCAGCACACCTCTTAAATTTTTAGCGTCTAGTCACCCCAACCCTCGTAAAAGTAACTAAACATATAGAAAAGGAAAGAAACACATAAAAAAAAGCAACAGAAGTCCAAAAATGAGAGACATTAGTCAGCGATCCAAACAGATAGCCCCTAAACATTAGTTGGCTAAAAATTAATTGGCTAATTTTAGCTGGCTAGAGGATCTAAACAGGGCCTTAGACATGTTTGTAACATGTCAAATTAAGTTAGACATGTTTCATCGAGATATAGACATGTTGTATAAAATATCTAAAAATGTAATTTTAACACCTCTTCTAAAAGAGTGGTTTATTCGCTCAATTTGTAGGAGTTGAACATGTGAACTCTTTGTTACATGCAAGATCGTTCAACCATGTTCTAATGCAGATTTGGACATGTATTCTTTTCTACTCATATTTTCTAAGTGTATCCAGAGTATACCGTACAACTAACCAATAGTAGAGGAAAAAAATGTTGAATGTGTTTGTCTTCCAAGATTTATAAGGTCCGCTAGTTAACAGAATTTTAATTAATCCTCCTATTCTAAAAAACAACATTTGAAAATGAAATAGATAAATGAAAATAAGTTTTTCCTGGCGAGGTGGTTATGCCAGCTCGATGGTTAATTGAAATCGAACGCTCCATCTACCTTCATCTTGGTCCATCTAATGAAGGTCCATCCTTGCTCCGGGACATGAAATAAGTATGAAAAAATTGTTTCGGTCAAATTTCGATCCTTTCGGTGGCGTATTATGGCTGACAAAAAAACAACACTGGTGAAATCCAGTCCTCTACATTTACCCATAATTGACTTGTCTTTAAGAAAAATTCAAAATGTTCACAAGAATTTTGTGTGTTTGGGTATAAAATGCTTCACATACAACTCATATGAATCGCCACTGAATAAGTGATTTAAGTGACCTTTCCTAAAATCTTTTTCCTACCCACGACACTGGCTCACATATATAGGACGGATTACATGCACGCATGGCCTTAATAATTTGTCAAAGACGATATACTATTTCACGCGAAGATAAATAGCAGTTACTACCACCCTATCAGTACGGGTACCATTTAGGCTGGGATTTATGTTTCCGGCCATCAAAAACAAAGGAAGCAAAACCATTCAAATGATTCATGCCAGCAAAATGCAATCTGGATTAATTGATCCTAATAAATCACACACGGCAACATGAACATGTATCCAATTTATTGCTCAAAAATGCATGCAGCTATCCTATCCTATCTATTTAAGTGCCCTCTCCTTTCCTGATCTTGGCCACACCACAGCATCAACACACGACTACCACCGCGCAAATCAATCTAGCAGCCATGGTGAATACCAGCAGCTTCCTTCTCGCCGCGGTCGTCGTCTTCGCCGTGGCCTCGGCCGCCGCGGCAGAGACATCCATCTGCCCATGGAGAACGGTGGCGCACCCGGAGGACCCGTCCGTCCAGTCCCTCGGCAGGTGGGCTGTGGAGCAGCAGCACACCGCGCTGAGCTTCGACCAGGTGGAGAGCGCCAGGGCGCAGGCCGTCGGCGACTGCGCCAACAACATCAACCGCATCTACGAGCTCATCATCGACGCGTCCAACCGCGCCGGCGCCGGGAACGGCAAGTACCAGGCCGTCGTGACCGTGATTAACCGGACCGAACCCCAGAAGGTCCTCTCCTTCGGGGCGGTATCCCCGCCGCTGGCGAATTAAGTGAGCCCGGCCATGGATTATCCTTATCTGTGGCAAATAAACTTTCTTGTGTAATTCCATCGTGACAAAGAATTGTTCTGGATGATATTTATTTTCCTTTGTAGATTGGCACGAATGGAAGAGAACAAAGAACGGTAGAAATGAAAACAAAGGACAAATAATAACAGAGTTTCTTTCCTTATAAACTCCCTAAAGAAACGCTTGAAATTCCTCACATGGCACAACTGCAGTAGGTTGCAGAATCTAAGGTCAGTTATCACACAGTTCCGGTTGGAATTCCATCAGGCATCAGCGTCTGAAGCCTTTGAACACTGCTGTCTGCGATTGGTAAATGTCCGTATGACTGCGAGTCTCAAACATTCTTATGTGTTAGCGGAATATCCTAACTGCCTCTCCTCTGGACCGAGTCTCTCGCCAGGAACGCGTCGCGCACTCCGCGCACGCCGTGCCGCTCGCTCGCCACCACGCGCGCCCATGCGCCCTGGAGTCTCGCTCACAATCAACTGAACGTGCCCGTAGAGATAGGATCAATCAGCTGCACAACAGCCTTGTTGTACATGTATAAATAGACTCATTTGAGTATTGAATAGATTGCGGTTGATTCTCTCATCCTCTCAAACTCTTACATGGTATCAGACGGCGATCGATCCATCGTATGAATCCTTTCGCCCATCACTCTTCCGCTGCCATGGATGACAATCCCATCTACTCTCCTAGCACCACTCCGGCCCCATCTGTAGCCACTTCCTCCAATTCCTCCATGTCTTCTGCTGGCCGCGACGTCGGCATCAACTCTGGCTCCGTCGCCGCAGCGCACCCTGATGCCGGCGGACTTGCTCCGTCCGTGGTCCAGATGGTCAACATCAAGGCCCACGTCCCCCTCACCCTCAACATGAACGACCTCAACTATCCGCAGTGGCGGATGCTGTTCGAGTCCGTCTTCGCCAAGTTCGGCCTCGAGTACCACGTCGTCGCCGCGCCGGAACCCCTCGCCGCCCTTGACCCTGCCTGGAAGAAGATCGACGCAAGCATCGTCAACGGGCTCTACACCACCGTCTCCCGGGAGGTGTTTGACATCGTGCGCCAACCGGACGCCAACGCCCACCAAGTTTGGGCCCAGATCGAGGACCTCTACCACGACAACCAGCTGTCGCGCGCCATCTACCTCGAAGCCGAGTACCGATCACTGTGCCAGGGCAATCTGTCCATCTCCGACTACTGCGGCCACCTCAAGTCCCTCTCCGACCAACTCCGCGACGTTGGCCAACCCGTCTCCGAGTCGAGCCAGGTACTGAACATGCTGTGAGGGCTCAATCCCAAGTACCGCTACATGGTACCAAATATCACCGGCCATGCCGCCACACACCTTCCGCACGGCGCGCTCCAAGCTCCAGCTCGAGGAGACCTATGACAAGCACCAGGCCAAGCAGACGGTGCATCAGGCGATGTTCGCTGGCGCCGGTGGCTCTTCATCCACCCCCGCCACCGGCGGCGACAGCTCCTCCGGCTCCGCCATCGCCAAGAACGGCGCCCCCAACAACAACTACGGCGGCTCCCGGAACCGCAACCGCAACAACAAACGCGGCCGCGGCTCCCCCTACCCCTCCGGCGGCAACCCTACACCAGGCGGCGCGAACAACTACGGTGCGGCACGGCCAAGCCATGGTCAGGCGGGCCGCGGCTACCCTCCGGCCTACAACCCATGGCAAGGTCTCGTGCAGGCATGGTCCATGCCGTTCCGGCCGCTGAGCTCCGGCGTCCTCGGCCCTCGCCCCGGCTCCAACCCGCAGCAGGCGATGTAAGCTGCTCCGCCGCCACAGTCGCCCTACACCAACACAGGCGCCACCACGCCCTCCATCTACGAGCAGCAGGCCCTGTACACGGCGCTCCAGAACGCCGGCGTTCCTCTTCAGCTGCCGCCAAGCGCCGATCAGTGGATCCTCGACACCGGCGCATCCTCTCACATGGCTGGCCACTCTGGTAATCTCAACTCCCTCCATCCGATCCCAATTTACTCCCCAAATACTGTTGGCAATGGCGCTGCACTCCCGGCGACACACACCGGCGCGGCTGCCATACCCACCTCTTCCTCTGTTCTCAGTTTATCCAATATATTATTGTGTCCTGATCTCATCAAGAATTTGATCTCTGTTCGATCTCTTACTCGTGAAAACTTGGTTTCTGTTGAATTTGACCCGTGGGGCTTTTCTATCAAGGATCTGGCAACTCGTCGGGAGATACTCCGATGTAACAGCTCCGGCGACCTCTACCCGCTCTGCCTCCCGCCGCAACAAGCCATGCACGCCATCTCCACCAGCACCGATCTCTGGCATCAGCGGCTGGGGCATCCGGGACGAGATTCCTTCATGAAGACTCTGCAAAATTTTCCTTTTAATTGTAATAAAACAGCCGCACATCTCTGCCACTCTTGTCAATTGGGCAAGCATGTGCGGCTGCCCTTTCAGTCGTTGATTTCTGCAACATTTTTTCCTTTCCAATTGCTACATTCAGATGTTTGGACATCACCAACACCTAGCCATTCAGGATTTCAGTATTATCTTGTTTTGATCGATGATTTCACACATTTCATTTGGACATTTCCTCTACAAAATAAATCTGAAGTCTTGCCCACCTTACTGTCTTTCCACTCATACGTGCGCACTCAATTTCAACTACCAATTCTTGCACTCCAAACGGACAATGGGAGGGAGTTTGATAATCACGCGTTGCGTTCATTCTTCGCGCACATGGCATCCTCTTCGGGCTTTCATGCCCGTACACATCTCCGCAAAATGGGAAAGCAGAACGCACACTGCGGACCCTTAACGATTGTATGCGAACAATGCTACTTCATGCGCAGGTTCCATCCTCCTTCTGGCCCGAGGCTCTGAACACGGCGACATACCTCATCAACAGGTGTCCGTGCAAGGCCTCTGGCGTGGTCACTCCCCACGAGCTCCTCTTCGGCGTCGCTCCCAGCTACGAGCACCTGCGCGTGTTCGGCTGCCTGTGCTACCCCAACATGGCAGCCACCGCGCCAAACAAGCTGAGTGCACGATCGACGGCCTGCGTCTTCCTCGGGTACCCCGTTGATCACCGCGGTTACCGCTGCTACGACCTCGACACGAGCCGCGTCATCACGTCACGCCATGTGGTCTTCGACGAGCGCTGCTTCCCCTTCGCCACCAAGCCGACGCCAAGCGACCCTGCTCCCGCTGCTCCGACAGTACCGGCCGATGCATCATCGTAGGACGACGCCCAACTCCTGCCCAAGCGCCGACGAACATCTACGACCACCACTGTACCAGTCGTCCCGGCACCAACGGCGCCACGGAACGCGGCGCCGGCATCTCCACCACGTGAGCACGCCACCGCGACATCATCCAGCGCCTCGCCAGAACGTCACCCAGCGCCGCCATCGCCAAACGTACCTCCCTCCCCCGCCACGACACAGGGGGGCGCTCTGCTTCGGCTACACCAAGCGCCTCGCCGGGCCCTGCACCCGCCGTGTACGACTCCACCGCCACAGCCGCCGCTCCAGCCGCGACGTCACACTGCTCCCAGCCGGCGCACCACATGGTGACTCGCGCCAAAGCCGGGATCCACAAGCCGAACCCGAAGTACGCCTACACCGCCGCTGCATCGCCAATTTCGCCAATCCCGTCCTCCGTTCGCGCCGCGCTGCGCGATCCAAACTGGCGCGGCGCCATGGAGGCCGAGTTCCGCGCTCTGCAGGCCAACAGTACATGGACACTCATACCCCGTCCGCGCGGCGAGCACGTGGTCTCTGGCAAATGGGTATTCAAGCATAAGCTCAACCCTGACGGCAGCCTGGAACGCGACAAGGCAAGATGGGTCGTCCGCGGATTCATGCAGCGCGCCGGCGTCGACTTCGGCGAGACCTTCACCCCTGTCGACAGTCCTCACGCTGATCGCCTCCAAGCAGTGGCCTGTCCACCAATTGGACGTCTCCAATGCTTTCCTCCACGGTCATCTTCAAGAACGCGTACTCTGCCAGCAGCCCGTCGGTTTCGTGGACGCCACCATGCCCGATGCTGTCTGCTTGTTGTCCAAGTCCCTATACGGGCTGAAACAGGCACCTCGGGCCTAGTTCACACGCTTCGCCGACCAAATCTCCACCATCGGGTTCAAGGCCACTTGATCCGATTCATCATTGTTCGTTCTGCAACACGGAGCCGACATGGCGTACCTCCTCCTCTATGTCGACGACATGATCCTCAGCGCCTCCTCCGAGAACCTACTTCGCTCGATCATCACCAAGCTCCAAGCTAAATTCAAGGTGAAGGACATAGGGCCGCTCAGCTTCTTCCTCGGCGTCGACATGCAGTGCACACGATCCGGCTTCTTCTTGTCTCATGCTCAATATGCCGAGGACCTCCTCCTACGAGCCGGCATGCAAAACTGCAAGCCAATCAACACGCCGGTCGACACCAACGGCAAGCTCTCCGGCGACGATGGTGACAAGGTCGACAACCCCACCGAGTACCGCAGCATGGCCGGCGCGCCCCAGTACTTGACGATCACCCGCCCCGACATCGCCTATGCTGTCCAGCAATGCTGCCTCCATATGCATGATCCAAGAACAAGCCACATGGCCCTGATCAAGAGGATACTGCGGTACATTCGTGGCACCACCAACCACGGCCTCCACCTCTCGGCTTCCTCGTCGACGGCGATCACGGCGTTCTCGGATGCGGACTGGGCAGGATGCCCGGACACACAGCGCTCGACAAGCGGATTCTGCATCTTCCTCGGCGACGCAATGGTGTCCTGGTCATCCAAACGCCAGACTACGGTATCCCGATCAAGTGCGGAGGCTGAGTACAGGGCCGTGGCCGAGTGCGTCTGGCTCCGGCAGCTCCTTGGCGAATTGCGGTGCAGCGTGCCCAAGGCAACTGTAGCGTACTGTGACAACGTCTCCGCTGTCTACATGACGAGCAATCCGGTGCACCACAAGCGTACGGAGCATATAGAACTGGACATTCACTTTGTTCGGGAAAAAGTGGCCGTCGGCGAGCTGCGCGTTCTTCATGTCCCCACGACGCAGCAGTTCACCGATGTCATGATGAAGGGACTGCCAACCTCGACGTTCAACGAATTCCGCACCAGTATCTGCGTTGCTGAAGGACCAAGCTGATACTGAGGGGGGGGGGGGGGGGGGGGGGGTTAGCGGAATATCCTAACTGCCTCTCCTCTGGACCGAGTCTCTCGCCAGGAACGCGTCGCGCACTCCGCGCATGCCGTGCCACTCGCTCTCCACCACGCGCGCCCATGCGCCCTGGAGTCTCGCTCACGATCAACTGAACGTGCCCGTAGAGATAGGATCAATCAGCTGCACAGCAGCCTTGTTGTACATGTATAAATAGACTCATTTGAGTATTGAATAGATTGCGGTTGATTCTCTCATCCTCTCAAACTCTTACATTATGGGTTTAACCATTTAGATTGAAGTCTTGGCGATATGCTCCCTTGACCTTGAGCACCAGTTGGTCAGGAGAAGAGCAAATAATATAAATACAGAGTTTCCCGGCAGACTAAAAGCTACAAAGTGAAAAGGTTTTCTTGTCGTTAGGACAAGTTGAATGTCAAGACATCCGATAAACTTGTTTACACATGCACTTCAATTTACAGCTTTTATCAAGGTTGATTGGATGTAAAGAAATTGCGGTACAGATCGGACACAACTCTATTATACAACTGTAAGTACAAAGGTCGATTTTTACTTGTTTTTAATTTGCATACAGCAATAAAATAACAATCATGTGACTATGATATGGTAAGTACCCACGCACAGAGTCATCTTCCTCCAAGCGGAAGCTGCTCGACTCATGACCATGTCGTCGGCCAGCTCTCTTTCCTCATGGCTGTAAAAATGTGTCCATGTGTGTGTGGGGTGGGTCTTTTTTTTCTTTTCTTTCTTGCCGGATCCCCCCTACCATCCGGACGACCGTGGAGCCCTCCCCACCCCCTGCTTCCCCATTGGATCATACACTGCCTCTCTGTTCGGCAGATGGGGATTAGCCTGACTACCTCTCTTTGTTTGGTAGATGGGAAACTGCCAGAATGCAAGTCCTACCGCCTTCACCTCCATAATCTTAGATCTCCTGCTGCCCATAGACTCCTCGATTAGCTTCACCGCACCGCTTATGCTTCTCCAAATGCCCTCAATTAGCTGACATCCTACGCATTGGCGATCATTGCATTGTGTGCATTACGCTCCCGTGGCGGATCCAAACAGAATCAATAGGGCGGTTGAACTCATATCCTACTCTACTAACATACGCTCAACAAAAATTTGAAATTTGAATTTTAAGATAATTTCATTCATAAAGATAAAGGATAACATACAAGCATGTGATTGTAAACCCATGAATCTTCAAGAGAAATTTCACTAAAGTGGAGTTTTCTGAAATTTTCAAATCTAAAAACATGCAAGTGTGTGATTTGAAGTTTTCTTTTATTCAGTTTCTCTGTGAGTCTTTATTCGAATTTGAGTTCTAGTTTGTGTTTGAATTAAATAAGAAACCCAAAAAAAGAGGAAAGAAAAGGTCTTCTCGTCTCTCTGTGTGCCGAAGGCCACTTTTATCCAAAAGCTAGCCCAGCCCGAAGCTTCTTTGTTTTCTCCAGAAAATAAAATCTAGCCCACGTAGGTTGATGCCCTCGCTGCAGCCCATCTCTATCTCTGTGCACACTTTTTCCACTCTCTCCTACATATAGGCCCAGTTTAGCTCATGATGCACAGTGTCAGTGGTCATTCGTCCTCAGCGGAAGCTGCTTGACACGATCGAACACGGCGGCGGTTAGTGATGGCCAAACGGGCCGGGCCAAACGGGCGGGCACGAAGCACGAATTTTTTGGCCCGGCCCAAGCACGGCACGGGCACGAAATAAATTGGGCCGTGCCGGCCCGGCCCGACGTGCGTGCCGTGTCTGGGCCGAGAGTGTAGCCCGATGGGCGGCACGGCCCGGCACGAAATGGAGCCTGGCCCGGCTAGCACGAATAGCCTGTTAGTAGCCCGCTAAGCACGAAGCCCGTTAACGGGCCGGTCCACCAAAGCAGCCCAGCCAGCCTCCCCCCAACCCCAACGGTCCGATCCAACGTATAAAACCCGCGAGCGACGCACCGGACCCCAAACCCTAGCCATTCCACCGCGCCGCACTCGCCTCCCCTCTCCTTCTCCTCTCGTCTCCTCTCCCCCCTAACCCTAGATCTCGTCGGCGAGCATGCTCCCCTCCAGATCCACGCCGTAGCGCGTGCCTGCTCGTCTCCTCTTCGGTCTTCTGGTCCTCTCCTTCCCATGCGGCCGCCGGTGCCAAGCGAGGAGGCGTTGCGCACGGCGGAGGATCTCCTCTTTGGTGCGCGGTCGGCATCGAGGACGAATCCGCGGACGAGGAACACGTCCGCAGCGAGGATCACGTCCGCGGCGAGGGCTACGACGAGGATGGGATCCATGGCTGGTGCGGGGCCGTCGACTGGTCCCGGGCCATCGACTCCGGCGACGGGTGCGGGGTCGTCTACTCCGCCGGGCGCAGCTACTCCGGCGACTGGTACCTCTACTCCGGCGACTGGTACCTCTACTCCGGTGACTGGTACCTCTTCTCCCGGGACTGGTACCTCTACTCCGGCATCCGTTGCTTCAGACACGGCCGGAACCACGAGCAGTGCAAGCTGTTCGCGTCGCAAGAGAGGTAGGAAGTCGACCTCCGAGGCATGGAATGACTTCGAACCTGTGTACAAGGAGGTCGACGGCGTGCGAGTCAGGTATGCTGCTACCTGTAAGCATTGCAAGAGTGTCTTGTCTGCTGGTTCTAGTGGTGGCACTGGTCATTTGCTTCGTCATCGTAGATCTTGTATGGCTAAATCCCAACGTGCTAACAGAACTCAGACTGTTCTTCAATTCAATGCTGATGGTTCTGTGCGTACATGGGAATATAGTAGTGATGTTGCTCGCCTTGAACTGTGTCGTTTGATTGTTACTTTGGATCTGCCTATCTGCTTTGGTGAAGCTCCTTCATTTGAGCGTTACATTAAGACCGCGCATAATCCTAGGTTTTCCGGCGTGTCTAGGCAGACAACAACTAGAGACTTTGTCAAGTTTTACAATGAGCGTCGTTCTGCTTTGATGCAAATGCTGCAATCCACTGTTTCATCTGTTGCTTTGACTTCTGATGTGTGGTCTGGTAATGCTAAGGAGGATTACTTATCTGTTGTTGCTCATTTTGTTAATTCTGATTGGTTGTTAGAAAAAAGGGTGCTTGGCATGCGCTTGATTGATGTTGCTCATACTGGTGTTAACATTGCTGAACGTATTGAGTCTGTTATTGCTGATTATGGTTTGTCTGATAGAGTCATGTCTGTTACTCTTGATAATGCATCTGCTAATGCCAATGCCATGGATGAGTTGACCCCTAAATTTGCTGGTTATGTTGGCCCTCTTCTGTTGCATCAAAGGTGTGCATGCCATATCATAAACTTGATTGTCAAGTCTGGTCTCAAACGTTTGAAGCCTGTTGTTGAGAATTTTAGAACTGCAATTCAATTTTTGAACTGTTCTAACCAAAGAATTGCAGCATATAAGTCATATTGTCTTGCTATGGGTGCTCGGCCAAGAAAATTCGGCTTGAACATGGATGTTAGGTGGAACTCCACCTTTCTCATGCTTAAGCACCTGTTGCCACGTCAGAGCACATTTTATGTGTTCATCAATGGCCAGTACCAGGCAGTACATGGCCAAAGTTTGCTTAAACCTGAGGACTGGTATGTTGCTGACAAGGTTTGCTCTTTCCTTGAACTCTTCTATGAGACTATTGTTATTCTCTCTGGTGTTTATTATCCTACTTCACCTCTGATTATACATCAGCTCATTGAGATTGCTGGACATTTGCATAAGTATGAGAATGATAAGTTTTTGTGGAAGTGTGTGCTGCCTATGAAGGCTAAGTACCTCAAGTACTGGAAAGAGATTCCTTTGTTATATTCATTTGCTTTTATATTGGATCCTAGAGCTAAGCTGAGAGGCTTCAGTAATGCCCTCAAGCTTCTATCTGATCATCTTGATGTTGATTATTCCACTTATTTCAATGATGTTAGAACTGAACTAACCAAGTTTTTTGGCAAGTATGAAAGTAAATTTGGTGCAGTGAGATTGCAGAGGCCTCCTCAACCGGTAAGTAGTGGCAGGAAAAGAACTTCTTGGGGTAAGATCTTTGCGTCTGCTTCTGATGATGCACTTGTTGGTGATTCTTCTCCTGCACCATCTTCTTCTACCTTTGCTCCCGTTTCTGAGTTGGTTTTGTATCTAGATAGTGACCCTGCTCCACCTGATGATGAGCTTGACATTCTGACTTGGTGGCATGAACATAAGCAAACATATCCTATTCTTTCTATCTTGGCTAGAGACATACTGACCGTTCCTGTGTCAACCATTAGTTCAGAATCTGTTTTTAGCTTGACTGGCAGGGTACTGGAGGAAAGGAGGAGGAGGCTGACAAGTGACATGGTGGAAGTATTGACATGCTTGAAGGATTGGCAGCTGGGAGAGGACAGGATGCAGAACAACATCGAGGAACACCAGCAGGAGCTTGAACTGGCGTTTGAGAACCTCTACCTGGATGGTGATGAAGGAGCTCCTGCTCCAGCTGTGTAGTTTAGTTGTAACCATGGACTGTATGATGAACTGAACTGTAATTTTTTTTTAGGTACTGGACTGTAATATTGAACTCGAACTCGAACTTGAGCTGGGCTGTACTCTTTTTCCCCTTTAGGCCAAAGGGTTTTTAATGAGGCAGCCAGCAACAGCTCAACTAATATATTTCCTTTTGGCCAAATCTGGTGTGTCACTTTGTAATGTTGAATTTTCATTTTCTGTTGAACTTAGCTGTGATCAGTTAATACATGGTTTTTTTTTAACTTAGCTTGTTTTCTTCTGTTTTTGAATGGTTATATGATTTTCGTGCTTTCTGGGCACGAAACAGCACGAAATTATTTCGGGCTGTCCCTTGGCACGGCCCGGCACGGCCTGTTTAAGTCAGAGCGGGCCGTGCCATGGGCCGAGGGGTAGGCACGATGGGCGGCCCGGCACGGCACGTAATTATCACCGGGCCGTGCCGGCCCGAAATAGATTTGGGCCGTGCCTTTTTGGGTCCGGGCGTGCCGGGCCGGGCCGCCCGTTTGGCCATCATTAGCGGCGGTGGAGAATGCGGTGGGAGAAAATATTTGGGACCAAATGGGATGAGCAGCCTAGCGCCGCCAAAACTTCCAGAGGCCATGGGCAACTAACCGGCGAAGTGGGCTGTGCGCTTCTAGCACAACCATCCAAGCCCACTCGAAATGCGGCCCATTCTCGGCCTTGACGGGGGGGGCGCCTCGTCTTCTCCGACGAGTCACCAGCACCACCAAACCTTGACCAACCGCTGAGCAGAGAGAGACGAGGCAACTCTCTTGGCGTGCACACCTCACCTCACCTCAGTTAAGCTCCCAGTCCGTCCAAGATTTCGCTCGGCGCTCAGATATCTCTCCTTTCCTCCCCGTCCGGAATCGAAGTGCAAGCAGAAGGGGACCTCGGTATCTCACTCCATGGCGGCGGAGGGGGCCAAGAAGCTCTTCGCGCCGTCCGAGGTCGCCCTGCACGCATCCAGGAAGGACTGCTGGGTCGTCATCCACGGCAAGGTGGGAGTCGAGGGCGAGCGGAGAGATCTTCGATGAGATTTTCTTGGTTCAGTACGCGAGAGATCTGATTTGGTTTTGTCTGGCTCTGATCATTTGTCTGTTGGTGTCAGGTGTATGATGTGACCAAGTTCTTGGAGGATCATCCGGGAGGAGAGGATGTGCTCCACCACGCGTCTGGTAAAGCTCAGATTGTGCTTCCTGTATTGTTTTCTGTTCATGTTTTCATGAGTGCCCATTTCCTCATTTTGACCACACTTGCAATAGCACGTGACTAGGCTCTTTTTCAAAGTGACACCATGCCAAGAGAACTGAATTGAACGGCAAGTTAATTTGTTAACCACACGAGAAATCGAGCAATGAAAGCATACTCAAATTTATTTTAGAAACTAGCAGTTGGAATTCATATTCTTTACTTTTGTACTAAAGTAAAGTTTCGTGATCATAATTCCATCATGTTTGTAGAAGTTGTATTTAATCTGTCCAGTCCAGGACATGTGATAACTTTTTATTTTAGAGAACGACGTGTGAATTTGTTACTGATACAAAACTTACACGTCCTTTTAGTGGTAGAATAGGTGTTGCTGTCATGAATTTCGCTACATTTCACTAGTGTGCCAATACTTAGCCTGGTGTGTTATTGCTTTATTGGTAAATATCCAATCCAGAATTAATTGTTGCCGAACATAAAATGAAATATTGAGATATCCTAAGCTGTTGCCAACTGTTCGACAGCTAGAGATATTTTGTGCCCAGGAGAGACAAATGCATGGAAGTTGACTTATTCTCTCTCTGTTAATGTATCCTGCTTTCCTCTTGGTCAAACCTTCAAGCCTCTCGTTCATTACAAATGTCACTTCCGATAGCGCTTCTTCAATTTTTGTTTCATGTATTGTTTTGTTAAATATGGATTTCATTCGATTATCAACCAGATGCTAAGATTGGTTTCCTCTGGCTTCAATAAACTCATGTAGCCTCTGGGGATGCCACGGAGGCGTTTGAAGAGGTGGGACACAGCACATCTGCAATTAGCATGATGGACAGCTACCTGGTAGGAAGTATTGAGGGCTACGTGCCTCCAAGTATATCAAAGTCCTCAGACGATTGGAGCGTTGGTGCGCCACCAAATTCCAGGAACAAAGGCCCTCCTAACCCAAATACCTTCCTGGACTTCGTACTCCCCTTGTTTATGCTTGGCCTGGCAATTGCAGCTTGGTATTACCTGACCTTCATTGCCAAGGGAAATTAAATTCGGTGAGGCTTGGAAATATTACCTTTCGTTATATTGCTAGGGTTGCATCAGTGATAAATTCAAAAAGGGCGAGGTTAGTCTTACAATCCATTTATTTGAAGGAGGTTTGTGGCTATGGTTTGCAGAGAAAAAATGATGAATGTGAATGATCGTCTTTTGCTTTTCACATCCTTATAGGATTTCCTTGAAAACAATGTTCATATTTGTAAGAGCCATGCTAGCACAAAGATGCTTGAATAGAAGACTCTATGTTTTTGCATCAAGTGTTTTTTCATCCAGAATTTTTGTTTTTGTGAGGGAAATTCATAGTGATAAAGTACATGTTCTGATAAACATTAACTCAGTCAACAGATTAAGTGGGTGCATCCAGTGACTCTCTAAACACTCATATCATGTTTACATGTTTAGTACAGTTTTAAATTGAAGAATCCAGTAGTTTTTGCTGACCCTGTATAATTGGTACCACCACTAATGCTGTATGTCAGATAATTATAACTATATCCTTTTCTAAAGGTCTGTGATGTTGTTTCAAAGTTCTTTCAATACAAAGACCGGTTATATGATGCTCTGTTTCACTAAAAAGATATGACGTCTGTTACAAACGGAAATTCAGTTGCTTGATATTTTGTTGTTACAGTTTACTAGTGAAATGTAAGAAAACTGCGAAGTAGTGAGTGAGAGGGAAAGTGTTTATGCAGGTATATTGGTGTAACATTTGTACAATTTTTTTTTGTATACTGAATTGTACAGTTGGGCTAGTTGATTTGATTTGTTAAAGAAATTCTTTGGGTGTAAGCCATCATCCTTTTTAGTTACTTTTACCTAAATTTCAGTTCAAGAAATAAAGGACGGTAACACCTTAAATATCACGGTGGTTTTTGGCCTGGATTTCCCCTCGGGCTTTTTCTCGGTTATAGAATTGTTGATAATCGAATTACAAGTACTTGGTTGAGGCTATCCACAATTCCAGTGACAATTGGACACCAAATGCCTTGGTTCCTCAGGGGCCCCAAAAAAATGTGTATGTGTCTGTGCATTGATAGCTTCTTTATCCGCAAGTTTCTTTTGGCCAAGTTTTGATTTTGCTGGGAGGGGTGCCAGCAATTTAATTTCTTCCAATTGATGTGATGTTTATGTAAAAGCCAATTCTTAGGTGGCGTAGAATTTCTAAACCAACAGAGTTGGTCAATAATCGAAATTCTAGATTAATAGGCTTGTCACTACACTTGAAAATGTTGCAATCGATTGATACATTTGTTGCTCCAGTTGACCTTGAGTCCTTGACATAGTCATCTAACCATTGTTAGCTCATTTACTTGACAAATGTTTGGGATATGAAAGCCACTATAAGAGAGTCCTTGACACAGTCCTCCCATCAAGCCACTATCATGACACGCCGGAAAAGTGTTAACATCTCAATGTAAACACATGCTGCACTGCAAAGCTGTCCAAAGTTTTTTTTTAAAATAAATATTACATCTAGGTCAACTCATGATCTGATAAGAAATGAAATTTGTTAAAGGATGCAACCATATATATAAGCATTTAACCAGTACTCTATACTTGCAATTACAGTTAGCAAATAACAACACTTCACACCAGACCGTGCGTACCATCATCAACAGTTGTCATAGACAACAATTTACCTGAACAAAACTTCATTTATTATAAGCTAGTTGGTGATCATTGAAAATTAGGATGAGACCTGGCCTTATTTTCAAGATGACTGAGTTCCAAATCAAATGACATTCTCCATGACCATTTGTTAGTTCATACACACATTTCGTGTTGCGCCTTTTCAAGAACAACCTCCTTCGTGTCTTCTACCTGGGTTGCATGAGAACAAACATGGATGGCCTCATCCCCCTTTTCCTCAAGGCCCTGAAGAAGAAGAAGACCATGAAACACTACCGCTCCCTCTCCTCCACCAGCCACCTCACCCATGGCGATGATGTCGCCGAGCTCTCTCCTCCAAAGGGTGGCCTGTTCATGACGCCACAGCACCCAAGAGCGTCAAGCCGGCATGCCGGTGACTACGAGTACGAGGACCTCTTCATGACGCCTCAGCACCCCAGAGCATCAAGATGGCTCGATGAAGGTGACGGTACATCCGAGCCTGCACCGGTAGCGGATCACCTGGCCGTGGCACCACCACTCAGGGAACGGGCAAAGGATCCGCAACGACCCGGCGCCATGTCTGACCGTGTGGAAATTGGGGTTCGGGCAGGAGCACCCTTGTCGAGAAGGGAGCGGGAAACAATTAGTACAGTTGTGGAAGCAGAGAGGTAACATGTTTATATAGCGTGTAATGTTGTAGTAGTTATGAAATTAACATTGTTTGGGAATTTCTTGCCTGGTTTCTTGTGGAAGCAATTTGCATGTAGAACATCAATTAATGAGTTGTCTGTCTAGGGCCATCTTAACAAATATATCCTAGAAGATTAAAGCCCCTTTTGTTTGTGATTCTAATTGTGCATTCTAACTTTTAGAATCACAATCAGAAACAAAAGGGCAGATTCTGGACCCATATTATGAATCAGACTCTCCAGATTTCACAATCTGAGAATCTGACCCAGACCAGCTTCTCCAGATTTTGCTTCGCAAAAAGACCGAAGTGCCCATCGAAGTTCACGGAAATTACCCACGTTGTTAGGAGTGAGTAGTTATTTTATGAGAGGATATTTGTATGGACCAATGTTAAGTTTGTATCGACATTACGTATTCCTAATTATTCTGATTTTTTTGTATTTTTTAATTGCTCCAAAACGACTCCGTTAGGACAATGTGTGTTTAATTAAGCAAGGATGATGTGCAATGCAATTGAGTGCATTTCAGACTTTTCTCTCTCTGAGGCAAGAATCCAGGAGTCACAATCCAAGGAAACAAACAGCTCCAGCTTTTGCTTCTTAGAATCTGAATTCTAAAAATCACAAGCCAAAAGTTAGATTCTTAGAATCATAATCGCAAACAAAAGAGGCCTAAATGAAGAGGGAGAGTCTCGCCGGGGCCTCACGAAGGGATGGCACGGGCCCGTGCTCTCACGTCAAGTTGTAGGTCCGACCAATGTTGGATCGCTTGTTCTCAACAGAAGACGACAGTAGCAAGGGTTATTTTAGTGGGAGAAATCCATCCATGGCGGGAAAAAAACCCGCAACAATGACATAGGAGAAAGCTATGTTCGGCATGGGAGCAGCCCCATCGTCTCATGAGACGACGGCAACTTTCTCTCCCTTTCTTTATCATAGCACATGTACGACAAATCTGTTGAGATGACATTATACAGATGTCTCATTTATTAGCATTGTTGATGACTTTATATAAAAAGCGATCATAATGGAGGATAAATGTCTTGTGCATTAGAAAACTTTCTGAGTTAAAGACGAACAGACTCTCCCCAACTGAATTACAATATCAGTAAAAGAAAACAATGGTGAGCATATATAAATAACCGATCATGCATGGTTAACAAATGCCAGCTGTTCATCTCATCCGTAGCACAATCATGGAACTGATGCCTAATTAATCCCACCCGTGCGTTGTCACGCTACTAGGAAGGATTCCACGTCTGAAGTCCTCTTGCCGTCGTTTCACTTCCGCTATGACGATTTTGCACCGAGCATCTAGGACATCAAGCCTCGCAAGCAGGTCGACCAGCTCCGGGTCGCTGCGCTGCTTCTCATACTTGCCGTCGTCGCCCTTTGCCCTCTGCCCGCCTCTGATTACGTCGGCGACCTCTCTGGTCTTGTCCCAAGACTCCCAACCAAACCACGGTTTCATTAACCTCTTCTTTGTCATCTCTCCCGCTTTCCAGTGAAAGGGGTCTTAGTTTAGTGGTTAAAGCATCGGCATTTGTGCTTTCAGCGGTAGGCGACGTGGCCGTCGACAGCGAGGCATCAGTGGTGACTTCGTCAATCTGAAGGATTTGCCGGATCAGTCTTCGAAGATGCTCATAAAGGTAGAGTTTACGTATGTGCGTTTCTAGGGGTAAGTGTACGTTCGTTATGAGTGTCTGAGTTATACTGTGTAATAAAAAAAAATCTCTCCCGCTTTCCCACGTCACGCGTGCTTTCCTCACAATCACGACGATCTAATCTCCTGGCATCTTTCTACTGCAGGCAGCCTACCCTTTCTTCTTTTATTGCTGAGCGAAAAATTTCGATCTCTTCGTTTCTAACTCGGAATCAACTTACTCTCCGTTTCCTACTCGAACTGGAGCCCAACCCATGGGATCTCCTTCTGCAGCCCATCTAGAACCTACTCCGTCCGTATAACATCAACCGTTAGTGGGGTTGGGCTGGCAAAGGGATACGGCCCAAGAGGCCTAGGACATTTTCCTTTCTACGAGTTATTCTGCGCAAATAATTTTTTTCTTAGAACGTATATGCAAAGATTGCTAAAACCGCGAATGGACGGGGCTTGAGGCAAGGGGATCCTCTTTCCCCATATTTATTTCTGTTGTGTGCTGAAGGGTTTTCTGCATTGCTGAATAATGCGGAGGTGGAGGGGCGAATTACCGGTGTAAGAGTTTGTCAGAACGCTCCCAGTATTTCTCACCTTTTGTTTGCCGATGACAGTCTAATCCTTATTCGTGCAAACAAGGAGAATGCTGAGCAGTTACAAGGTATTTTAAACCTATATGAGCAATGTTCTGGTCAAATGATTAATAAGGAGAAGTCTGCAGTGCTTTTCAGTGTTAATACACTGCAAGAAGATCGAGAGGAGGTGAGACAACAGCTGGGCGTCTGGACAGAAACAATGAATGAGAAATACTTGGGGCTTCCTGTATATATTGGCCAGTCAAAGAAGAAGACGTTTGCATATCTGAAAGACAGAGTATGGCAACGCATTCAAGGGTGGAAAGAAAGGCTGCTAAGCAGAGCGGGGAAGGAGATTATGATCAAAGCCATTGCACAGGCCATCCCAACTTTCGCTATGGGGTGTTTCGATGTCACTAAATCCATATGTGATGAGATAAGTGCTTTGATTGCGAGATTCTGGTGGAGTAAGCAAGAAAAGGAGAATGGCATGCACTGGATTAGTTGGGAGAGGTTAATTCAACCCAAACATGCAGGTGGCCTTGGCTTCCGTGATATATACTCTTTCAACATGGCCATGTTGGCCAAACAAGCTTGGAGGTTATTCATGAACCCGGACTCACTATGTGCACGCATTTTGAAAGCTAAGTATTTCTCTGATTCCTCAATCTTAGAAGCTAAGCCCAAGCAAGGCATGTCTTATACTTGGCGAAGTATCATGAGAGGGATCGAACTGATTAGAGAAGGAATTGTATGGAGAGTGGGGAACGGCCAGGATCTCAATATCTGGTCTGACTCGTGGCTGTCAAGAGAATGGAGTTCAGTTGTGATTACACCGAAAGGCTCTACTATTCTGCAAAAGGTATCTGAGTTGATTAATCCTATTACAAACTCATGGGACACTGAATTAGTGGAGTCTATTTTTTGGGAAGAGGATGTTTCAGCAATCTTGTCTATTCCTGTTAATGTCGACAAAGATGACTGGCCAGCCTGGAAGTTTGATAGGAAAGGAATGTTCACAGTGCGTTCAGCTTATAAATTGCATAGGGAAATGGAGAGAAGAGGAAATAGTAGGGGCCACAGTTCAGGTGTCACTGTAAACCCAGCAGAAGAAAATTTTTGGAAGGGTTTGTGGAAGCTAAATATCCCGGGTAAGATGAAACATTTCTTCTGGCGACTGTCTAACAATGTATTGGCAGTGCGAGCTAACCTGGAGCATAGAGGTATGAAGATTGGAACTCGATGTGTGATGTGTAATGCAAACCATGAGGATGGCGCACACTTATTTTTTAAGTGCAAGCATGTGAAAGTGTTATGGCAATGCATGAATCTGGAGGAAGTGAGAATTAATCTTATGGGTCTGACTTCTGCACGTTTAGTTGGGGAAGCAATTCTGAAACTGAAAGAACCGTTGCGAACCAGAGTGATCACACTCATGTGGAGTTGGTGGGATGAAAGGAATGGTGTCAGGGAGGGGGATCCCAGGATGGTGGTGGCACGGTTAGCACAGAATGCTGAACTGTTTGCTAAGGAATGCACATCATCTGCATCAGAGCATAGTACTATGAGGGTGAAGACTTCTGCAAAATGGGAACGACCACTGCCGGGTCTTCTAAAGATAAACTGTGATGGAGCTTTCAGTGAAGAATCCAGGGCTGGAGGATGGGGATTTGTAATCCGGGATCATGATGGTGATGTGATGAGCGCAGGAAGGGGCAAGCTAAATCATCTAGCTGACCCATTTCATGCTGAATTGATAGCGTGTGTTAAAGGAGTCAGGGAGGCGATGAGGCTAGGAATTGGAAATGCAATTGTCGAGACGGATGCAGCGATGGTGCAGCGTGCTGTTGAAAGCTCTGAATATGATATGAGTCCGATGGGTGCCTTGATTGCAGAATTGAAAAGCCTTCTCTCAAATGAATTCATTTCGGTTTCTGTAGTTGCTCGACCCAGAACTTGTAATTCTGTTGCTCACGCTCTAGCTGAGCTGGGCTCTGTTTGCTTACCGGAGGCTGACCCTATTGTTGGCAGTCTTCCAAGTTGTATTCGGGAACTGGTTGATCGCGATTCTGCGACACCTTCGGTTTAATGGAAACTTCCATTTCAAAAAAAAAAAAAACCGCGGATGGACGTACGCGTAGCAAAGTTCTTTTCATATACCAGTAATGTCTCTCAAAAAAAAAAATATACCAGTAATATATAATGTCCATTAGTTAAGTTCCCTCATTCCGAAATCACATTTCTAGCCTTCCGTGAACAAGATGATTTGAAATCCCCGCCTCAGATTCGGAACGCTTTAAGCAGCAAAGGCACTCAGGCTCATTCGCATGACGCCCTAAACACATTAAGCAGCTCATACAACTTTTGAAACAAATAAAATAGACCGTGATGAAACAATATGCAAGATAACGCAATAAAATGGGAACCTGCGCAATCATGATGCACCCAGCCCCACAATAAAAATTATGAAAATGGGCAACATGATTGTCTGAAGCAGGCAAGCTACAATTTGCCAAGCTCTCAAACGAAACATACAGTAGCAACATACCCAACAGGAAAACGACCATTAATCACTTGACAACAGCATATCTCTATCAGGAGTGGAGTTACAGACACTCGGAAAATTAGATAATATTTGCATCTATAAATTGTGTAAAATTCAACTCATACTGTGATACACACTAGTTACACTGCTCACTGAGCCCTATTTGCAGTTACAATGCTCTATGTGCTACAAAACTATTTGCATGGACTGGCACTCTACCTTGGCAGCCACTCCAGCAGTTACCGCATCTCAGATGAGACCAGTAAACAAAGAAGCAGTTAACCTATCTCAAAGGTACAGTTAAACACGAACTTGGGAATTCTCTATTTCCTGCTTGTATACACCAACTCTACCGTTTGTGTTTACATCTCAACAGAGAGGGTGGGCCTGGTATTGATACATTATGTTGTTAGCTTTGAGAAATGACGAGCGTGGACCAGATGGAGTCAGGATGATAAGCGGAGTGCTATTTCATGGAGGAGTAATCTCTTCTGGGCAGCATCAATCACACCATTGCACTCAGCATTCACAAGGACCTCACTCATGATTGCAGCAGCATGCCCAGTGGGCTCTTCAGATGTCCTCCTCAGCATGAACATCTGCAGAACAATGAGGCAGTCCCATTAAGCCATTTTATCGGGTAATGCACCGGTTACTTATAGATTGCATGGAATATCAAATGCAGTGTGATTAAATAAATACATGTTTCATTGGCCAGTTGCACTTCAAACCATGATTGATTGCACAAATTTTGCATTAGAAATGGTAACATAATTAAGAACCAAAATTGAAAGTTTACAATTTCTAGAGACTTTGAATAAATCACAAAAATGCGAGAAATTTTACTTGGACTAAATATGGTATAGCATCTTCAAGTGCAAACGAAAAAAAAACAAATTATGCAGATCCATTGTTCCTAGAAAACCAGTACCTGTCCACGATGAGAAATCTCTAGGCACCCAGGTGGCTGGATCCATGGTTCACCATCAACCTGAACAGGGAACGAACTGTGGAGGTGCAATTTTATAACCTTTCCTTGGGCTAACCGGTGTGCCCTTGAAAGTCCTACCTATCAATCACAGAAAAATGATAGCGAGTTAATACCTCAACATTATTACTAAAGACTACTATTATGTATGACAAGAATGACAGAATAAGTTGAACACTGAGAGTAAGCGGTTTCTCTGCACCTGAAGCTTTCCTAGATGCCATGTCCCGGATATACAAACCACCTCAAGCATTTTGTCATGCATTGATTGCAAACTGAAATCATCATCATGCTCAGTATCGTTTTGCCAAAGATCAACACCACCCATGTAGCTGGTGATGTTCATAACAATTACACCTTCTGCATCCTGATAAAAATAACATATAAGAAGACCCTAAAAAGATAATTGAACGTATAGATGGGTATGAAATATAAAGCAGATTACCTCTGGAATTTCAATATTCTTTCCATCGACTTCAAGGCTAACATGCCATGGTAAATCAGAACATGACCTATCCATCATATCCTTAGCACCTTCTCTAGCATATATCAGCTTGTTGACAAACTGCATGCAGAAAATTAATGTATTCATATATTTTGCTCACATAAATCTGATGCATAGAAGTTAATGTAGGATCAATCCTGTTTACAATGCTGGATTTCTCAGTACTTCTCAAAGAATTTACAATAAACAGTTTGTTTCCTATAGAGTATGAGAAATGTCCCATGGCCTTACCTGACTGCAAAATTGATCTGGTCTTTCTTCCCTTGTGGTGTGGAAGTCATAAGCAACTTTCGCATCGCATCCAATGCCTATGAAATGAAACAAAGTAATATTCAGCATTTTCTGACTTAAGTGATATCTCTGCATAAGAAAATGCTTAGTAGTATGGTGAGAGTTCAAGGATTGAACATACCTAAATAATTAGTCATAAATTTTACTTGCTCGGTGTATTGACCTTCTGTTCCATTCTTCTCTTTGATTGCTACATTCCAACGATCAAGCACTGTAACAGCTGCGTGATCAACATCATTTAGAAGTGCACATATTCCTCCTTGCCGTTCAACAGAAGATAGACCCCCACCCCAGCGCATAACTCGCGATAGGTCGTTGCCTGTTCCCAGTGGAAGAATGGCAACAGGGGGAGGAGATTCATAGTTCTGCTTCTCAATGGCATCAAGAACCCAGGCTACTGTTCCATCCCCACCACAAACAAGGATTCTGAAGTGTTTAACATTGTTGAATAGTTGCAATCCAACTTCAGGTCCCTGAGACGCACTTAGCTCAAATATCTGAAATATGATTTGAACTTGTTAGATCAAGCTTAAGAGTATCAAATAAATAGAGAATGACAGAAGTAATGGCAACTATGTAGTATATATTCACATATAACCTACAGACAGCTTTAGACAAATGCTAAAAGTCAAAATAGCAATCCAGAACCTCAGGATAATCGTATTACGTATCAATAGATCTAGAACATCTACATCATGGTTGTGGTATTTCACTGAATATATTCATCAACAGCTAGTATTACTTGCAAGAGGGATTTATTACTTGGGTCAACAGATGAGAAGAATGATCCTTTTTCTATTTTCTAAGTAGTTAAGGACATATACCTGTATGGGATTCAGCAACATGTTCAATCTTCTTCTAAGAGAAGGTCCATTTCGGCCTCCACTCTTGCCATTGATGAAAACAAGCAGTGGCCTCGAATCATGTGGCAAATCAACAAGCTCATACTTCCTTTTCGATCCATAAGTTTGGTTGAGAGAATTTTCAGACAACTTAGGCTTTGCCAGTGTGTACTTTCCGTTCATCCCCTGCAGTTTAGCAAATCCTTCAAGAACTGAATCAAAGATTGAGTTGTCCTTGGAAATTGGATTTGTCTTGCCACCGGGAAGGTTATTCATGCGTTTCTTGCTGCGTGACCTCCTGACCCGACTCTTGACTGATGAACTGACAAACCCCTCTTGATCGAGTTGAGAACTCCACTGATTGCCGGGGCTTGACCAACTTCTTTCACAGACTGGGGTGGAACAATAACCCTCCTGAGCAGGCCAAGATCGCAAGTGTTCCCTGTTTCCTTCAACAGCTTCGCATGACAATCAACATGGATCTGCCGCTGGCACCACAGGCATCGCCAGATTGGAGAGACACCAAGAAAAGGCACGCCACACGGCTCGTCGCAGTAGTAACAGAAGGAGGATATCTCCGGGTTGTCGTCCAGCTCCACCCACCTCTCTGACCAGTGGTGCAGCAGGGGCAAAGTGCCAGCTTGCGCAACGCACTTGCAGTCCTTCTCGGCAGCCCCTGAACAATAAGAGTGTGCTGCCACCCCGCACACAGAGCAGCGGTGAACCACGTCGGCCTCGGCGCCCCTCGAGCCGCTCCCTTGTCGGAGCCAAGCGACGACAGGCACACGCAGCACGTTGACGGCTGCCCGCCACGGAAGTAATCCTCAGTCCATGTGTGGCTGGAGCTCGGGCACTGCAGCGTCTTCCAGGCCGCCCGCTTCTCCCTGGCGGCCTTGGTCCAGTACAGCGACGCCTCCCTCTGCAGCCTGAGGAGGGCGTAGATGAGCGCCGCGAGGCCGAAGGAGCCCGCGGTGATGAGCCACCCGAAGAAGTGGAGCCCGGAGGGGTCAAGCCAGCCCGCCACGCTCACCAGCAACGGCCCCACCAGCTCCATCCCGGCTAGCCAGGCTTGCAGCTCTCCAAACAAGAAGAACCTGCAGATGCAAAAGCAACAATTGGCCGTTAATCGATCACCTCCCCCTCTTGCAAGAACCCCTCACCTCGCTGGAACAGAAAACAAAGAATCCTATACACAGCTGAAAGCCTGAAATGCGTGCTACTTGAAATCTCCTAGGTAACAGTGGGCTCGGAGATTCTTTTTATGTTGCTCGAGAAAAATGCAACGGAAATTTGAACAGAAAGCAATCTCGTCCTGTCTTTCCCCTTCGGCAAGGTGACACCACCAATCCCCCACGGATCACGCGAGCAAAATCAAGCTTCCATTCCGCCGGTACACGAACCCCTCTCCGGACCGTAAATCCCTAATCAACCGGTACCACCACCAATCCCCTCCGATTCCGGCGGACGGAAAAAGCCAGACCACCGACCAATCCCCGGAAAAACGGAAAGGAAGGAAAAGCTCGAATCGAAGCCAACAACAAAACAAGGCGGCGAGGAGTGGATCCGAGCCGCGCGTGATCCTCGCACGGGATCCCCCACCGCGCCTGCTCTCCAACGAAGGATTCAACCCCCGCCGCGCTCTCCAACGAAGGATTGAACCCCACGCCGAACGCCCCTACCACGCGCAGACTCCCCCAAAGGATTGCGAGCGCTCACCTCGGGCGGTCGGGGCGAGCAAACCCTAGCTCCGCTTGGGCTTGGAGGGTTTCCGCCTCGCTGAGCTCGCGCTCGCCGTGTCGTTCGGTGCGCTGCGCTCTGCCTGCCTGCCTGCAGAGAAAAAAGGGACCTTGGGGAGGGGAGAGAATACGAAGAAGGGAAGTCGTGGGTCCAGCCGGCGTCGTGGCGTGCGTTTAAAAAGGAGATCGTGGGGCACAACACCGCGTCTTCTGACTGGGCCCGCATGGGTGTGTTCCGGGGAGCCGGGGGAGTCGTGCTCTCCGCTGACGTCACCGTGCCAGCCACATTTTTTGTTTCTCAAAGGAAAAAAGATCAGACAAATTTCTGCTTTGTTCGGAAAATGATCTTTTTCTTGTCAATCAAAATCTTGGTTTTTCCTAAGCTGAGGAAAATCGCTAGGTCCCGACCACGATTTCAAAGAGAAAATCCATTCCGTAAAACCAATCGACGATACTACATCTCAGAAATTTATGCTTTGTTCGGAAAATGATCTTTTCCTTGTGAATCAAAATCTTGGTTTTTCCTGAGCTGAGGAAAATCTCCAGGTCCCTACCACCATTTCAAGGAGAAAATCCATTCTGTAAAACCACTCGACAATACTAGTACATCAGCTCAAGGAGGACACTACTCATATACTCCCTCCGTCCCATAATATAAGGGGTCGGAGGGACTTCTACTTGTCCCAGAATATAAGGGGCTGGGAGGTATAAGTGGGCCCCACGACTGAATTTTTTTCCCACCTTTCTCCTCTCCCAAGCCGGACAGCCTTATCCTCTCCCGTACCTCACCTGAGCACGGTCCCTGCTGCTCCGCCCGCCGCCGCATCTTGAGCAGTAGAGGAGCCCGGGGGCAACAGGAAGCGGGCAGCGAGCAGCGGCGTCGACCGGGCTGCGGGCAGCGAGCAGCGGCGTCGACCGGGCTGCGGGCTGCGAGCAGGCGAGCTCGGCCGGGCTGCGCCATGGCCGCACCGCCAAGCTCCGTCACGCTGCGCGCGGGTGAGCTCGGCCGGGCTGCGCCATGGCCGCAAGCTCCATCGAACTGCGCGTCGGATTGCGCGGCGGCGAGCTCGGCCGGGCTGCGCCAGGCGAGCGCCGTCGGGCTGCGCGGGGAAAGCTCCGTCAGGCTGCACGGCGTCGAGCTCGGACTTAGATGCAGGAGCGGCGAGGTCGATAGGGGACGAGGACGTGGTGGTGGTTGTCCGGCGCATGAGCTTGGTCCTGATGGGGGAGTGGCCAGTGCAGAGCTGAACTCGGCGACGATGATGGAGGAGACGCGGAAGGGAACGCGGCGCGAGCGAGGCGAGTGGGCGTGGAGAGAGACAATAATAATTGAGGGCATATTGGTCTTTTGACAACTCTGCTACTTTTCTCGGGAAGTCTCCCGACCCCTTATATATTGGGACGGAGGGAGTAGCAAATGTCAATTTCTTTTTTAAATCAAGTGGTCTATACGCTTGATTATCCTTCTCATGGAGATCCAATCTCGAACGCTGTAATGGAAAATTAATACTGATATATTTATATACTCTATATTTATGCTTTGAAATATTCGGAGAGGTTTATGCCGGCGCATACTTCCACGCCTACAATTACCCCGTCCAGCTTATACGGCTGAACAAGTATTTTCCACGCCGTCGGGGGCGTCCGAGTCTCCGCCGTTGAGCAGCCAGTCGCGACCCGAAAAGAGCTCCTACGGGGTTCAAATTTCAAATGGTTTTTGTTTCTTCTGCACTGTGTCGTCCTTTTCCTCCATCTTTTCTTTTCTTTTCTTTTCTTTTCTTTTTGGCGATGATGACTTGTCAATTACGGTCATTTGGTACTAGCACTGTTGGCAGCTAGCAGCTAGCGCCGTACTACGTGATCTCGCCGTTGTACTCCTGTGTGGTCAGGTTGTCCGTTTCGATGGGACCTATGCGCGCTGCGAAAAAATACACAGGTTATTGTCAACTTTGCGTGCCACGGGGATGTGAGGTAGCTACAGGATTGTGGTTATCTTATGGTGTGCGTAGTTGCGGTAGAGACAGAGCAAGCTCTCTGTCAAGAAATTAATTAATCACAACCTTGCTTCTTGTCACAGGTTTGACCGTTCCTGCTCTGTTTTTGCCGATGTACATGTATGCACACCGGAAAATTTTGACTGTAATTAATCAGCTCCGTTACTCTCCAAGTGGGATGTTGTTTCTTCCCTTTTTTTCAGCATTTTTAAGCTTTTTGCTTGGGTTGCGGTCGGTAGGCAGAATGTTTACAATTTATATTGCAACTGGTAGCAGTACTTCTAAAGTTGCCAGAAAAGCATGGTTACTCGATTCATACTCTCTGTTTAATACTGTAAGGGTGCGTTTTTCGCCACCCAGATGGATCGACGAAATTTCAAAAGCACACGAATTAAGTTTCCTACTAAATCCTCTCTCCTTTCTTTTCGAAAGGAAACCCACTACTGCATTATTCCCTCATCTTCCCATATATTAACAAGTATATATTCTGGAGCGTGCATCATGTGAGCGATACTGAGTGCAGTGCAGCTCAAAAGCTGTGTATTTAGAACATATACACCAAATTAATCTCCATGGGGAACTCATGACCCCAATATACTCCCCACCCATTGCACCCAAGAAGATGCAGCGCGTGAAGAAAGCGAACTTTAGAGTTGGAAAGCGTACGTCACCGCGCATTCTTACTCCCTAAGATATGGGAGTCTCGATTCCTTCTCCAATCGGCCTGCTCAAGTAACCAGAGACCCTACCACTCAAGCCAAAGGTTAACATCAATCATCCAACTCAGCTTTCTCTCCTTTTCACCAACGCGCTTTTTGATTAAACTATGCCGTAACTTTTCAAGTAGCTGCAAAAGTAAAGAAAAAAATTAGAAATGATATGTGCAAGATTAAAGCTATGTTACCTCGTGAATATCGTTGTTGATACATGGAAAACTAAACATAGGAGTTTTGCACTTAATCACATGCAGTCCTAGGGGCCCCTTGTCAACCTCTGTGAGGCGATGTTGTCTATACTCCTGGCTAGTTTTTATATCGTTGTTTGTTGTTGAGCTAAATAAAGGCACCATAAGTCTGACCAACACAATGGAATTTTACCAATGACAACAGAATTGTATTATATTGCTCCGTCGTTATTTAATTACATATTCTGCAAGGAGTGTCTTAACAAGCCACCGGCAAATGACACGACTAGCTGAGATCTTTTGATTGAAGAAACTTAATTGGGGCTTCCATGCATGAAAGCGAAAGAGGTCGATGATGGGATTTAAATAATTTTGTCATTTGCTTTACTCTTCCGTGCACCAAATGGAAAGGGTACAAGGTTTACCTTTCAAATTTCAAATGCCTAGATGAAAAAATTGTTACCTCTGTCCACAAATACAAGGATTTGTAGGTTTAGTTAAAATTCATTTTTAATTTTGATTATTGTCAAGCAAACAAAATAATAAATACAACACAGAAATAATGTTACTAGATTCATCATAAAACCTAAAACCATATGCAGGACCCTTTTGGATTCCAGGAATTATTCCTACATCATGCAACTTTTTCTATAAAAATGAATTGTTACTGTGACATTATTGCATTCCAAAAGGGGCTCAATCAGCTCCAAGAAAAAATTGTTACCTCTGTTCACAAATACAAGGATTTCTAGGTTTAGTTAAAGTTCATTTTTAACTTTGATTATTGTCAAGCAAACAAAATAATAAATACAACACAGAAATAATGTTAGTAGATTCATCATAAAACCTAAAACCATATGCAGGACCCTTTTGGATTCCAGGAATTATTCCTAGATCATGCAACTTTTTCTATAAAAATGAATTGTTACTGTGACATTATTGCATTCCAAAAGGGGCCATAATATTTAATTCTTATTCAAAATAATTAATTTTTATACATATTATTAGTTAAAGTTAAAAAAATATTTTGACCTAACAACCCTAAAAATTCTTATATTTTCAGACATGGGGAGTATACGCGACTTTAACTTCGGGTAGTATCTTTATTTGATCACCTTCGTTGATATTTTGCAGAGGCAATCTAGCTAACAGATGTCGTACCGTGGTGTGTACCAGGGAAAGTAGAGAATTGCAATTCGAGCATGCACCTCCATCATTTAGCAATACGTGGTGTCATGATTCAATGATTATTAGTGTCATGCTGGATATTTCCTTACTACGAATATCAAAGCAAGTCAAACTACCCGATCGTGGCGGTCTGTTGATGTGCCCATTAACCATAACAAATGTATGTATCTCGCCAATGTCATCACGAATCCCGGTCTTTGTCCGCCATATGTCCACTTGATGGAGTACGATCGATGTATCTGCTTAACCACCCACCTGCTACCCAACAACAGGCTCCAGACTAATTAATGAACCCGGATACTTCGAGAAAGATCTAACGAGGCGTGTGATCACGTGGCGAATCGCGATGATGTGGCCGCTAATTAACCACCCAAGTGTGGCGCTAATCACAGCATATCACTGTCGGCGAAGCAGTACCTGCCGACGGGCACCCGTTGATAGCACTGTCAGTTAACCGCCCAACCCGTCCCAACTGTCTAGTTACCCCAGCATGCATGTGCGAGATATTTCCGGCGTCTTTTTCTTTTGTACTACGGCCGGTGCATGGGACGGACGAGGCGACGAGGCCCTGTCGGCAACAGAGGCAGCAGCCATGATTCCTCCACGTGGCGGTGCGTAAGTACAGCTCGTTGGGATTCTTCCATTTGTTGGTATCTGATCGAAGCAACTGGGTCCCGGGCTGGGTCCCGGGCTATGGATCCAATGCATGGAACACAATATTTTGGGGAACCTTTATATTCAGATGGTTTTTGAATGAAGTAAACTTTTCTTATGCAGGCCGTTGGGATTCTTTATATTCAGATGGTTTTTGAATGAAGTAAACTTTTCTGATTGAGGTACCTAGCTTATGCAGGATTGAGATAATGGATCCAATGAGAGGAACATAATATTTTTCTTAAATAATGGATCCAATGGTCGTTTTTTTTGGATGATGTGAATAATTTCTTAAATTAAAATAGAAGTTGGTTGTAGTCTTCCAAAGCGATAAAATGATCCAGTTAGCTTTGACTAACGAAACTAGAGATGTCGACTCAAGCTCAATCCATATGATGCTCCCACGCGACTGCCATGTGCTGCTGATAGATCACCATGGATCACGTAGCGGGTCATCTGTGACGAACAAACCAAACAACAAACTGATCAGATCAAATTAGTCTGTTTTTCTAAGAATCGTTTCACATGAGAAGTAATAAGTAGTGTTTCAAAATCATGGCATCTCTAACAGCTCTGTTTGCTTTGGCTCCTATATTCAGAGGGGAGCACACATGCACATTGTTCTTTGAGGTGAAGACCGGGATTGGTTGAGAGGGTGAAGCAACGTCCAACTGCCAATCCGTCCGCTCGCACTTGTACAACAGAGCAATCGACTGTGGCGTTGACCGATAGCAACTTGTTATCTGCACATGACATGGCGCACGGCCATTGGTTGTGCGGTGGCCGCCGTGTGGTCTCCCATGTGGCGGCGTCGTGGGAGCCACGCGATGATCGTCGTTTGACCTGACCGCTTCGGTCGATGGGCTGGGTGTCCCTGCCAGATTACGAACAACACATGCCACAGCTGTTACTAATTGCAGCTAGTTTTAGTAGTTAATTAACGTGGTTAACAACATTTTTAATGGTTGACGTACAGGGGGTCTCACACCTGATGCTGCGGTGGTTATGCCGAGCACGAACAAATAACACTGCCACTCTGGCAGTCTGCAGCTGCCGCCTCTGAGACAGAGCAAAGCCAATGCTTATCCTTTTATCGCGTACTTTATCGCTATGTGAAGAAGAGTCGCTCTATCCGTTTGTCCCATATCTGACCGGCCGGAACCGACCCCTCGCCTGCAAGCACGCTGGGGTCTTTCAGCAAGAGCGAACGAAGCAATGGTTGCTGATGACGTGGCGCGTGATCACTGGTGCTCCGGCGCCTGCCGACTTGGCTCCCACGTGGCTTCGCCGTGGGAGCAACGCCACGGTCATGTGAGGTCGCCACAGCTTGGTTTTGACTCTGCTCCGATCCACTACTACTAACAGCATTCAGATCCCTAATTCAGATTCATGGCACCTTGTACCGTGCACACGCATGCACGAAGGCGTACATGCTTCAATTATGCACTACGGCTGCTAACTAAAACTAGCAATATCAGCGGATCCATACCAGCTGATAGTTTTCTAATGGTTGAAAAACCGAACTTAGCTGATGATGTGGTGGCTGTTACTCTTCACCTCTCTTTGTTTCTATGAGTCCGGGCTAGCACTTTGTGTGTTTTTATTAATTATGCTTTTCATAATGAGAAACTACTAGTTTTTTAAGTAAAAGATATGATGAGAAGAATAACACCCCACCTCCCAAACAACCCAGCTAAACTGAAAGATTCAAATATCATGAAGATTGAAGTTCAAGCTCAACATTAATTCATCAAGAAAAAAAAAAGAAAGCATGCATGCTCACGCTCCAATCTTATGATGACTGCCTGGCATTTACAATTTATATTCATTTTCCTTAATTTACTAGTTAATCATGTTTTGATGTTTCTTGGTTTCAGGCTTGTTATAAGTACACAAATAGATGCCAAACACTTTGCTATAACCTCTTTTTTCAGGGTCAACAGGGGGCCGGGGAGGGGGGGCACAAACCCCTACTTGATATCACTGGAAAATGAATGTAAACTGCAGTCGACACCGATCAAATAAGTTCTACATTAGCATGAGTGTGAACCATATCAATTGGCTGCACATGGCCTGGAAGAGAAAGAACCCGGAGGTCTTCCAAGAGCAGAGACAGAATGAATGGCAAGTCGCCTTCCTGACAAATGAAGAGTTTGATAGCTACCATAGAGCTATGCAAAAGATGTGGATCAAAGTCATGGGAGAAGACAATGGACCAACGTTGCAGCCACCAAGAAGCTAGCTCAGTTTATGAAGCATTTTCTTTTTTCCTTTTGGCAATAATCTTGGTCACTTCCTAATTTCCGTTTCTCTATTTCCTCCTGGTTACCTGTTTTTATGGACAGTCAAGACTGCCTTTGATCTCTAGCTTTCGTTTTTATGTTCATGGCTAAACTCTGTTATATCTGGACTTCTTCTTCCTCCTAAATGAAAAGGCAGTGCACGTACCATTATTTGTTAGGCTAGAAGAGCGAAAGAGAGCTAAACCATATTGTTACAACTTTCCTCGAAAAAACCGTGAGTGATAGACCCAATACAGAATCATCACGACATATGTGAGCATGCCATAGAGACGACTGCAAGCTTCAGAAGATGATGTCATGTTTGTGCTACCCAAGGTGCCAGCAGCAATGAAGACAGAAGATTGAGTAGACCTTGGTAGACACTCCTGGCATATATAGCATTTACTATAGGGTGTTCTTTTCTTTGACAAAAATTTTAGCCATATCACATCAAAGAGAATTTTGCCATTTAAAAGTATTAAATAAAGTCTAATTACAAAAGTAATTGTAGAGCCCCCTGGGCTAATTCGCGAGACAAATCTAATGAGAGTAATTAAGACATGATTCGAAGATGGTTACTGTAGCATCACTGTCAGTGACGGACCCAGGATTTTTTCGCCGGGTGTGCATCCAAAAAATTTTGAACCTCCATTTTGGTAGAACAAAATTACCAATGCATGATACAAATTCAATCATCTGGTTTCTTATTTATCTTTTAAGCAAAATTTGTTTATTTGTGTCAAGAACCCAAAAAGAACTCTCACAAATGTTGTTTACTTGATCAAGGACGGAAATCTAACTACTATAATACATATAAAAAATAAAATATTCATTGAGTATTCTGGTCATGGTGGCATTGGCATTTGGTAGGAGACTGTTGTGATTTCTTGATTAGGGATATTTGTACTGTTGTGTGCTGCTTTCCAATTCACACGCCGCATCCTGGTCAGGCACTGCTGAGTCAGTGATCATCGACGGAGAGTTAGCTTGAGCTGTGATCTCATTCCACGAGGGCCAGCCAAGCAGCGATGCGACACATTGTTGATCACACGAAGTCGAATGAATCACAAAAACTATTGTTCCTAGGTTGAATTGACAAGCAAACAGTCTCCTGAGCACTCCATGGCTTAGACATTTGGGCCATTAACAAACTAATTAAAAGATTTATGGCCAAGATCCAGGGTAGTCCAAGGACCACCTGGACTACCCCTTGGAACCGCCCCTGATCACTGTAGCAAAACATAGATTAATTAGGCTCGTTAGATTGTCTCATAAATTAGCACTCATCTGTCAAAAAAGTTTTGTAATTAGACTTTATTTAATATTACTAAATGGCAAGATTCTTTTTTATATGATAGGCCTAAAATTGTTGCCAAAATATCTCTTGTTGCACCAATTGCTTGCCAAAATATCTCTTGTCATGGTTGATGAAGATTTGGATTTGTTTTATCACCAACAATTGTAACTTTGTACAACCATAAATTGATTTGCATTTGTTTAGTCACAAAAATTTGTAAATAATTTACTCTTACACTCATATTAGTTTAGTACTTAATGCCATTTGCAGTTATCTAGAACGTATAGTTTCCACTTTCATTGTTTCAGTGTATTAGCAGCAAGATTAAGGTTTGCTGACATGTTAACATACCCTATGGCTTAGTTCCAGACTACGGCCGTGCTTGGCTCCCAGCCACAGCACACCACGACACCAGAGGTGTCGCCAGTGGCATCCGGAATCGGTGCCACAACTAGCCCTGGCGAGAATCGCTCTTGTGTTTTCAATTATTTCCATATGGCATGCCTACCACTGAGCAACAACCAAACACCAAGCAACAGATGCATGGCATCACAGTCACAGTGTGGCAAACCGCGGCGGAAAAGCAAACACACCCTATATTACATTTTAAATCATTTTTTTGTAACCATATAATTTTTAAACAGAAAAATTGTACTTGCATCCCCCCCCCCCCATATACTAGGAAAGGATCTATTATATATATATTTGACGACGAAAAGAAGCCACCACGTTCGCTCTAAAATGCTAGAAATTCCCACGTTAATCTAAGAAAATAAGAAGAGAAAATTACCCACCACTGCCATTATGAAATAATTAGTCAGAAAACCCCCTAAAAATATTTACAAAATAGCTAAATTCGGAATAAAAGCTAAATTCGGAATAATAAAAAATAGCAAAAAATACCCCTCACACCTATTTCTAAATTACATACCATGTCATTATGAGTCAAAAATAGCTAAATTTTGAATAATAAAAAATATGCAAAAATACCCCTAGCACCTATTTCTAAATTGCCCACCATGCCATTATAAGTCAAAAATAGCTAAATTCGGAATAATAAAAAATAAGCAAAAATACCCTTCACACCAATTTTTAAATTACCGACCACGCCATTATGAATCAAAAATAGCTAAATTAGGGATAATTAAAAAGAACAAAAAAATACCCTTCCAACGTTCTGAATTACCAATCATGCCATTATAAGTCAAAAAAACTAAATTCAAATTATAAAAATAGCTAAAAATATCCTTAATTATTATTCCTAATTTACACACTATACCATTTTGAGTTCAAAATAGCTAAATTTTGGTATAATAAAAATATCCAAAATACACTTAATTCTTATTTCTAAATACACCGCCATATGTCTAGCTAGCATGACGCATTCTCTTATTTTTAGCATGACACGTTTTCTTCAAAATATTTATTTGTAGCACGACACATTATTTTTTCCTACCGTGACATATGTTTATTGTTCGACCTCATTTTTAAAACAAAATCAAAATACATTGGATTAGCTAAGAAACAATCCAAGGTAAATGACGATCCCTCACACTCAAATTGAGGGGTGGTAATAAATTCTTCAATCTATTTCTACTATTTTATACATATAAAGTATAAAATAAATAATAATAATAATAATAATAATAATAATAATAATAATAATAATAATAATAATAATAATAATAATAATAATAAAAAACTATGTTAATATTCTATGATGATATAAAATGTTTTAAATAGTATAGTAGTCTAGCCGCGCAAATGCGCGGGCAGCCATACTAGTTCTCTTGAAAGTGTAACTATTTTTATGGTATTTTCTTACAAGTAAACAAAACTAAGTTAGTATTCTGCATCTTTCATATTAATATTTCGATAATATATATTTTTATAGATAATGTATATTCAGCCTTGATCATGAATTGTTTTATCATCCACATACATATTTGAGAGAAGAGTAAATTTCAGGAATCTGTAATATTTGCACCATCAACACAAAGCTACAACTTTTGAGTTCAATTTTAGAAAGATATAACTTTTGGGATTGCTCCGACCCGTTAGTGACACGTTTTATTGTTTTGATGAAATGTGTGACCGACGGGCGGGTCCGGATCCAGAGGTCGTAGTTTTGTTTTACAAAATGATGCAAATATTTGTAGTATTCTCAAATTGATCCCAAAAGATGTAGGTTTGTGTTACTTCGGTGCAAATAGTCGTAGGTTGTTTTTAAAATTAACTCTTCAGAGAATGATGATATATTCTAAAAGCCCCAAAATTAAATGAATTCTATTTAAAACTATATTGATACAAGGTTCCTGCAGTATTTTAAAATTTTTAATTTAGAGGATTCTATTTATAAGTTAGGTAATTGTGTTTCTTGTTTATTACCATTGTTCCATAATTTGTTTACTTGTGTGTCACTTAATTGTTTATCTACTCTACATTGAACATACCATTTTTCTTTGGTTTACATTACCATCAACTTGTCGTCTTTTTTTTTTTCATTTTAGTTTGCCATCACTTGCATTTGTGAACATGTTATTTGAACTGAATTCTGAAGGCACCGATAGGATGGAACATTCATGAATGCAGGCAACACAAAACGAAGGAAATTAAAGAAATTGAAAACTTACGCTCAGTGTCCAAACGTCGGCAAGGGCGAAGAATCGTCAGTTGTTCGCGATCGAGTCAAGCTGTCGTAGTGTCGTGGTTAGCCTCTGTTTATGCTTGAACGCACGGGAGCGACCGTCCAATTGACCATACTAGTAGCAGGTACATAGAATTCGCAGCCGTCCTATTGGGGAGTGGCGGTGGCTCCGCTGCCCCATGTCCTAACACAGTTGCATGTGCACGCCATGGCCATTACATGATTAGATCATGCTCCCATGTGGCAAGTTCAAGGAAATTAGTGTGCACGCCTTCCCTGAATGGCACTCTGTACGACTTGCATGCCATTTTGAATGTCTCCACTGCTATAATAAGCTAGCTATCCAATGTTGTCTGGACAGGGCGATTTCTATGGATGCGATGCAGTCTGAAAGATTTTCAGCCTTTACCTGAACGAAGCTCAGTAGCTCGCGGATCTTCCCCATCTTCAGATATGGAAGGAAAGAAACAGACGCGTGTTCCAGGATAAGGTGCAAGTGCCGTCACTGCTGCTGCATCCTAGCAGGAAACAAAGAAATTTAGCGCTTCATCTTTTGACAATGGCTAACAAAACGCGAAGCTCTCAGGTTGCGCTTCATCTTTCAGTAGTCTCTCTCTCGCTCTGGCCGGTCGCTAGAAAACGGTGCTGCTGCATGCCGCAGAGTGCAGACTGCAGTCAAGGACTGACTCTGTTTCTTCGTTTATTTTGACAATTAAGCTCGCCATCTTGTTTATCGACCGGGGTTTCTGTGTGATTACGATCCACCAAGTTGTTAACAACGAGGTGCAAACAGGAATTGGTGTCCTGTTGATACTAATTTGAGACTTGTTAGCCTCGCTGAAAAAGACACTATCAGAGGCTTGATCAACGGAATTGGTGTTCGGAGCAGTCACTGGTGTAGAGGAGTCTGTCTCCAGCCGAATGCAGGATATTTCCCATAGAAAGCAGAAGCTGAGAGAGCATCACACAATGAAATTAGCCCTACCTTTCCGACTTCTGAACAGCTAGTAAAGACCCATAAAAATTTACCTGGACTGCGTCGTGTGGAGTGGACGAGGGCGCCATTTTCTGGCTTCTTTGGTGGCTTTGTCAGTCTTTTACCTGACCAGGTTTGCACAATCTGTGGCCAAAATATCTTGGGAAGTACTGTAGATGACTTCCTCTGTTCTCCACCGTTCACCGTATTGCGTGCGTCCTACCAGGCCTAAAATAAGCATACAACAGTGTGTGTGTATTCTCATCCAACTTTAGAACATACTACTGGACTATTAGCTTAGCAACAGCAGATTTCAGGCTTACAAATAGAGTGCTATTCGGATATGCATGCTCAAGATCCATCCTTGCCAACACTTATTCACAAACTTACAATTGCGAAAACAATGACATCCATCACCATCAAGTCGCAAGCACAGTGGACCGTACGTGTGTATCCATACATCTGCGCTGACAGTCTGCAGCATAACATCCTTCAGGATTTCAAACACAGCCTGAAGGTCCGGCCCAGTATGTCTTCAGGATAAATATTATGGTCCGGCCCAAAAGACCTTCCATTTCGCTACAGCGAGAAGCATGAGCCGGTTTCGCTTTCTAAAAGCAGAAGCATTGCAGGTTGAACTCATTTCATTTTTCTCTTCATTATTCTTACCATTATTTTGTTTATATAGTGGATCTACCAAATTTTGTTTGTTCATTATTAGAACACCTGAAGGAGACAATACACAGCTTTCTCTCAGGAGGCGAAACGGAGCAAATGCGACGGCAAGCTTGGCGAGCTTGAAGGCGCAGTCATCCTCTACCATCACCGGGGACGCCACCTTGCTCTTGCCAAACCCTCCCTCGCACTCCTCCGCAGCCACGGCCGACTTCTCCAGGCTCACCGCCGCCTCGCCAAACCTGCCGTCCTTCACCGCGGCGGCGCAGCCGCGCTGCCGATCCAGAACATCTTCGTACAGCGCCTGGCACTAATTATGCGCGATCGTCATGTCATTAGTGTTAACCAAAGTTTATATATATGTATATAAAGCAATATGTTGCACGCATCTCAGACATCACATCTGAGAAATTCCCACAATAGTGGTCTCAAAAAAAAAGAGAGAGAACCAAATCCCACAATACAGGCGTCTGCTTATTTCACCATGAAATCGAGCGTGGGAATCGTCTTGCTCGTTGCCATCCTACTCGTGGCGGCCATTGACACCACCAAGGCCACCATTAGCGGTCAGACCTTTAATCCTCGCCGCCGTGCGGGTGACGTTCGCCGTGAGGAGATCGGCAGCGACGGCGGCGAAGTCCCGGTAGTTCTCGGCGACGCGGCTCAATTAAGTTAATATCTTGGTGGACAGCATCAGCTATTGGACTGCTGTGCTCGAGGCAAATGAACGAGACATCCTACATCTCTTGAGCTAATTTCACCGCCGCATCATCATTGCCAACATGTCAGTCGGGTTCGGCTGAATTTGCGCCTCCAATCATCATCAGATTTGTGCTTGTACAACTGACATGTGGGATCGGACTAACTTGAACATGATCATCCTCAACTATCGGTGGGTTTGTGAGAAAGCAGCCTCAACTATCGGTGGGGCATCAAAGTTGGTGGGCTTGTGATAAGAGAGCCTCAACTATTAGTGAATTCGTGAAATGGGCATTATTAAAGTTGGTGGGTTTGTGATGTTTAGCTCAAATCTTGAACCGTGGCCAATGTTTCCAAGTTACTACTTTCTGGTTCGATGGTAAAATATGATATCTTGAACTGTGATCTCTTGGTCAATCTGAATGAAAGCTCATACGTTCCTTAAAAGATAATACTAGTACTACATAAGATATCTTTCACACAACCATTACGAAACAACATTTCATGGTTTTACAACATATAGAAATACTGTTATGACAATTTACTAGTTCTCAAAGTTCTGCCACACCCATGGCTATCCAACTTAGTTACGGCAAAGGCACATTGATCATATATATGTCTCACTTCTTCGCGATGGCTTTCAGTGGAGAGGCCATAGAAACCACAATTCCAAATTTTTCTGTCATGTCAATGCCTTTGCTCCTTGCTTCTTCAGGAATATTCCATTCGAATCGATGCAATAATGATGCCAAAATTAAGTGGATTGTTCCATATGCTAGAGGTAAACCGAGGCAAATGCGGCGTCCACCACCAAACGGAATTAATTTACAATCCTTTCCTGAAAAATCACATTCAGTGTTCATGAACCTTTCAGGCTTAAATTTATCTGGATCTTCCCATACATCAGCATTCCGATGGACTGCCCATATGTTCAGTATAATAATGGTGCCTCGAGGAACTGTGTAGCTTTGAACTTGTACCGTGGCCTCTGCTTGGTAATGTGTCATTGCGACAGGAGGATGAAGTCGAAGAACTTCTTTTACCACGGCTTGAAGATACGGAAGCTGGGCGATATCAGACTCCTCCACTTGCATTTTCGTGCCAAGAACTTCCCTGAGTTCACCTTTTACCTTGTTCATCACTTCAGGGTTTTGTAATAATTCAGCCATTGCCCACTCAACGGTGGTTGAGCTTGTGTCTGCTCCAGCAACAAACAAATCCTGTTTTGACAGACACAAGGAGTTAATACATATATGTACTGATGATTTGTGGCCAACCTATAGTATTTATAAAAAAAAGTTATTCTTTTGACAGAGACACATATAGGATGACCGGTTTGTAACAAATTAAAATTCGTTGTTGAAATTACATGTACGTACCGTGAACAATCCTTTGATGGCGTTGCGATCAATCACTGAACCCTCCTGCCGCCACTCATATTCCTTGTCAAGCACCACGTCCAGCATATCGTTCTTGCGTGGCTCGCCAGCTTCCCTTGCTCGCAGCCGCTGCTCAAGCAGCCGGTCCGTTATCCGGTACGCGGTTGCCACGAGCGGTGCCATCCTGCGACGCAGACCCTGGAGGTCGGCCGCCGCGATCGCCGGGAAGAAGTCGGAGACGTTGGGCGCCATGGCCAGCACCGTGGCCTCCCTTCACGATGTCCTTGAGCCCGCGAGCCGACGGCCCGGAGTCGAGGTCGACGGAGAAGACGGCGCGCGAGAGCGTGTTCATGGACGCCGTGAACGCCAGGTCGCGGACGGCGAAGGCCGCCTCGCCGCATGCCACCAGCTCGGAGACGTAGTGCATGAGCTCGTGCACCACCTGCTGCCGCAGCGGCCGCGTCGCGTTCAGCCGCGCCGGCGAGAAGAGCTCCGCCGCGGCGAGCTTCTGCAGGGCGCACCACCTGGCGTCGGGCGGGCGGAAGATGACGGAGTTGGCGAGGTGCCCGTTGGCGCGCCACGCGTCGACGGCGGGGCGGCTGGCGAGGTCGGCGTTGTGCTTTTGAAGCATCTCTTGTGCGGCATCGGTGGAGGAGACGACGACGGCGTGGACGGCGCCGAGGCGGTCGGACATGAGCGACGGCCCGTGCCGCTGGGCTAGGCGAGCCAGGGAACGGTGAGGGCTGCCGGCGCTGATGCTGAGGAGGTTGCCGACGAGCGGCAGTGGCAAGGGGCCAGGCGGGAGACGGCGGCGAGCGTTGGTGATCAGCTGGAAGACGTACACGGAGACGAGGATGAGATAGAACGAGACCGCTACTGCTAGCAGGAGAGATGCCATTGCGTTCAGCTATAGCTCTTCCGCGTAGCTAGCTGCTGCTCGATGCTCATGCCATGCCTGATCGCCGCATCTATTTATACAGTCAAAACCCCGCCAGTTGCTGCTGGTGTCATAAAAAGTTAAGACTCCATGTTCTAGAGAAATTGACCAAACAGTGTTCGTCATAAATGAGGAAATTGATAATTTCAACAAAATTCATCTTTCCAACAAATTAAAGCATATTCATGTATTAGAAAAACATAAACATGTATATACTCCCTACGGCTGGAACTAAGTACTCCCTCCGTTTTTAAATTGTTGTCGTCATTGACTTCTTTTGTAATCTTTGACCATTCATCTTATTCAAAAAAGTTTTAAAAATATCATATATTTTGTGATGATTTGTTTTATCTTCAAAGTAAGTTTGAACCTAACTTATAATTTTGCATATTCGAACAACTATTTTGAATAAGACGAAAGGTCAAACGTAAATAAAAAAGTCAATGGCGACAACAATTTAAAAACGGAGGGAGTAAGTAAAATACTCATATATTAAAAAACACGGAGAGTTTTTTATTTGGTTTAGGGAAAAATGTCTACACATATCTGGAAACTTATAGGCCTTTACGTCGCTGGAACACATAAAAACCTTTTCCTCGTTCTACCTCCTCCATGGCCTCTTTGCCACAGTGTCTCGACAAGCCGGTAGTTGATAGAGTTGAAAATTAGCTCGTGCATGCGTGCTACATCATTGTTTATGTTATTATGGTATCCGAATAGGTGGAGTTTCAGGTGTAAACGACATCAAGACCAATCTAGAATGGCAGCGGTGGGTTGACGGCGACATCTATCAGGACCTTCTACACCAGAGCGCAAACCGATTGTGAACCCCAGCCTCCATTTCTACTCTGTGTGCTCAATTCCATTTTCTACAAACTTATAGTTTCTTTAACTATCTCCACCCCATGCCAAGAGATTTACTATTGTGTTTGCCACTTAATTCTTCTCCTTGCATATTGATCGATGTGCTGCCCCCATCTGTTCAAAATGCAATGGCTTTAGCATTTGAGCTTTTTTGTAAGAGTGCTACACATACCCGATACCTTAAACTATTTAGGTGATGATTCATGAAACTTAATTACCTTCCCCGTTCATAAAAAAAGTTATACAAATAAATTGCACATCAAGTAGTTTCTCTTTCGTAAATACAATATGAGACATGGAATCTATTCACTTTTTTCCCAACATTTCCATTGCTTCATTGATAAACGAAAATACTTCCGGAAGGTACCCCCTCTCATATACTCCCTCCGTTCACAATTACATGTCATTCTAGACTTCTCTAGTTTTTTTCAAATTACATGTCATTCTCACTTCTTAATGCGCATTTCTCTCTTCTCAATACATCGCTATTTTATCTCTCTCCTCCTATTTTTTGTGCACCAACCTTTTCCACATCTACTTAATTCTCGTGCCAAGAGTTAAAATGACATCTATTTCTGAACGGAGGGAGTACATAGAAAGTAAAATGCACGTGAGGCTCACGAAGTTTTCCACCATGGTCATATAAGTCCATGAACTTTAATTTGACACTTTTAATTAGGTAAACTTATCCATTTATGTCATCCATAAATTTTGATTCTACAGTTTAGGTCCACGAATTTGTTCGTCTATGCCATCTATGTCCGCAAATTATTTTAGATTCTACCATATTTTTTCAAACATTTGTAAACATCATAGACATTAAAAAAAATCCCTACCGAATTGGGATATTGTACTTTGAATACAATAGTCCAACATAACATAGTCTGATCTCCGATGCCGTCCGTGGGCCAGGCCCGTCGATGAGCATGGGCAGGGTGGGCAACCGCACAGGGCCCCAAAAAACTTGGGGCCCCCAATTTCCTCCTCCGTTCTTTCAGCAATCCTTCTGATTTTGCATCGCTAAGAGGTTTCGATCGAGTTTAACTAAGTGAAATGATGGCGGATTTGATAAAGCATTCTGTTTTGCTTGTTTATTCTTGTTTTGGCCCTTCAATGGTGCGCCCATGTGAGCTTGCCTGGCCAACCATGGCGGAAGAGAGAGGAAATGTCGTTTGTTATGGGGTGCTCAAGATTGAAGAAGCTACCTTGGTCCAATTTGGGTCAAAATGTAAAGAACAATGGACTGTGATAGGGGCTCATTTTCCAACTTCGCCCGGATTCTCAGAGACGGCCCTGCGTGGGCTGCATTCAGACCGGTCCTTGATGTTTCAAACACAGCCTTAAGGTCCAACCCACTATGTATCAAAGCAAATTATGAAGTATTAAAGAAGGCCCGGCCCAGAAATAACCTTCCATTCCGCCTCAGAAACGGTTTCACTTTCTTAGCCGAAGCAACAAAAACAATGAAAACACAAGGAAGCAATTCGCAGCCGAACTCATTTCATTTTACTGTTCATTATTATATTTTACCATGGTTGCACACACCGTTTCTCTATATAGTGCGTTTACCCATCTAGGAGTAGCAAATTGGGATGTTGATTAGAACAACTGAAGAAGACCACGCAAGCTTGGCGAGCTTGAACGCGCTGTCCTTACAAATCTCTCCCTAGTCTCAGGAAGCGAAACGGAGCAAGGCGACGGCAAGCTTGGCGAGCTTGAACGCGCAGTCATCCTCCACCTTCACCGGCGACGCCACCCCGCTCTTCCCGAATCCTCCCTCGCACTCCTCCGCCGCGGCGGCCGACTTCTCCAGGCTCGCCGCCGCCTCGCCGAACTCGCCGTCCATCACCGCGGCGACGCAGCCGCGCTGCCGATCCAGAACGCCTTCGTACAGCGCATGGCACGACTCGAGGCACCGCGTCATGGCCTCGTCTTCGCCGGCCCTGTTCATCAGGCCGGTGATCCTCGCCGCCGTGGCGGTGGCGTTCTCCGTGAGGAGGTCGACGGCGACGGCGGCGAAGTCCCCGTAGCTCACGGCGTCGCGGATCCGGTTGTCGTCGGAGCCCAGGGCCGAGACGCAGAACTCGACGTCGAAGAAGGTGCTGCCGCCGGCGACGGTCTTGCATGCGGGGAGCAGCAGGTCGCCGCCGTTGATGGTGGCATCGGCGGTGTCAATGGCCAAGACGAGTAGGATGGGAACGAGGAAGGCGATCCCCACGCTCGATTTCATGATGAATCAATACGCAGACGACGAGAACGTCTGTGTTGTGGGAATTACTCAGATGTGATGTCTGAGATGTGTGCGATATGTTGGTTTATATACATATATAAACTTTGGTTCAGACTAATGACATGGTGAATTGGTGGTCACGTATAAGTTTTGAATGGCTGATTGCGTGAATCCGTTACTGCAGTTATTGCCTCTGCCCTGCTTTTGCGCATACGTTTTGTCAGTTTCTGCTTAAGCCAATGTATTAGCTAATTAATTTAGGGTGCGTTTACTTGGGTTCCAGTATCACTTTCTTGCCAGACACTGAAGAAATCCAAACAAAGGGTTACATTAGAAAAGTTTCTCCGCAGTTGAAAAAAAAAGAAATAGTTTCTCAGATAAACAGAGCCCGGCGACGCTTTCCCTCAAAAAAAAAAAAAAAAAAAAAAAAACAGAGCCCGGCGACGCATGCAGAGTACCCCGATTTTCTACGCGTCAACCAACGACATTGTAGCGTGGGATGTGAGATCAACAATATATAGTCAGCCGTCAACTTTTGGGGATCCGGATTCGTACGTCCTCTGTATCTGTTGAAGCTAAGCTAGCATCATTTCTTGTTGGTGCTTACAACTGAAGAAAACCACCCTACTACAGAGTACAGACCACCTCAAGGGCGTTGACTGCAAACTGCAAAGCAATAAGATAGTCGAACTGACAACTGAGAAGTGCCTGTGGTGAAAGCAGGAAATTCGTCGGTTCGACATCTGACAGCAGTACAACAATAATTCCATAACAAAAGTTCCTGCGGCTAACTTCATTCCATAACAAATGACATGATGATCGCGCATACTAGTGAGGAATGGCTGATCCTGTGAATCCGTTACTTCAGTTCTTGGCTCTGCCCTGCTTCTGTGCATCCGTTTTTCAGTTTCTGCTGAATCCACTATATTAGCTACCTTGTTTTAATTTAGTACTAGTTATACGGCTACCGCCGTTATTAAGATTCAAACTCGAGACTGAGATAACGAGAGACAGAGAGTACTGGCCTAGGAAATCCGACAACTGAGAAGTGTCTGTGGTTAAAACAGGACATCTGACAGCAGTACAACAATAATTCCATAACAAAAGTTCCTGCCGCTAACTTCATTCCATAACAAATGTTTATCTATCCTAACGCATGACAAATACAAACTGAAAGCAACGATACAACTTAAATGTTCTCATAGAGTGAATTCCTTAATTTCTGAATAGGCCATCATGCGCCACAATATGTGAACATCAGAAGCCATGTAGCTCTGAATATTCTTCTTTGATTGCAATGACCTCAGCATAAACATCCTTCATTGTCGGTCGATCTTTTGATGCCTCCGCACAGCATGAAAGTCCAAGCTTAACAAGTTGCATGATGCAGCTCATCGTTCCTACTGCCGCAGGATTTGGAATCCCTAAGTTATTTTCGACGTCTTCATCTTCAAAATTTGGAATAATATTTGAATCCAGAATCTCATGAATGTTTTGTGGAAGGGCCTTTTCGACATATTTATGAAGGCTCCAACCATCAGAAAACATCTCATCTGTTGGATGCTTCCCTGTGAGCAGTTCTAAAATGATAATTCCGTAGCTGTAGACATCTCCCTTGCTCCCAAAGCCGTACTCTGCAATGTTGTGCATAATTATTAGCAAAAGCACCCACCTTGAAATTAAAAGTACGAGATGCAATTTAAAGGGACTGGAATTTGCACCGGTGACATCATCTTTTGTATAATTAAAGAAAGATAAAATTCATGAAAAGATGGTAAGATTTTTAAAAAAGAGGATGAACAAGTGTCACCTGGTGCAATGTATCCGATCGATCCTCTTGGTCCCAATAAGTTTGTAGAACTGTTAACACTTGAAAAACTATTACTGTGAATAAACTTAGCTAACCCAAAGTCACCACATGTGCATGCATCTCATTATCAAGAAGGACATTGCGGGGCTTCAAATCACAGTGCACCATAGGAGGCGTGCAATGGTTATGTAGATAATCTAGGGAAGAAGCTATGTCCGTTGCTATTAATATTCTGGAGCCCAAACTCAGTGGCCTATTCAAAGAACGCTTGTTCAAATTAGGATGGAGCCAGCTCTCTAGGCTGCCATTAGGCATATATTCAAGAACAAGAGCTTTGAACTCATTCCCTGATGGATCATATGACGAGCATGCAGTAACAACCTTTACAAGATTACGGTGGCGAGGACTCCTCAATGCCTCACATTCGGTAAGAAAGCTCGTTTGCGCTCCAAATACATCAAGTTTGAAAACTCTGATAGCAACTGCATGTTCTTCGAATTCAAGTATGCCTCTATATATTGATCCATATTTTCCTGAACCAACCAAGTTGACTGACGAGAAACTATTAGTTGCTTTGACAAAATCAGCATATGAGATCTTCTTCAAATTCTTGCGAAGTGGGGGAGGTACTTGCTTCACTCTCTTCTTCTTCTTGTTCGAAAGAATGATGGCTGAACATGAAAGTATGATCAAAGAGAGAACAATACATCCAACTATCATCAAAATATGCAATGCGTGCCTTTTTGTGGATGTCTCTGCACTGCAAAGTGGCTACTGTAGCAAGGAGATACTGGAACATAACTTCTTGTTGCCTTGCATTAACACAACCCCTCTATTTAAAAATATCCCACCGGTTGGTATTGGTCCATCAAGGTTATTGAAAGACAAATTGAGAAGCTTCATGGATCTAAAAGAGTCAAAGAACTCGAGGATTTGACCGGACAAGTTGTTTTGAGAAAGATCCATATCAATGACGCCTCTCCATGCAGTGAATGATTCAGGTATTGTTGGATATATGAGCACTTTTAGGTTTAATTTAATCCAGAAATAAAACATGAACATGATGAACAAGTTACAGATTAAACTAAACAAGTCTACACAAGATCTAGACAAGTCTAAAACCACAGTAAAGAGAGCAAGATCTACCATACTTCGCAGTACTATCGTACAAGCATGAATCAAGTAGGCATATAGGAAAGACATAGTTTCAGAAAGTATGTACTGATCGTTCAGAGGAGACGAGGAAGAAGCCGTGGCGGTTGGCGATGCAGCAGGCGTGACGACGACGACGGTCAATGCAGCGGCGACGGAGGGCTCACAAGTCGTTGTAGTCGACGACGAGCAGGACCGCCGTTGCGTTGAGGAAGACGAGCCGTGGTGGAAGCGATCGAGCAGTCGCGCAGAGCGCTTCCCAAAAACCTTATTCGCCTTCTCCCGGTGCAGGAGCTCAGAGGACGATGGTTCCGGAGACCTGCTCTCCCGTTCGCCGGTGCACGCCGACGATCGGGATAGGGCAGACTACAAGCGGCGGCGCAGCAGGAGGAAGAGGCAAAACCCTAACTCATGTTGAGATATGTTCTGGTGGGCGGCGGCCGTACGTATTTATAGAGGGAGAACCGCTAGGGTAAAGGCGTCCTAAAACCGAGTCGGTTTCCATATAAAAACGTATTTCGGGCATCGGGCCGGATTTCGACGGACCATTCAGGCAGGTGATGCGCGGCCGCGCCCATCGCCCCGCCCGGCCCGGCCCAGGGACATGGATTATTTGTAGCATTATATGTACAGAGGCACTCCCTTTGTTCTTAATTTGTTAGACGTTTGTTTGATCCGAACCAGTTTCAACAAATAAAAAACGGAGGGAGTATAATTTTGCGTGTGTGCAACCTGTGCGAGACTTACTGTGGCAAGAAGCATAAGGACACCTAGACCCGAAGCTGCTGGCGACAAGAATTAGTAGCACGAAGAATATAAGCAGCATCCTGTCCCTGCCCAGGATTGCCCTGTCCGTACTGTCGATAAAGTGCATCCTGTTTCTTGCCAGCTGCCTGGAGTTCTGAACTAGATGCTGTTAGGGAAGATTAGCGGGACGTCCCGTTTACAAGTGTACCCCATCCTATTAGACGACGAAGTTAGGGTGCTAGTTCACAAGAGCAATACGATGACTTTCATGTTTTACAGCTATAAATAAACAAGTGAAAACTGCATATATCTTCTAGATCTATTTACATGGTACAACTTGATTCCTTCAAATCGAAGGTCATTAACAGCAGTATTATTGTGCGTGCCCGTGCGTGTGGCCTTCAACAACACTTTGTTTGTGTTCTTCGTTGGCGTTGGTCTGCGACACTGCAGAGGGTGGCCATCTCGTGCAGATCTGGGCAGGACGCAGTAGGATGACGACCGATCCTTAAAATGATTAGGGGTGCATTTGGTGAAGCGTTATTGTAGCATAAGCTGGTTTCAATAAGATGCTATAATCCGTCCTAACGCTAACGGGGCGCCTGGATCATGCTCCCATGTGGGCACGGTCAAGGAAATTGGTGTGCACATACGATCGGCCCTGAGCCTGAAGGCAACTCTGTACCACTTGCATGTCATTCTCAAATGTTTACACTGTAAGCTACACAGGGTGAGTTATAAGCACTCTGAAATATTTCAGCCTTTTCGGAACAAACTCTAGCTCGCGGATCAACCGGTTCATGTGGATGGCCCTGCTCCTGCCCCTGTTGACAATCTTGCTCTTGTACCCTTTGTTCATGCTCCTGCTGATCTTGCTGAACCTAAGGTGACTTCCTGTGCTCCATCAATTCCTTACTCCTTGTCCTTATACAAAAAGATCAATACTGTCTTTGTTACTAAACTTGATGTTGATCCAAATACCTTGATCCCTGAGTTTATCACTGACCTCCCAACAATTCTTAACTTGGTTAAGTTGATCCCTGGTGATGATAATCTGATCCAGGATGCCACGGTGAATGATTTGGAGGAGGTGCTTCAGGACAAGGCCGAGGCAGATGGAGATGATCATGATGAGGGAGCACAAGAAGGTGATGAAGTGGTGGAGATCACCAAATCAGAGGTGCTGCGCTCCATTAACAGAGTCACACCCAAGAAGAGAAGGGCCAAGATAATGAGAGAGCCTCTGGATGATGTCAGGTTCCTGCGCAGAAGCACCAGAAAGAAGAACGAGACCCAGGGCTTCAAGGACCCCAAGTCTGCTGCTGCGGCCAAAGCTGCTACCTCTTCGGCTGTGGTGCCCATCCAGACCACTGATCCTCCTCTCTACATTGGAGTCTTTGACAGAGAGGCTGCTTCCTCTGTCCCTCCTCATCTTTCAACTGAGGAATGCACAGGCGATTGGTTCGGGTTTCAGCCTATGGCTGTCTCTGATGCTGCTCTGTTGGCCTCCTCAGATGAAGATGAAGAGTAGATCCTTTGTTAGGTGCTGGGGATGGCCCCATTTCGTGCGTGATGTCATTAGCACACTCTTTTGTTTCAGTCTAAGTTTGTTGCTTAGTGTCAGTTGCAGAACTTGCTTAGTTCCAGTCGGTCGTTTGCTATATCTTCATGTCGAACCAGTTATGTGGTGCCAGTCAGGTGTCATGAACCTTATTGCTAAATATGGTGTGCTTGATCTCTATACTCATGTGTATATGATCTGTTCCTCTTGGTTTAAGTATCCACGTATACTGCTGTTGAGATGCATTGTAGTGCTTGATTTTGTAATCAAGCATTCTTTTTTTGCCCACCCCGATAGAAACAGATCATGGAATATCTTAGCTTGGAATGTAAGGGGCATTAATTCCCAAGCAAAGTGGGATGCAATTCGTGATAAGATCACTGAAAGCGCTTGTTCAGTTTACTGTTTGCAAGAAACCAAAAGGGATATTATCGATCAAAGTTATATACACAATTTCAGTCCTAGGCATCTCTCCAATTTTTCCTTCTCGCCCTCAGATGGGGCCTCGGGTGGATTACTCACGGTTTGGAATGGCAATACTATCAGTGGGGATATCATTTTAATCAATTCTTATTCGATCACTGTTAAATTGACCTTTGCTGATGTCTGGGGCTAGTATCGTGGTTACAAATATTTATGGGCCGGCTCATGCAAATCAGAAAGCGGCTTTTATATCTTGGCTTTACAACTTTGATACTACTAACATTGAAGACTGGATTTTAGTCGGTGATTTCAATCTCATACGTTCACCAGAAAATAGAAACCGGCCTGGTGGCAATGTAAACGAGATGCTTCTTTTCAAGGATCTCATTCATCATTTGGACCTGGTTGAGGTGCCACTACAAGGCAGAGAATTTACCTGGAGCAATATGCAGGACAATCCATTGCTAGAAAAGATTGACTGGGTTTTCACCTCTACATCTTGGAGCTTATCTTACCCAGATACAAAAGCTATTCCTCTTGGAATACCTGTTTCTGATCACATACCTTATGTTATCCAAGTGGGCACCAGCATCCCTAGATCGACTATCCTTCGCTTTGAAACTTACTGGGTTGATTTTGATGGCTTTCAAGAAACAGTCAAGTTACACTGGACAACAACATCCTTCTATGCTAATCCAGCAAAGACTTTAGCAGTCAAGTTCAAACAACTGAGGAAAGGATTAAAGGCTTGGAGCAAAGAACTTTCAAAGCTTAATAAGAATATTAATAACTGTAGCTGGGTAATTGCTCTTTTAGATGGTTTGGAGGATGCAAGGCCTCTCTCGAGGGTTGAGAAAAATCTCAGGAAAATTATTAAAAAGCACTTGGCAAAGCTACTACAGGCCAAGAGGATTTACTGGAAATAGAGATCAACCATCAAATTTGTTAAATTTGGAGATGAAAACACAAAAGTTTTCCAGACAATGGCAACACATGCACACAGAAGGAACAATATTGCTCAACTAACCAACTCTGATGGTATTGTGCTTCAGCGGCATCATTTAAAAGCCGCAGCTCTGTGGGAGTCATTCAAAGAAAGGCTTGGTCTTTCTGAATTTGTATAGATGCACTTTGATTTATTTGAACTGATTCAGCAGGTCCCACTTCCAATCCTGGATGAGCCATTTTCAAAAGGAGAGATTGAGGCAGCCTTAAAGGATATGCCACCTGATCATGCCCCGGGGCCTGATGGTTTCAATGGTTTCTTCATGAAGAAATGTTGGAATATAATCAGTGATGATTTTTTCAGGCTTTGTGCAATTTTTTGCAATGGTGATTTAGATTTGAAAAGTATCAATAGCTCGTTCATTACTCTGATCCCCAAAAAGGATAGTCCTTTGACAGTAAATGACTACAGACCTATCTCGTTGCTGAATAGCTGTCTAAAGCTCTTAACCAAACTCATTGCAAACCGTCTACAGGAGGTAATTTTGTCTGTAGTTCATACAAATCAGTATGGCTTTATAAAAGGAAGGACAATTTAGGACTGTCTAGCATGGGCTTTTCAGTTCCTATATCTATGTCAAATCCAAAAAAGAAATCGTTATACTGAAGCTTGACTTTGAAAAAGCTTTTGACAAAGTAGAGCATCCTGTTATTTTGGACATGTTCAGACATAAAGGCTTCTCTGATAAATGGATTTCCTGGATCTCAAGTATATTAAAATCTGGCACTTCTTCTGTGCTTCTTAATGGTGTACCTGGTAAGCCTTTTAAGTGCAAAAGAGGAGTTAGACAGGGGGATCCTCTCTCTCCTTTACTATTTGTAATGGCAGCTGATTTGCTACAAACAATGATTAACAAGGCTGCTGATATGAACCTGCTAAAGCACCCTCTGAGTAACAGCTATGGTGGGGATTATCCTATTGTTCAGTATGCGGATGATACTCTGATAATAATGCCTGCAGATGCATGGCAGCTTTTCTGTCTAAAAGGCATTCTGAGAACTTTTGCTGATTCTACTGGACTAAAAGTCAACTTCAGTAAGTCATTTCTGGTGCCCATTAATTTGGATGCTGATAAAGCCACGCACCTTGCAAACACTCTTGGGTGTCAAGTGGGTAGCATGCCATTTACATATCTTGGTTTGCCCTTGGAAACTACTAGGCCAACTGTGAATGAATATATGCCCCTGTTAGGCAGAATTGAGAGAAGAATGATGGGTCTTAACAAACTTCTATCTTATGATGGGTGTCTCCTACTGGTTAATTCAATTATGTCAGCCACTCCAACTTTTTTCCTCTGCACAATGAAAATTCCTATAACCATAATTGAGCAAATTGAAAGATTTGAGAAGCATTTACTTTGGGACAGAGGTGATGTAAATAGGAAAGGTGGTTGTCTGGTGGCTTGCAGTCAAGCTACACTGCCCAAAGATCAAGGTGGATTGGGTGTCATTGATCTAAGAACTCAGAACATTGCTTTACTTCTGAAATTTTTGAATAAGTTTTACAATAAACTTGACCTGCCCTGGGTTCAGCTAACACGGAATGCCTTCTACACAGGAGCTGTTCCTCCACATCACAAGAAAGGGGTTGGATCATTTTGGTGGAGAGATGTAATGTCGTTATCTCACAATTACTTCATGATGGTAGCCTGTACTGCAAATGTTGGTGACACTGCACTAATATGGAAGGACTCATGGAACCTAGGTGTTTTACAGTGGAGATTTCCACAATTGTTCTCTTTTGGTCTAAATAAGGATATCTCTATCAAAGCATTTTTGCAGAGGAATATTCATGAAAACTTTTGGCTCCCTCTTTCAGTAGAGGCTTCTGAACAACTACAAGAGCTCCAAGGTCTCTTAATGCAGCTGCAAATTAACCTGGATGAGAATGACAAATGGAGTTATATTTGGGGAAATGACATTTTTACTTCGAAGCAGGCATATAAGACATTGAAGGGCTATGCAAATTCCTCACCAATTTGCAAATGGATGTGGAAATCCTGTGCTCGAGGACGACATAAATTTTTCTTTTGGCTTCTGTTGCTGGATAGACTCAACACCAGAAATCTACTCAAGAGGAAGAATAAGCACCTACCTTGTTATAATTGTGTGTTGTGCTCAGCTGGTACTGAAGAAATGCTGGAGCATTTGTTCTTTGATTGTTCTTTCAGCCAATGGTGCTGGAGGTTTCTTCATGTGGATCGGGACTCCACTTTATCGGCCCAGGACATGATCATTCTTGCGAGAAGAAATTTTGGCTAAGATCATTAGAGAGGTCATGATGGTGGGGGCATGGACCATTTGGTGTCATCGCAACTCGATTATTTTTTATGGTGCCTCTTTATCACTGTCGCTGGAAAATGTCTTTCAAAGAGGAAATGGCCCTAGTTGTACTTAGGGCTAATGAAAAGACCAAGCAACTGTTAGAACCTTGGTTGAGTAGTCTCCACTAGGCCTTTTTAGTAGGGTCTTTCTTTGGGCCTACGGCCTTGTAACTTGTACATAAACTTTTACAAAATTAATCAAAAAATCAAGTAGGGGGCTCCCCTGCTGTTCAGTTAAAAAAAAAAGTTATCAGAGCCGAGGGCCGACATAATGAACTCGACGTCGAAGAAGGTGGCCTGGTGGTCATAGAAAACAGTATTGCATATGGGGGGTAGGGCAGGGGATCACCGCCGCGCTCACACGTTAGGCTCTGTGCCAGTTGCCAGTACGTAGTTAGACGGCAAAGAGCATGAGGACTCCCACACTAATAATAGCGGAGAAGTTGGCGATCGACCATGTTGGATTTCAAGGTGGAACAATCAGTATGTGTATGTCGTGTGACACATGTTTCTTTATACACACAAACAACTTTAGTTAACATTTATGCATGATGATAACGAGTGGTTAGTGACGAAGGGGTGGTCGCATGAATCCGTTACTGCAGTTCTTGTCTCGCCTGCTTCTATGCATCCGTTTTTCAGTTTCCCTGAATTCACCATATTAGCTATACCTAGCTTTAAGGCGGCCATTTATTTGGTACTAGTTTTTTTCCGAATATTTAGTACTAGATATATGGCCATGACTTTAAATATTCAAATTCCAGATATGAGAGAGATTCTATTGCCTTCGAAATCCGCTCTGCTAGTGCTAGAGGGCGTGCTGCTTAGAGACCGTTGGAGATGCTCTAAGGGTGTGGTTGCTTGCAAGGTACACTCACCACACCGAGTTCCTCGCTAGCAACAACATGAGTATGCTTGTTGCTATGCTTGGTTGGGCATCCATAAAGGAGGCAGAGTGGCATGGCGGGTTGGGTAGTGTAAAAAAAAATCAATGTGTCTAATCATAGAAAGCCTAGAACTTATAGTAACATAAATAAATGTTACTGTTATGTGTTATTACAAGGTGTAGTAACACTTTTCTTGATCTATAGTAATATATATTAAAATAATTTATAAGTTAAAATAAATTAAGGATAACTTCATATCATATATTCGTGTGTAGTGTAGTGGAAAGTCAACACCTTAAACAAGGTGAGGTCATGGGATCAAATCCTAGCAGCCAATAATGTGTTGCTACATTATTATTGTAACATATTTTCTTACAAGTAGTAACACATATATGTGTTACATTAGAATTTGTTCTAGTAACACGAGCATATGTATTATTTATTTTTTGTGTTACTATAGGTCTCTGTAACACTTTTTTCAAAGGCATGACCTGTTGTAGTGATGAAGACTGAGTTACCATGGTTGTAGTGATATATGACTCCAAGGAGATTTCTGTCCAGGCTTGCACCAGTTCTGCCGTGTCCGTGTGTGCATCAGATGAAAGATGTGTAGTGCTGACTGCCGTATGAGTGTGGCAGCGCGCCATGCAGCGGCAACGCGCGCGCGAGCAAAAAAACATGCAGCGGCTGCGCCGGCGAACGAAAAAAAAAAAAATGCGCGGCATGCAAAATTCGCATCCACGCAAAAAAGCGGCAACGTGCGCGAGAGTGAAAAAATATGCCGTGGCAGCACGATCGAAAGAAAAAAAACGCGCGGCATACAAATCGCATCCACGCAAAAAAACAGCGTCCGCAGCCAGTAGAACATGGGACTGATGGCAGAAACGGTTGGGCAGAGAAAGATTGTTGAAAGGGGAGACCTCCGTGTGTATTTACTAAGTGCAAACATGAAAACATACTCTCTATAATGACTTTTTGGTAGGCTAAATCATGCCCTAAACAACCTCCTTTGTGAATATGGAGGGTGTATCTTTTTAACTAGAGTAAATATATTTATTTTATGATAATACTTTTTAAGACTAAAGTATTTATGTTTTGGTTTGATAAAAGTAGAATAAAGTATAATAATTAACACATAATATTAAAATCTGAGATGTTCCCATTTTTATTGTTGAAAAAGCTCTTCCCAAAATTAGAAACTTTGGGGTGTGATAGGCGTTGGCACGACAAGGTAGGAAGTATTGTAATTGATGAAGGTGTTCTTGCCATTTCCCACTCACTAATCCTATGTCAATTATATTGGAACGGAGGGAGTACCTTAGGGAAGATTATTCATTTATCAATGAAGCAAGTGAAGTAGAGAAAAAGTGGATAGGTTTCACGACTCAAAATGAAAATATTTGATGTGTGATTTATTTGTACAATCATATCGTACACTTGATATGTATGAAACTCTTACGGAACCGCTCAAAATGCTAAGGCAATACATTTTGAATAGAAGGGGGTACCACACCGATCAATATGAGAAGGAGAAGAATTAAGTGGGGAACACCGCGTTACATCTCTTGGCATAGTGAAGATAATTAAAGAAACCAAATTTGTGATATATATTTTAGAAAATGAAATTGAGGAGAGTAGAAAATAGAGGCGGGGGTTAAGAAGCCACCTTTGCACTTCGGTGTCGAAAGGGCCTGATGTCACCCGTTAACCCATCGCTGCCATTCTAGATTGGTCTTGATGTCGGTATACCCTAATAACATATAAATAGTAATGTAGCACGCATGCACGAGCTAATTTTCAACTCTATCAAGCTATCAACTACTGGCTTGTCGAGAGACTGTAGCAGCAGAGGAGCCACGAAGGAGGTTGACGAAGAGGCACCATATATGTTCCTGTGGCGTAAAGGCCTAACGTTCCAGATACATGTAGACATTTTCCTAAACCAAATAAAATACTCTCAATTTTTTTAATATATGGATATTTTATTTTCTTAGTGCAAACCGTAGGGAGTATATCTTTGTGTTTTTAATATATGAATATGATTTGCTGGAAAAATGGATTTGTTTAAGAAAATTGTCAATTTCCTCATTTATGATGAACATTATTTTGTCAATTTCGTTAGGTCATGGAGTCTATAGCAGTATCTTTCCTTCTCTATTCCCTATTTATAAGCTACTGTTCAAGAAGATATTGATCATGCAGTATGGCATTTTCTTCCAAACCTAATTATTCATATTTATATATTTTGATAACATTGCGTTCATACTGGGAAGGTAAAATTTATATTGCCGCAATGACACGCGAAGGTTTTGGCTAGAAGTGTATAAATAGATGCAATGACCAGGCATGGCATGAGCATCCAGCAGCTAGCTAGCCAGAACTGAACGTAATGGCATCTCTCCTGAGGGTTTTGTAATCATTAAGCTATAAGCCTTTTTGCTAGAAACATGGATTTGTTTAAAAAGGTTGTCACTTTACTCATTTATGATGAACATTATTTGGTCAATTTCTTAAGGTCGTGGAGTCGATCTAACAGTTTCTTTCCCTCTCTGTTCCCTCTTTATAAGCTACTGTTCATGAAGATATTATTCATATTTATTATGGATATATTTTTTTGATACGATAACGGATATTATTTGATAACATTGCCTTCATACTGGGAAGGTAAATTTTATATTGCCGCAATGACGCAACAAAACGCGAGGGTTTTGGGCTAGTAGCTAGTGTATAAATAGATGCAACGACCAAGCATGGCATGAGCATCCAGCAGCTAGCTAACCGGAACTGAACGCAATGGCATCTCTCCTGGTAGCAGTAGCGGTCTCGGTCTCTCTCATCCTCATCTCCGTGTACATCTTCCAGCTGATCACCGACGCTCGCCGCCGTCTCCCACCTGGCCCATTGTGTGACACCCCGTGTCACTGGAGCTAGATAGTACGCACATCACCATCTGAACCTAAGACAACAAGAAACCAAATTCAAAATTCGAAATTCAAATTTCAAACAATTGTCAAATCAGGCCTTGTGAAGCAACTCAAATTTTTGCGTAACAACATGGACAGCCAAAAATATCAGTGGATAGCCCTTCTCAAGAGATAATTTTGGAGAATTTTTGGTGATTTTATAAATTCATTTGACAGGTCAATAAAATCCCCAAAGCTGAAAAAGTGATCAACTTTGAAATGTTGCCATTAGAAATACCTTTGGATTCCAGATGTGCATGTTGGCCAGTGGATAGAACTTTTCAAGATCTTTCCAATGGTACGAAAATTGCAAATTTTGGAGTTCATTTGCTAGTCCAATTTGTGTGCACAAATTTGGGCAAATTCTGAGTTTGAAAAATTCGGGAAAATGCGAAAGATGCTGTGGGACCCGCTCGTCAGTGACGCTCGTCTCACTGAGGACGTCGGAGCTTTTGCTCCACGTCGCCGTCGGTGTACGGCGACGCCGCGCGGCGCCCCGGGCCCGCTCCTCGGCCGCGGACGGCGTCAAAAGCGCGCCCCGCTCCTCTCCTCGCTCTCCCTCGCGCATTTCCCCTTCTCCCTGCTCACCGAACCCTACCTCCGCTCGCCATCGCCATCCTCGCGCGAGCTCGCCGCCGTCAGGCCTTCCGCTCGTCGTCGCCGCGCTCAAGCTACCACCACCGCTTCATCATCAGCTCCTGAGCCTTACCATGGTGCCACCGTTAGCTCGTCCGCTGTGAGAGCTTGAATCGAGCCCTTCTTCTCCACGGCCGGCCGCACCGCGTCGAGCCGTCGCCATCAAATTCGTTCTCTCCGGTGAGCTGTTCATCAATTCCTCGCAAGGGAAGGTTCCTCTCGCTGTTGCGCACCCACTGACTCCCTTCTTGTTTGGACCCCGCCACCCAGGTCGCTGGAGCACCAAGTTTCCCCGCCGCCAGTTCTTCGTTGCCGTCCGCCTCCGCGATGAACTCCACCATCCCGGCCACCTCGACATCTTCTTGTTGGCTGTCGAGATCCGCGCAGAGCTGCTGAACCTCGTGTGCGCGCGAGCTCTTTTCCGCACCACCCCAAGTCGCCGGAACGACGCTACCGCCACCACGCCGTCTGCCTCCGACGTCTCCCACCACTCCCCGGGCCACCTCGTCATTGTCTTGTTCCCCGCCGTGGTCCGCGCAAGCTCGGTGAGCCTTTCGCACCCCTTCGTCGTTCTCCTCGCCGCCCCCTATCGCCGGAACGGCCGTGTTGCCGCCGCCGCCGCGCCATGCGCGTCGTGCGCGCGTGCGTAGTGGGCGCTGGGCCGAGACCCAGCCCAAATCCAGCCCGTGACCAGCCCAGATCCACTCGGACCAAGCCCAGATCCTTTTTCCTGGTTTTTCCGAATTAGTTAAATTGCCAGAAATTGTCTTGAGCTTGTAAACTCGATAGAAAAATATATACAACTCAGAAAAATGTGAAACCAATTTTGTTAGCTTCCTTATTCTCAGATCTACTTAAATAAAAGGTCAAAATCTTACAACTCATTTTCCTGTTTTCTGTAAAATTGTAATTGATGCAAGACTTGTTTAATTCCTATAATATCTCTGTTGCTCAATAAATCATGAACTCTTGCATGCTTGTTAAGAAACTGATTACACACATATAGAGCATTTTTCTACTGTCAGATGATGTTTAATTATTTTCTTATGATTTAAATCATGTTCTGCACTGTATAAATTATTATAAATAATCCATATTGCAATAAATCATCAAACTTCACCATAAATCATTTCCAGTGGTGACTTTCACCAAAAAAATGCCACTGGACATAAACTAAATTTCAAAGTCCACTTCTCTGATTAATCAACTTGAATTAAATTAAGTAAGTAACGTAAATGCAAGTCAATGAAGGAAATACTTCAGACGAAAGTAATTAACAAAGTTAATTATTTGCACTTACAGTATAAATGACTGTCCTATCAAGAAATCAATTCCTTAATTGCATCATATTATCATTGCATCTAACATGCATTATTTATCCTTGTCATAACGTGTAGTGACAGAGACGACTCTGGAGCCGCTCGACTTCCAGCTGCCGGAGGAGCAGACCCAGGAGGTGCAGGAGGAGCAGCCGCAGCAGGACACTGACCCCGCTGATCCAGTTAGCTACGCTCCTGAACCAGGCAAGCTCCGGTGCATGCCTCCCTATTTAGGATTTTATTTTCGCACTTGATTGGGGCTAGTCATTGTTTGTGCATTAGGTTTATTAGGAGTTGATGTGAAACCTTAGAACTGCATTAGGATTACCCTTCCATATCCTACCTTGTGTCCTATTTTTGTAGATGTGGTCTAGGTTACGTTAGAACTTGCTAGGCTTAGTGGCTAGCGGACGGTAGAATCGAGTGGTAGGTCCCACTCGCGAGATAGGTTTTCACCATGGATTGTACTAGATGAATTTAGGGTTTGTTGAGACCCGACGGGGAATTGTTTGTGTAGGATGGTTCGAGAAGGCTGGGCCTTCACGGTGGTAGCCCGGTCTGTGTCGGTTAAGGACCGTCCGTTGTTGGCCCTGTTGAGCAAGTTCGAACGCACTGATCACATGCTAGTGTTTTTATGGGCCTAGTAAACTTAGTAGCTCAAGTTGCCCTGGTGTGCGGTGGATACCCGGCTCTTTCTATCATGGTATATGGGAGAGAAAGGATGCTTCCCAATCGGGGCGTACGTCTGGGACGGGGACCGTGCGGGAAGACCTTTCTCAGGAGGGGTTGGATCCGACCTAGCTCTAGGGGGACACTTGAGAATAGTTGCCGCATGCGACTTTACGCGTGTGCGGCGTGTGGTCAGGTTTTCTCCTGCAGGATGTACATCGATGCCGCCGCTCTCGGTCAAGAGCAACCTTGCTCACTGCGTCACATCGCAGTGTGATATGTTTGATGATGATGGCTAGTACTGTTATTCATATATCATTACTGTATACTGCTTATATGATGTATTGTTACTTTATATCAGTTTTAGAGATATGCACACTGTTTTATTGGATAAGTACTTAACTTGAAAATAAAAATGTGAAAGTAAGGATCAAGTAATTAGTGCGAGTTATGCTATCGCGTCAGCCACCCCCCCTTGTAGCTTTTGCATAATTAGGAGTCGGCTGTAGATAGCCACGTTGAAGGGTAAGACTTGCTGAGTATTAGTTGCTCAGGGTTTGGCTCTTTATGTTTTATTGCAGGTAGCACTTTCATCCCTGATTCTACGGGTGGAGGTGGACAGTGGGATGGCCAGTTGCCTTTTGGTTGGACAACCCACTGGGAGACTGAGGACTGATCTCCTCCTGAGTCCGCATCTTCATGGCTTTGGATGCGGGTTCCTATGTATCGTGAGCGCGTGCGCTTGTATTTCTTTTAGCTTTGGACTTGTACTTGTATCGTTAAGTTCCGCTGTGCGACTCTATGTTTTAATTGGACTAATGTAACCACTTAAAGACTTAATTCGTGCTTTTTATATGTTGTACTGTTGCGTCTGTTCATCAGCGCTATACCGACTTGATCCTGCGAAAAGCGGTGACGCTTCAGCTGGTACTAGAGCCGTGTTGGTACAGTACACCATATAAACGGCCTATTTTCGAAAAGCTAACCACGTTACGAGTGAGGAACGAAAAGCCCTTTATAAGGATGTTAGAGTAATCAGGTGGTAATAGGAGTTGATTGTTATTTTTCTGTAACGATGCACCGACGCCCAGGTAAGAAGGTAAGGATCATGTATGGCTCCGTGGAGATGATTTCTGACATGGACCATCGAGTTCATGAGGTGATGATGATTGAGCCATGCATTTACTTTTGCAAAAATACGTCACCTGTGTAGGTTGGTTGAGGTGACGTTGTGTGGTTTTCTGCAGGTACACTAACTCGTGCGTAGATCATGTAGAAACGTTTGTGAGTGCGAATTAGTTACCACCACTGTCTACGGCCTGCTATACTTGGGCAGCTTTTTATTTTGTGAGGACGTGCAGTACGAGCATGCATTGCAGCATCACTTAAAACACTCCAACAGAAATTCAGATCATCAGAAATTTCAGACTGACAAGCTAACTTCAAAAATTCATAACTCCAAAACCGCTTGGCCAAATTCGATGAAACAAGACTTTCTGGAAAGTTTATAACATGAACTAAAACTTTGCTTCAGAGTTTCCCTTTCAATTCTGTCAGTATCCCCTTCAAATCTGCCAACCAACGGAATTCAGTTTTTAGCTTCGACCAGTTTCTCCAGAATCTGTCTCTAATATTCAAAATTCGATATCTTAAGTTCTGCTTGTCCGTTTGAGGTGTTTGAGCACTCATTGGAAAGATCTCGAAGTTATCTACAAGTTTCATAATCTGACTTTTCTCGTTTGACATCTTCAGAAGTGCCAATTCTTGTTTTTGTGTCTGCTGTTCTTAGCAAATCAGAATTTCCTGCGTTACCGTTTTTCGTCGCTTTGCTTGTGGGCTGTGTGTAGCTTTTGCTACTATTGTACAGCAGCCTGACCATGTTATGTTTTCGTTTAGCATGGTTATTTTATTCTGTTGGAAGGGGTTTTTTCGTTTTCTCATATCTTTTCCACAGATGGCCGACTTGGACGATTACCCACACGCCCAGCTTGGGGAGGACGGTGCACTGCACACGGATGGTCTTTACCACGCCGGTTTTCCCTCGCTGTTCTGGGCTGAGTTGCAGCGCCTTAGCTACCCCGACCCTCCGCGCTACCGTGGACAGCCCTGCCAGGTGTACGGACTTCCGCGCTTCTCGATGTGGGTGGATGTTCCCTCGCACCCACAGCGGCCCACATGGTCGCACTTCTCGCTTCAGGGTTTTGGTCAGGACTTTGACGAGACCCTGAACCGTGTTGCTCTTCAGGCGATGGTGCGGTTCTGTGAGATGCACATTGCTGATCTCGACGACACGCCACTGAGCTTGTTTCCAGTCAGTACCACGGGTCACCCTCAGTACAGGAGACGTCTCAGGATGGTTGACCGCGGTCGACTCCACCTCACACCGACGCAGCTACCTTCTATAGCTCGACACCTGTCCGAGCTGTACAGGGTTCTTGTGGCTTCCGACCGTGCAGGTGGGAGGACCTTGGGCCGTGTAGAGGCGTTGTCAGAGACAATGGACGCTAGGGACGACAGGATTGCGCAGCTGGAGCACGCCTTGGCCGTGACTACTGCCCAGCGTGACCAGTGCGCTGCACAGCGCGATCAGTGTGCTGCACAGCACGACCAGTGTGCCGCCCAGCGTGACCAGTTTGCCAGCCAGCTCACTGCACGTGGCCACGAGATTTCAGAGATACTGGGCGAGCTAGCTGCTTCACTGAACCACAACGCCCAGATTGAGCAGCAGCTACAGGTTGCCCAGCACCAGATAGTGGGACTCCAGGAGCAGTTGCTGCAGCAGTTGTGGCACCTCCAGCAGAGGAGGAGGCACAGGAGGAGGCCGTGTCTGAGATGAGTGTTGAGCTGTTTCCTTCAGAGATCTTAGACACCGCTTCCCACCGTGGTAGGAGGCACCCTTAGTTGCCTTACTCGGCATTCCAAGCGTGACAGAGGCGCGCTGGATGTGATGTGGATGACGCATGTGCGTCGTAGTTGTTCGACAGGTCCTTTAGTTAGCTTGATCTAGGAGCATCATAATAGTTGGTCAGGTGTCGCAGTATTTTGTTGGATGTCACCACCCTTCTGTATGCATGAGTGGGTTGTACCATGAACTATGTAATGAATGCTCTGTAAGACTTAATTAATGTTTATGGATGGATCTGTCAGTTTAATTATTTGGATCTGAGTTACTTTTATTTCTGCCCGTACATGTCAGTTTAAATTTCTACCTGATAATAATGTTGTATCCTGGAGCTAACGGTGATAATGTTTAATTGGCAGGATGCCGCCACGTTGCCAGCCACCGTAGCCACCCCCGCCGCCTGAGCGCACGCTGGCCGAGGTGATGGCCAACCAGACGGATCTGCTCAGGGCCATCGCTCAGGCCGTCACCCAGCAGGGTGGCAACCGCTGAGGTCCACAGCCAGGCTGCACCTACGCAGACTTCCTGGCCACTCACCCGCCTGTCTTCTCCGGGTCCACTGACCCGATGGAGGCGGAGTCTTGGCTGCGCACTGTTGAGTCCAAGTTTGGGCTCCTTCCTGCCTGCGCAGAGGTGCAGAAGACACTGTTCGCGTCGCAGTAGCTTCAGGGGTCGGCTGGAGGATGGTGGGCAGCTCACCTTGCCACTCTTCCGGTCGGTCAGCAGTTGACTTGGGCACAGTTCAGGGAGGCCTTTCGCTCGTTCCACATTCCGCCTGGCATTATGCAGCGAAAGCTCAGGGAGTTCCTGGACCTCAGGCAGGGAGGCAGGAACGTGTTCGACTACGCCCAGGTGTTCAACCACCTGGCCCAGTTTGCTCCAGACCAGGTGGACACGCCCGCCTAGCGGAAGGCATGTTTCTTGAGAGGCTTGTCTACCAAGCTCCAGTCCCGGCTTGTCCTGAACGCCGGTGGTACCTTCGACGAGCTTGTCAGTACAGCGATAGTGATGGAGGACGCCATCAGGGCCCACCAAGACAACAAGAGGAAGAGGAAGGCTGTGGCACCACCGTCTGGCAGCACTTCAGCCAGGCCACGTCTTGTGTACACCGCCCCCAGTGGACAGAGGTACCTTGCACCGCTCCAGTACCAGCGACCGCCTCAGCAGCAGCAGCAGTTTGCTCAGAGGCTGCCACAGCAGCACCAGCGTCAGCAGCAGCAGCGCCCGCAGCAGCAGCAGCAGCAGGCAGGCAGAGGTTTCCCGTGCTTCAACTGTGGACAGGTGGGGCACTTTGCGCGTGACTGCCGTGCAGCACTTAGGCAGAACAACGCGCAGAAGGCTCCAGTACAGGCAGCAGGACAGCAGCGCCAGTAAGGCAGGAACGCGCCAGTCAGGACTGGGTGAGCAGGTTCTTGCTGGTACGTTTTCTATGTGTCGTCAGCCCGTTGTTACCTTGTTTGATTCAGGTGCATCTCATGATTTTATCAGTCTAGCCTGTACTCGCCGTTTGGGTCTTGTGGTATCATCTATGGAGACCCCTTATCTGATCAGTACCCCAGGAGGCCGTATTCTTACCAGGCAGATTATCTCTAATGCTCCACTTAATTTGACCGGAAAGATCTATCCCGCCCACCTCATTGTTCTGCAGGATCAGGGTCTAGATGTGATTCTTGGTATGAGGTGGATGAAGTATCACAAGGAAGAGGAAGGCTGTGGCACCACCGTCTGGCAGCACTTCAGCCAGGCCACGTCTTGTGTACACCGCCCCTAGTGGACAGAGGTACCTTGCACCGCTCCAGTACCAGCGACCGCCTTAGCAGCAGCAGCAGTTTGCTCAGAGGCTACCACAGCAGCACCAGCGTCAGCAGCAGCAGCGCCCGTAGCAGCAGCAGCAGCAGCAGGAAGGCAGAGGTTTCCCGTGCTTCAACTGTGGACAGGTGGGGCACTTTGCGCGTGACTGCCGTGCAGCACTTAGGCAGAACAACGCGCAGAAGGCTCCAGTATAGGCAGCAGGCCAGCAGCGCCAGCAAGGCAGGAACGCGCCAGTCAGGACTGGGTGAGCAGGTTCTTGCTGGTACGTTTTCTATGTGTCGTCAGCCCGTTGTTACCTTGTTCGATTCAGGTGCATCTCATGATTTTATCAGTCTAGCCTGTACTCGCCGTTTGGGTCTTGTGGTATCATCTATGGAGACCCCTTATCTGATCAGTACCCCAGGAGGCCGTATTCTTACCAGACAGATTATCTCTAATGCTCCACTTAATTTGGCCGGAAAGATCTATCCCGCCCACCTCATTGTTCTGCAGGATCAGGGTCTAGATGTGATTCTTGGTATGAGGTGGATGAAGTATCACAAGGCTATTCTGGATATCTCTCGCCGTTCTGTTCTCTTGGATTCTCCTGTTCATGGCAAGGCCACTCTTCAGCTAGCTGTGTTGACTCCCTCAAGACCGTCAGTGCATCAGACCATTGGCAAGAGTCTGGATGTGATTTCTGTGGTGCGTGGGTACCCAGTTGTGTTCCCAGATGATTTGTCAGGCATGCCACCAGATCGAGATGTGGAGTTTCGTATTGACTTGCAGCCAGGCATAGCACCTATCTCTAGGAGGCCGTACAAGATGCCCCCTAATGAGTTGGCAGAGTTGAAGGTGCAGTTGAAGGAGTTGCTGGACAAGGGTTTCATTCACCCCAGCTCTTCACCTTGGGGTTGTCCAGCCTTGTTTGTGAAGAAGAAGGATCAGGCACTCAGGCTATGTGTGGATTATAGGCCACTGAATGCTGTGACTATTAAGAACAAGTATCCGTTGCCTCGCATTGATATCTTGTTCGATCAGCTAGCCAGAGCTAAGGTGTTCTCCAAGATTGATCTTAGTTCTGGGCATCATCAGATTAAGATCCGTGCAGAGGACATTCCGAAGACTGCTTTCTCTACCAGATATGGACTCTATGAGTACTTGGTGATGTCTTTCGGTTTGACTAATGCACCTGCTTACTTCATGTATTTGATGAACACAGTATTTATGCCAGAGTTGGACAAGTTTGTTGTGGTTTTCATTGACGACATTCTGATCTATTCAGAGACAGAGGAGGACCATGAGCAGCACCTCAGGATTGTGTTGCAGCGTTTGCGGGATCACCAGCTGTACGCTAAGTTGAGCAAGTGTGAGTTCTGGCATAGTGAGGTGCCTTTTCTAGGCCATGTTATATCAGCCGAGGGCATTGCTGTTGATCCAAGCAAGGTGCAGGATGTTCTGGATTGGAATCCACCTAGGACTGTCTCTCAGATTCGCAGTTTTTTGGGTTTGGCTGGTTATTACCGTCGGTTTATTCCGAACTTCTCTAAGATCTCCAAGCCCATGACCGAGCTGCTGAAGAAGAATTTGAGATTTGTGTGGAGCCTGCAGTGTGGTGAGGCATTCCAAAATCTGAAGAAGCTTCTCACTACCGCTCCAGTTTTAGCGCAACCTGATATCACCAAGCCATTTGATGTGTATTGTGATGCTTCTGGTACTGGCCTTGGTTGGGTGCTGATGCAGGATGGCAGGGTAATTGCTTATGTCTCTCGGCAGCTTAAGCGACATGAAGAACATTACCCCACTCACGATCTTGAGCTTGCAGCTGTTGTACTTGCTTTAAAAGTATGGCGGCATTATCTGTTGGGAAATCTGGTGCACATCTACACAGGTCACAAGAGCCTCAAGTATATCTTCACGCAGTCAGATCTGAACATGCGTCAGAGGAGATGGTTAGAGCTGATCAAAGACTATGATTTGGAGATTCACTATCACCCAGGGAAGGCTAATGTGGTTGCTGATGCTTTGAGTCGCAAGGCTCATTGCAATAATCTCATCGTAGCTCCTTACGCAGAGGCGGAGCCCAGTCTTCGAGTGTATGCTTATGGCTCCTTGGCCAATATATCACTTGTTCCGACCTTCCGAGATGAGATTGTGGCAGCGCAGAAGAAGGATGAGAAGGTGAATCACCTCAAGAGAAGACTCAAGCTCGGAGAAGCTAGAGTTCAGTGTTTCAGAGAGGATGAGGATGGAGTCCTATGGTTCCAGGACAGATTGGTGGTTCCTAAGGACTTTGAGTTGCGCAAGAAGATTCTTGATGAGGCGCACTTGTCCAAGTATTCCATCCACCCTGGTAGCAACAAGATGTACCAGGATTTGAGGAGTCGCTTCTGGTGGACCCGCATGAAGCGGGAGGTCGCACAGTATATTTCTGAGTGTGACACTTGCAGGAGGGTCAAGGCAGAGTATGTTAAGCCTGCAGGTTTACTTCAGCCTTTGAGTGTTCCTGCTTGGAAGTGGGAGGATATTAGCATGGATTTCATTGTTGATTTGCCTCTCACATCACAGAAGCATGACTCTATTTCGGTGATTGTTGATCGATTGACCAAGTCTGCTCACTTCATCCCCGTGCACACCCGTTACAATGTGAAGAAGTATGCTGAGTTGTACATTGCTCGGATTCTCTGTTTGCATGGAGTGCCCAAGACCATTGTTTCTGATCGAGGACCTCAGTTTGTTTCTCGTTTCTGGGAGCAGCTTCATGCTTCCTTGGGCACTACTTTGATACGCAATGCAGCTTATCACCCTTAGACAGATGGCCAGACAGAGAGGGTGAATCAGATTCTAGAGGATATGCTTCGTGCCTGCGTGTTACACCATGGCAAGTGTTGGGATGAGAGCTTACCCCTTGCAGAGTTCTCATACAACAACAGCTATCAGGAGAGCATCAAGATGGCACCGTTTGAGGCTTTGTATAGACGTCGTTGTCGGGTTCCCCTTAATTGGGTTGAGGTCGGCGAGAGAGTCATCTTCAAGGCAAAGCCCGCAGCTGCAGCAGAGGAGACCGTTGTGACTGATGAGGAGGTTATCCCCACACCAGATTTAGTGGCAGCAGCAGAGGAGACTATTCGCCGCATTCAATCCAACTTGAGAGCAGCCAAGTCTCGACAGAAGAGCTATGCTGATAGAAGACATCGACCATTGGTGTTTGCAGTTGGCGACCACGTATACCTTCGTGTCTCTCCCATGAAGGGTGTATGTCGGTTTGGTGTCAGGGGAAAGTTAGCCCCAAGATACGTTGGACTGTTCCAGATAATTGAGAGATGTGGACCCGTCGCTTATAGATTGGAGTTGCCCTCCAACCTCTCCGGTGTTCACAATGTGTTCCATGTATCACAGCTGAAGAAATGCTTGAAGGTTCCTTCAGACAGAGTGGTCAGGGATGTTGAGCAGCTTGAGCCAGATTTGACCTACCCAGAGCAGCCTATTGGCATTGTTGATCAGAAGGACCGAGTCACCAGAAAGAGCACTACCAGATTCTATAAAGTGCAATGGAGCAATCACTCTGAGGCCGAGGCCACGTGGGAGACAGCGGAGTTTTTAAACTCCCATTTTCCAGGTTTTCTACCTCCGAGGTGCGTTATTTCGTTGTTCCATTTTTGCATCTTATTCGTCGCCCTTTCATCATTCGTTTTTCCTACTTTCTCCTTAATCTCGGGACGAGATTCTTTTAACGGGGGAGGGCTGTGACACCCCGTGTCACTGGAGCTAGATAGTACGCACATCACCATCTGAACCTAAGACAACAAGAAACCAAATTCAAAATTTGAAATTCAAATTTCAAACAATTGTCTAATCAGGCCTTGTGAAGCAACTCAAATTTTTGCATAACAACTTGGGCAGCCAAAAATACCAGTGGATAGCCCTTCTCAAGAGATAATTTTGGAGAATTTTTGGTGATTTTATAAATTCATTTGACCTTTGGATTCTAGATGTGCATGTTGGCCAGTGGATAGAACTTTTCAAGATCTTTCCAATGGTACCAAAATTGCAAATTTTGGAGTTCATTTGCTAGTCCAATTTGTGTGCACAAATTTGGGCAAATTCTGAGTTTGAATAATTCGGGAAAATGCGAAAGATGCTGTGGGACCCGCTCGTCAGTGACGCTCGTCTCACTGAGGACGTCGGAGCTTTTGCTCCACGTCGCCGTCGGCGTACGGCGATGCCGCGCGGCGCCCCGGGCCCGCTCCTCGGCCGCGGACGGCGTCAAAAGCGCGCCCCGCTCCTCTCCTCGCTCTCCCTCGCGTATTTCCCCTTCTCCCGGCTGACTGAACCCAAGCTCCGCTCGCCATCACCATCCTCGCGCGAGCTCGCCGCCGTCGGGCCTTCCGCTCGTCGTCGCCGCGCTCAAGCTACCACCACCGCTTCATCATCAGCTCCTGAGCCTCACCATGGTGCCACCGTTCGCTCGTCCACCGTGAAGAGCTTGAATCGAGCCCTTCTTCTCCACGGCCGGCCGCACCGCGTCGAGCCGTCGCCATCAAATTCGTTCTCTCCGGTGAGCTGTTCATCAATTCCTCGCAAGGGAAGGTTCCTCTCGCTGTTGCGCACCCACTGACTCCCTTCTTGTTCGGACCCCGCCACCCAGGTCGCTGAAGCACCAAGTTTCCCCGCCGCCAGTTCTTCGTTGCCGTCCGCCTCCGCGATGAACTCCCCCATCCCGGCCACCTCGACATCTTCTTGTTGGCTGCCAAGATCCGCGCAGAGCTGCTGAACCTCGTGCGCGCGCGAGCTCTTTTCTGCACCACCCCAAGTCGCCGGAACGACGCCACCGCCACCACGCCGTCCACCTCCGACGTCTCCCACCACTCCCCGGGCCACCTCGTCGTCGTCTTGTTCCCCGCCGTGGTCCGCGCAAGCTCGGTGAGCCTTTCGCACCCCTTCGTCGTTCTCCTCGCCGCCCCCTATCGCCGGAACGGCTGTGCTGCCGCCACCGCCGCGCCATGCGCATCGTGCGCGCGTGCGTAGGGGGCTCTGGGCCGAGACCCAGCCCAAATCCAGCCCATGACCAGCCCAGATCCACTCGGACCAAGCCCAGATCCTTTTTCCTGGTTTTTCCGAATTAGTTAAATTGCCAGAAATTGTCTTGAGCTTGTAAAATCGATAGAAAAATATATACAACTCAGAAAAATGTGAAACCAATTTTTTTAGCTTCCTTATGCTCAGATCTACTTAAATAAAAGGTCAAAATCATACAACTCATTTTCCTATTTTCTGTAAAATTGTAATTGTTGCAAGAATTGTTTAATTCCTATAATTTCTCTGTTGCTCAATAAATCATGAACTCTTGCATGCTTGTTAAGAAACTGATTACACACATACAGAGCATTTTTCTACTGTCAGATGATGATTAATTATTTTCTTATGATTTAAATCATTTTCTGCACTTTATAAATTATTATAAATAATCCATATTGCAATAAATCATCAAACTTCACCATAAATCATTTCCAGTGGTGACTTTCACCAGAAAAATGCCACTGGATATAAACTAAATTTATATGTCCACTTCTCTGATTAATCAACTTGAATTAAATTAAGTAGGTAACGTAAATGAAAGTCAATGAAGGAAATACTTCAGACGAACGTAATTAACAAAGTTAATTATTTGCACTTACAGTATAAATGACTGTCCTATCAAGAAATCAATTCCTTAATTGCATCATATTATCATTGCATCTAACATGCATTATTTATCCTTGTCATAACGTGTAGTGACAGAGACGACTCCGGAGCCGCTCGACTTCCAGCTGCCGGAGGAGCAGACCCAGGAGGTGCAGGAGGAGCAGCCGCAGCAGGACACTGACCCCGCTGACCCAGTTAGCTACGCTCCTGAGCCAGGCAAGCCCCGGTGCATGCCTCCCTATTTAGGATTTTATTTGCGCACTTGATTGGGGCTAGTCATTGTTTGTGCATTAGGTTTATTAGGAGTTAATGTGAAACCTTAGAACTGTATTAGGATTACTGTTGGCGTCTCTTACGGTCACGCGGGAAACACGCGACCGCGGGGAGACGCCGGGGGTTATGGAATTGTTCACTTGCACTATTTGACCAAATAATCCACAACTAGTAACAAGTACTAGATATGAATTATAAGGTTTGTCATGTTAAATAGAATATCCGCAAGCGGACGGATAACCCGTTGTAGCATTTCACCCGAGAGTATTCCAGGGTATCGTATTTATATTTTCCCAAAGGAAGACATGGTTGACAAGAGTACTTATGTTCATGGTGTTACAAATGATAAGTGATATAACCACATTCCAATGCAGGGGTAAGGTTTAATAATAATAAGGATAGTGTGACACACACGAAGGCATTCCACTCTCTCTAATAAAAGGCGAGAGACAATCCTAAGCAATGCTAAGTTAGACTAGCGAGCTACTACTCCAAAGGTACAACATTCATATAGCGTGCACAACCTCTACCTATCATCTAGCGTCATGCAAGCACAAGCAAGCGTCTAATGCCTAGGCAACATCGGGAGATCCGGCATACGCAAGGTCTGCCTCGCGACTCCGGCCTATTTACGTACTCCTATGCCGTGCCCGAACGTGGAGGGTTCCTTTGGATGGACAGGGCTGTCACTTCCTGCCACCTACCTCTACAAACCGTGGGACACGCACATACCCAAGGGTGGATAGACTACCCCGGCACCATGCCGGCGTTACTAACCACGACTCTAGATCCCTCGAGGCACCCCCAACCCTTCGGATCGACGGGGTGATAAATCTAGAGCACCTTTGCAGGACAATGAGCCCGATGCCTAAACATGAGAACAACTAGCCTAACTAGCATAAACTAGATAAAAGGGATCAAAGCTAGCACTAAGTCATGCATAAGCGTTCGTCGCTCAAGAACGAGCGACGAACGATGAACGATTAAGCAAGTTCAAGAATAATCGATGATCGAGTATGAACGAACGAAGAACGAATGATGAACGAGCATGAACGAACAACGAACGATCATACAAGATCATGATAGAACTAGCAAGCTCATAACAACTATATGAATACTTGTATTCCATAGATTAAATAACAAGTCTTACAAAGAGAGAGAAAGGATACAAGAGCGCTACCCAATTCTCCACAAGACTTTGGGAGCAATAGGGCAGCCCACTACTCAGCCGAGCACTACCTAGAATTGCCTCTAGCTCTAGTGTGAGGAGGAGGGAATGATCCTTGTGTATTGTGTGTCTTGGAAGGAGGGGGGGTACCCCTCCTTATATAGTCCTTGAAGGTCGGCAACTTTGAGGCGGTTCCCGAGGTCGGTGGCATTTAATGCAGGGGGAACCGACCTCCAGAGGTCGGTTACAAACCGCCATAGAAAGATGGGCCCAGGGGGCCACCCTGCCAGGTCGGCCGACCTGGCCAGGGGGGGTCGGCCGACCTGTGCCTGGCCCCTCCTGGGCTGGGCTTTGGCAGGTGGCTCCCCCTCTGGGTCTACTTCTCTGGTCCAAGTGCATTTGGCCTTAGTTGTGTTGGACTTTGACGAGATTTGGCCTTTTGTCTTGGAGTTGTATTCCCGCGGCGAACGTTGTTTTGTAGAAGTGTTGATTCGTCGCCTTGGGGCATGATTTCACCTGGATTTCTCCCGTATTCCACCTGCACACTAAAATCTAGAGGTACATGTGGAAATAGGTTATTCTTAAATAAAGTGCGTGTAAAGAATGTCCAATCCTTCTTGTTTATTGAGCTAGTTGACGGTCGAAATTGGTCCGTAACGACCGTCAACAACTCCCCCTAGCTTACCCCTTGCTCGTCCCAAGCAAGAAGTATGACTTTAGGTTGTTGATCAGGAGTTGCTACAATGCCTACTTCTCAAAGGTACCAAGTGTGTAACAAAGATACTCATCCTTGAGTTGAATAAGTTGGCCAAGGTGACTCACCCTTCCCTTAGTCCTTATGGGGCTTTTGCTTTATACTTCACCTTGGGCGGTTGAGAGAGGGAACGGTGTACGAGCATTTGTTTTCTCATTCCTTGTCTTGCTTTTATTCTCCGGAGGTTTTCAAAAAGATTTTCAAAAAATAAAACCAAGTTCCTCAAGTGATACTCTCGAGTCGCTCAAGTGGTGTTTTTATCCCTTACCAAGGCATGTGTGTTGCCTCATCCTACCTCTAATAGGCTTTTTGTGGAGCTCAAGGTAGGATATGAAGAGAGGCATACTTGCATTCATATTTTGCAAAACCAAAAGAGTGGATCCACGGAGATAGCAAGCCATACAATCAAAGATCAAGATGTGCAAGTGTGTATATGTGGATGGTGGTGTAAGTGACTACTCCTCTTTTTGTTCACCTCTCTTTAGTTTGTATTTTGGGCATGGCTATCTTTTCTTCTTTCTTTTTCCATGCTCAAAATGAGAGCAGATAAATTTTCTTTTTCTTTTCATGCTCATCTTCTGTGAGCTTTATTTTCTTTCTTTCTTTTGCATAGCCATGCCTAATTTTGATATTTCAAGAGAGGTGATAAATTGTGAGGAGTGTCTTTATTTTGGTGGATGGTATGACATGTTGCTAACTTCCGGTGTAGAAGTTTAGCATATGAGGTGGAATGTGTACGTGATCTTGATCATGAGAGTATGGAGAGCATCTCACTAGGGTCACACAATTTTGATAAAGCTCAATGAAATGACAAGCAGCATATGTAAGGTTTTTCATTAAGTACCACATATGGCTTTGGTAGGAATTTATCATCACTGAGGAACTTATAAATTTTTTTATGATTTTCGAAAACAAAAAGCTCCGGAGTTTTCAAGCTTAACTTGGAACAAGATTGCATTCGCTCTTTTTTACCATATCATCTCTCACAACAACTTAGGTTCAGTGCAAGCGTATGCTACCCACAAGTTTCGGGTTCTAAGCAAGTATTTTTCAGCCAACAAACTCAAAACTTGGAGAATACTAAGTTATAAACTAGGCACAAGAGAGAAATACGGCAGAGCAACTATTCATCATCTCAACATAGAAGGGAAAGAAACATTTTTACAGCACATAAAAAGAAACTACACTAATTATTTTTGTTCTTTTTAGTTTTGTTGTTTTTATTTTTGTTTTTCATATGAGAAGCAAGAACAAGCAAAAACAAAGAGAGAAAATAAAAGGATACAAGTTGCGATACATGATATCTTAGCGGGGGGCATGGTGTCTCCCCCCCCAAGCTTGTTCTTGCTCATGGGTTTGGTGGATTGAACCCCATGTGGCGAAAGTAAGCCGAAAGATCGGCTTGTCCCCGCTCCGTCATGTTGGTGAGGTTGGTGAGCTGGGTGTCGGTGCGTTCTTGCCACTGATGGGTTTGTAGGATGTGTTGATTCAGCGCGTATTGAGTGTCTTCCGCCGTGGTCTCGAGCCTTCCCATTTGCTCGGAGAGGTTATTCATTGCTTGCTCAAGGTGGAAACCTTGAGTCGCACCAGAGTCGGAGGAGTGTTCCTCCCATTGTTGTTGCGGAGTGAACATCCTTGGGTCATGCCCCGAGGTTTGCCACGCCGAGCCCCCAGCCATGTGCGGTGGCGGGGCTGAGTATACACTGGGAAAATACCCGGTGTGACCATACCCCGGGCCGCCATGAGCCATGGGCTGCGGTGTGGGTGCCTCGAAACTTGATGGCTGCTCCGACCTGCGCGTCCTCCTGCGAGAAGAAATACTCCTGCGCGCACTCTCCATTTCTTGGAGCTCAATGGTTAGATTTTTGCAAGTATACAAGCGAAGATCCGGGTTAGGTAACCGAAACTCGTTTGTATACCCAACAAAATAAAATATGAGGGAATCATTTGGACCACGCTTAAGTGTATGACCGCGAATAAGATAATCTTTGTTTATGAGCATGCGAGGAGTATCAATATATTCAACATTAGCATTATGCAAAGCACCTACTCCTGCAGCGATACGTGTAATCAATGAAGTGCACTCGATAGGTCCTATCATCCCAAAATTATCTAGCCATTGGTGAATCATGTATTGCACAGGAGAAATTTTAATTTTCTCAACCATAGCATAAAGAATTTTCATTTCATCCTCGCGCACAACTCTAATATCACTCCTAGGAAAAAGAGTGATGCCAATCCACATGTGCAAAAAGCGTAGAGTAGGGTGATGGATGTGATTAGTTCTAGGCTGCACACAAGTTGAAAAACCCGTAATCCTTTCCCAAAATGCAAGCTTTGAAAAATCAGGAAGGGCATTATCAATATCAACATTGCAGCGAGTATTAAAGCCGAGTATCATGCTAAGGTCCTTCCATTTCAAACGGTACTCTTCCCGGAAAAACCGAAAAGTAATACCCTCATCTACTACTCGTAGGGTGCATAAAAACTGAAGTGTAAGCAAGCGGGAACCCGGCTCATGTACACTAGCAAAATCTTTCCACCCTATAGCTTTGAATACTCGAGAAAATTCAGCATCCATACCTGTTTGTTGCAGCAGCTCCGTGTCAAATGCTCGCGTAGGAGCAAAGATACGGTTTTGAAGAAGTGCGTAGGCATTCGTCTGTTGCTCGCCCACCAAGTCGAGGTCGGTGTCGGCGAGGAGATGATGCTCGTTGTTGCTCTCTTCTTCGGCTGCATGTGGTGGACTTGGCGGTGGTTCGACCACGGGGCGCGCGCGTGTGCTTCGGCGTGAAGAGATTGGACTTGAGCTTGAGCTTAGGGACTTCTTCAACGATCCGTACAGCCGCTTCGCTCCCGACATGGCTGCAGCGAGGAGAGCAAGAACACAAGAACAAAAACTCCGAACGGGTTATGTTAGGGAAAATTGAATCGGCGAAACCGTCAGTTGTTCTTGTGAGCAAGAAAATCGCAACTCGGGAAAATCGAGCAAACCAAAAACAAAACTGAAAATTAAACCAAGAGAGAAATATTTTTTTGCAGAATTTTGAGGCAAGAACTCAAGTGAGCACAATGGAAAACTTGAGAGCAATGGAGTGAAGTGAGTTGAGGAGTGGGAATGAGTGTGTGTGAGGGGGAGAGAGCCTCTGGCCGGCCACTCCAACTTATAGCACGAGATGTAGCCGTTTTTGAACGTTGGAGGGGGCAAGTGACCGTTGGGAAAAAGATGGGGGGCAGCAGTGGCTGCCACAGGTCGGCCGACCTGGCAAATGGGGGTCGGCCGACCCCCTGTGGGGCCCACTTGCTCCCCCTCTTGGCCCATGGCCTCCAACGGTCATATGGTTTATGACCTTGGCTGCTATGTCCAGTAAATCCTCGGAAATATTGCTCAGAAAGATTTCCAAATAAAATCATGCCTCGAAATTCAAACGGTTTTCGGAAAAATTGAAACTAGAAGAGAAAATGTTGGAAAAATCCCAACATGTGGAAAATTTATTGTAGTGGTACAGAGGTACTCCAAAACCTTGCACAAAAGAGTGAAAAAGTTTTGAAGAACCAAATATTTTTGGAGATTAATTTTTGTATGCATGGCGAGATGAAAATTCAAATATGCTGGCGGAAAAATTCAAACGATTGAAATAAGAATTTCTTGTGGTGAAATAAAATATGCAGGGTGATTTTAAAGTTTTTAAATGCAAGTGGTGGTTTTGAAAAGGAAAAATCAAACAGGAATCAAAAGAAATGATAATGCCGATTATCCTGTCGGCCAGGGCTTCGCCGTTTTAAGTCTGGCGAGCAAGGACTTCTCCATGCGTTTCATTCTTGAGGTGCCGGTCCCGTCCTTGGAGAAGAGGATGAAGATGGCTGCACCTTCTTTACTTGCCACATTTGTTTGATCTTGGGTTGTGTTGGTGGCTTCTCAATTTGAGGGGTCGATTTCTTGACCCATAACCCCGGCCTTGTTGTTGCGGGCTTCTTGGGTTGGTACCATGACGAGTTCTCACGTTTGTCAATTTGCTTCCAAAGAGCAATGAGACTATCCGTCTTTCTCGGGGTCACTTCAACTTCTTTGATGTTTGAGGGGTTTGGCCCATACTTGATCTTGATCATTGAGCATTGTTCTTTTCGGGGTTTGAGACTCGAATTTTTCCTCCTTCTCATTGATGTAAAAACGGATTTCTCCGGCCCCAACATCAATTTGAGCCTTCGCGGTGCTAAGAAAGGGACGTCCCAAGATGAGGGGCGTCTCTTTATCAATGTCCATTTCTAGCACCACGAAGTCCACCGGAATGAAGTTACCACGGATTTTCACCGGAATGTCTTCGGCTATTCCCGCGGGGTAGCGGACTGATGAGTCCGCTAGTTGTAGCCTCATTGGTGTAGGAGTTAACTCCGTGTAGCTCAATCGATCGAAGACTTCTTTGGGCATAACGCTGACGCTTGCCCCAAGATCACATAAGGCGTGTTCGAAGTGATGTGCCCCAATGGAGCATGATATGGTGGGGCAACCAGGGTCTTTCTTCTTTTCTGGAAGCCGATTGAGTATAGCCGCACTACACTCTTCGGTGAGCTTGACCATCTCTGTCTTGGGCAGTGGTCGCTTGTTATTGAGGATGTCTTTGAGGTAACGTGCATATGTGGGTACTTGTACCATGTCCATCAAAGGCACGTTGACATGAATCTTTTGGATGACTTCCACAAAACGATCAAATTGTTCATCCACCTTCGGCTTCTTATTTCTGTGTGGGAATGGCATGAAACTAGTGTCTTGGAATTCTAGTGCCTCTTTCCCAGTGGTCGCCTTTGGTTCATCATTCTTTTTCTGGATGATAGAAGGGTCTTCTTCTTCTTTTTCAACCCTGTCCTTGTTACCTGCATGGTTAGGATATGGCGGGTCCCGAGTGGATTTTCCTCCCCTCGTGGTAACCGCATTAACATTTTCTAAAGAAGACTCGGGTTGCCCCGGGATCTTCCCAGAATTAGAGGTAGGAACAAGAGCAGCAAGCTGAGCAAGTTGGGTTTCTATCATTTTGTTAAAACTCAGCTAATTTTTGAAAGCGGAAGAAAAACCTTCTAGCTGTGAATTTATATTTTCTAAAACTTTATCGTTGGCAGCAAGCTTTTTGTTGATTGATTCATTAATTTTAGCTTGGCCAAGAACCAAATCTTTCAAAGAGGGCTGATTATTGTAAAAACCAGGAAAATTGTTACCTCTATTTTGATTTTGATTATATCCTTGACCTCCATTTGGACGATACCCGTTGTTGTTGTTCATGTAGAACGCATCTTCTTGGGTGTGGGGGCAATTCTTCCCCATATGGCCCGTATCCCCGCATTCCTCACACGTCATGTGTGAGTCCAATGCACGAACACTACCACTTGAAGTGTGTTCATCCAAACGCTTCATGAGAAGGTCAAGTTTGGCGGACAACATGTCCACTTCCTTGACAGGGTGGATGCCTTTTGAGCGTGTTTGGAGTCGATCATCGCTCCACCCTTGATTGGAGACCATCTTCTCTATAAGATCTTTTGCTTGAGTAACGGTTTTGGAGAAGAATGCTCCTCCAGCAGCGGCATCCATATGTCCACGGGCAGTTGGTGTCAACCCGTTGTAAAAGTGTTGGGAGAATGAGCCATTCTTCCATCCCATGGTGTGGGCAGGCTGATGTGTATTCTTGGAGCCTTTCCCATGCTTCGGGTATGGATTCATTTGTTGCTTGCTGGAAGCTTGCAATTCTTCCACGAAGAGCATTGGTTTTGCCCATCGGGAAGAACTTAGCGAGGAACGCAGTAGAACATTTGTCCCAAGTGTCAATATTGGCGCGGTTTGCATAGAACCATTGTTTCGCTTTCCCAAGGAGGGAGAGCGGAAACAAACGGAGCTTGATAGCATCTTGATTGCCTTCTCCCGTGCCTGACGTGTTGCATATCTCTAGGAATTGTTGGAGATGAGAGTTGGCGTCCTCGGAAGCCTTCCCACAAAAGGGTATGGCTTGCACCATCGTGATGAGGCTGGACCTTATGTTAAGTCCGGCGTCACCAACGTCGACGTTGGGTCCAATGGGCACATTGGCGACGGTGGGCGCGGAGTATTCACGAAGGGTCTTTTCAGCCATGACGTTTGACGTAGATGGTGCGGAAGATGCGGGTTCGCTTGTCGAGAGTACTTGAGGGGAGACGACGACGCGGTGTCGAGTCTTCCTCACAAGTGACTCGGGATTATCAACGAAGTTTTTCGGCAAGTCGAATCCACGCATACACTATCCTGTTTTCACATCAAAGAGAAAACAGATCAAGGTTAGCCTGCATGGGCAATGGTTAAACCACATCAAGTGTAATCATGAACAGTCATTGTATTCTTGTTAACCAATGTCTTCCCCGGCAACGGCGCCAGAAATGCTTGTTGGCGTCTCTTACGGTCACGCGGGAAACACGCGACCGCGGGGAGACGCCGGGGGTTATGGAATTGTTCACTTGCACTATTTGACCAAATAATCCACAACTAGTAACAAGTACTAGATATGAATTATAAGGTTTGTCATGTTAAATAGAATATCCGCAAGCGGACGGATAACCCGTTGTAGCATTTCACCCGAGAGTATTCCAGGGTATCGTATTTATATTTTCCCAAAGGAAGACATGGTTGACAAGAGTACTTATGTTCATGGTGTTACAAATGATAAGTGATATAACCACATTCCAATGCAGGGGTAAGGTTTAATAATAATAAGGATAGTGTGACACACACGAAGGCATTCCACTCTCTCTAATAAAAGGCGAGAGACAATCCTAAGCAATGCTAAGTTAGACTAACGAGCTACTACTCCAAAGGTACAACATTCATATAGCGTGCACAACCTCTACCTATCATCTAGCGTCATGCAAGCACAAGCAAGCGTCTAATGCCTAGGCAACATCGGGAGATCCGGTATACGCAAGGTCTACCTCGCGACTCCGGCCTATTTACGTACTCCTATGCCGTGCCCGAACGTGGAGGGTTCCTTTGGATGGACAGGGCTGTCACTTCCTGCCACCTACCTCTACAAACCGTGGGACACGCACATACCCAAGGGTGGATAGACTACCCCGGCACCATGCCGGCGTTACTAACCACGACTCTAGATCCCTCGAGGCACCCCCAACCCTTCGGATCGACAGGGTGATAAATCTAGAGCACCTTTGCAGGACAATGAGCCCGATGCCTAAACATGAGAACAACTAGCCTAACTAGCATAAACTAGATAAAAGGGATCAAAGCTAGCACTAAGTCATGCATAAGCGTTCGTCGCTCAAGAACGAGCGACGAACGATGAACGATTAAGCAAGTTCAAGGATAATCGATGATCGAGTATGAACGAACGAAGAACGAATGATGAACGAGCATGAACGAACAACGAACGATCATACAAGATCATGATAGAACTAGCAAGCTCATAACAACTATATGAATACTTGTATTCCATAGATTAAATAACAAGTCTTACAAAGAGAGAGAAAGGATACAAGAGCGCTACCCAATTCTCCACAAGACTTTGGGAGCAATAGGGCAGCCCACTACTCAGCCTAGCACTACCTAGAATTGCCTCTAGCTCTAGTGTGAGGAGGAGGGAATGATCCTTGTGTATTGTGTGTCTTGGAAGGAGGGGGGTACCCCTCCTTATATAGTCCTTGAAGGTCGGCAACTTTGAGGCGGTTCCCGAGGTCGGTGGCATTTAATGCAGGGGGAACCGACCTCCAGAGGTCGGTTACAAACCGCCATAGAAAGATGGGCCCAGGGGGCCACCCAGCCAGGTCGGCCGACCTGGCCAGGGGGGGTCGGCCGACCTGTGCCTGGCCCCTCCTGGGCTGGGCTTTGGCAGGTGGCTCCCCCTCTGGGTCTACTTCTCTGGTCCAGGTGCATTTGGCCTTAGTTGTGTTGGACTTTGACGAGATTTGGCCTTTTGTCTTGGAGTTGTATTCCCGCGGCGAACGTTGTTTTGTAGAAGTGTTGATTCGTCGCCTTGGGGCATGATTTCACCTGGATTTCTCCCGTATTCCACCTGCACACTAAAATCTAGAGGTACATGTGGAAATAGGTTATTCTTAAATAAAGTGCGTGTAAAGAATGTCCAATCCTTCTTGTTTATTGAGCTAGTTGACGGTCGAAATTGGTCCGTAACGACCGTCAACAACTACCCTTCCATATCCTACCTTGTGTCCTATTTTTGTAGATGTGGTCTAGGTTACGTTAGAACTTGCTAGGCTTAGTGGCTAGCGGACGGTAGAAGTCGAGTGGTAGGTCCCACTCGTGAGATAGGTTTTCACCCTGGATTGTACTAGATGGATTTAGGGTTTGTTGAGACCGGACGGAGAATTGTTTGTGTAGGATGGTTCGAGAAGGCTGGGCCTTCACGGTGGTAGCCCCGTCTGTGTCGGTTAAGGACCGTCCGTTGTTGGCCCTGTTGAGCATGTTCGAACGTACTGATCACATGCTAGTGTTTTTTGGGCCTAGTAAACTTAGTAGCTCGAGTTGCCCTGGTGTGCGGTGGATACCCGGCTCTTTCTATCATGGTATATGGGAGAGAAAGGATGCTTCAAAATCGGGCCGTACGTCTGGGACGGGGACCGTGCGGGAAGGCCTTTCTCGGGAGGGGTTGGATCCGGCTTAGCTCTAGGGGGACACTTGCGAATAGTTGCCGCATGCGACTTTACACGTGTGCGGCGTGTGGTCAGGTTTTCTCCTGCAGGATGTACATCGATGCCGCCGCTCTCGGTCAGGAGCAACCTTGCTCACTGCGTCACATCGTAGTGTGATATGTTTGATGATGATGGCTAGTACTGTTATTCATATATCATTACTGTACACTGCTTATATGATATATTGTTACTTTATATCAGTTTTAGAGATATGCACACTGTTTTATTGGATAAGTACTTAACTTGAAAATAAAAACTTGAAAGTAAGGATCAAGTAATTAGTGCGAGTTATGCTATTGCGTCAGCCACCCCCCCTTGTAGCCTTTGCATAATTATGAGTCGACTGTAGATAGCCACGTTGACGGGTAAGACTTGCTGAGTATTAGTTGCTCAGGGTTTGGCTCTTTATGTTTTATTGCAGGTAGCACTTTCATCCCTGATTCTACGGGTGGAGGTGGACAGTAGGATGGCCAGCTGCCTTTTGGTTGGACAGTCCACTGGGAGACTGAGGAGTGATCTCCTCCTGAGTCCGCATCTTCATGGCTTTGGATGCGGGTTCCTATGTATCGTGAGCGCGTGCGTTTGTATTTCTTTTAGCTTTGGACTTGTACTTGTATCGTTAAATTCCGTTGTGCAACTCTATGTTTTAATTGGACTAATGTAACCACTTAAGACTTAATTTGTGCTTTTTATATGTTGTACTGTTGCGTCTGTTCATCAGCGCTATACCGACTCGATCCTGCGAAAAGCGGTGACGCTTCACATTGCCACTGCCGCTCGTCGGCAACCTCCTCAACATTAGCGCGGGCAGCCCTCACCGTTCGCTGGCTCACCTAGCCCGGCGGCATGGGCCGTCGCTCATGTCCGTCCGCCTCGGCGTCGTCCACTTCGTCGTCGTCTCCGCCACCGACGCCGCACAGGAGATACTTCAAAAACACAACGCCGACCTGGCCGGCCGGCCCACCGTCGACGCGTGGCGCGCCAATGGGCACATCGCCAATTCGATGATCATCAGCCAAGCCGACGCCAAGTGGCGCGCGCTGCGGAAGCTCTGCGCCACGGAGCTTTTCTCGCCGGCACGGCTGAACGCGATGCGGCTGTTGCGGCAGCAGATGGTCCAGGAGCTCGTGGGCCACATCTCGGAACGGGCGGCGCGCGGCGAGGCCTTCGCCGTCCACGACCCGGCGTTCACGGCGTCCATGAACACACTCTCGCGCGCCATCTTTTCCGTCGACCTCGACTCCGGGCCGGCGGTCCGTGATCTCAAGGACATGGTGAAGGAGGCCACGGTTTTGGCCATGGCGCCCAACGTCTCCGACTTCTTCCCGGCGATCGCGGCGGCCGACCCCCAAGGTTTGCGTCGCAAGATGGCACCGCTCGTGGCAACTGCGTACCAGATAATGGACCAGCAGGTTGAGCAGCGGCTGCGAGCCCGTGAAGCTGGTGAGCCACGCAAGAATGATATGCTGGACGTGGTGCTTGACAAGGAACATGAGTAGCGGCAAGAGGGTTCAGTGATTGATCGCAACGCCATCAAAGGATTGTTCACGGTACGTAGCACTGATTTTTAGAGCATCTCCAAGAGAGTTCCATAAACATTCTTTAAATCAAAATATTAGGGTTTAATAAAAAAACATCTCCAGCAAAACCCTAAAATCACCTCCAATTTTTTCATAGCCCCTAAACTCCTCTAATTTAGCTACGAACATGGAAAGAATTGCCCCCCTCCCCCCACCCAATTCCTTCCTTTTCCAATAGAATTAATATTTTTGTGGTCCCAAATGCTGATGTGGCCCAATCAAAAGTGTCTTAATTCACTTTTAAAGAGAGACGGTTGGAGAAAGAGAGAAAAAATGTCCCTCATAATTTTTTGGTTGCTATAAAAAACAATTTTATGGAGCCAATTTTATAAGGAACTCTTGGAGATGCTCTTATTTGTTACAAACCGGTCATCCTTTATGTGTCTGTCAGAAGAATAACCTTTTTTAGAAACTAGGTTGGCCACAAATCGTCAGCATACATTAATTCCTTATGTCTCTCAATACAGGATTTGTTCGTTGCTGGAGTAGACACAAGCACAACCACCATTGAGTGAGCAATGGCTGAACTATTACAAAGCCCTGAAGTGATGAAGAAGGTAAAAGGCGAACTCAGGGAAGTTCTTGGCATGAAAATGCAAGTTGAGGAGTCTGATATCGCCAGCCTTCCGTATCTTCAAGCTGTGGTAAAAGAAGTACTTCGACTCCATCCTCCTGTCACAATGACATATTAGGTTGGCCAGCTGATTTTGGCATCGTTATTGCATCAATTCGAATGGAATCTTCCTGATGATGCAAGAAGCAATGGCATTGACATGACAGAAAAATTTGGAATTGTGGTTTCTTTGGCCTCTCCACTGAAAGCCATCACGAAGAAGACAGAACTTTGAGATCAATGTGCCTTCACAATCACTAAGTTGGATTACCATGGGTGTAGCAGAACTTTGAGAACTAATAAATTGTCTTAATAGTGTTTCTATATGTTGTAAAACTACGAAATGTTGTTTCATAATGGTTGTTCGAAAGATGTATTATGAAGTATTTTCTTTTAATGAACGCATGGGCTTTCATTAGATTGACCAAGAGACCATGCTTTAAGATATCATATTTTAACATCCAACCAGAAACTAGAAACTTGGAACCATTTGGTCACAGAGTATAACACGCTTCAAGAAGAGAGACCACTCAATATACCTATTTTTAATTAGGGGACAGTAAAATCGGTGGGCTATTATCCCACGCACACAGCAGCATTTATGCTATCTGCATATTAAAAATTGGTCGGTTTCTGTTTGCACACCACAACTGAAAATGCACCGGAGATTTTTTTTTGTTTCCTAAAATCCATATTTCTAAATCAAGAAAATAAAATATGCAAAAGTAATTATGGGTGAACTCTTTGCACCTTTAAAGGCACCTGCTCGTGATGGGATCATCTTAATAACCTCCTCCGGTAAACCGAGGAAAATGTGAAGGAAATTTGGTCAAAATAAAATATGTAAAATGTGAAGGAAATTTGGTCAAAATATTCCCGTTGCTTTTCAATCCAATGAGTAAAACATTTTTGGCTGACGTGGCATGGTAAAATTTGAGAGAATGCACAGCATTTACTGTGTAGAAGATTAGGTAGCTATTCTTTGCACAGCATTTACTGTGTAGAAGACAGGAAGAAGGTTGTGATTAGAAGACGAAGAGACCCATCAAGGCAGACGGTTAATCCAGCTTCAAAAATGGTTTGTTCCGATGCTGGCCAACTATCCGCCGCAATTCTTCCTTGACTGTGTCGTCAAAGGAACCTTTGAGCCAGACATGCTTTAGTGCAGGAAGATGCTCTATCGTAGAAAACTGCAACGACGATCCATTCAAACAGTGAACCTTCAGCGTCTCCAGTTGCAACATCTCTCCTCCGGCAAACTTCACATGTAAGTTGGAACTGCAAGATATCTCGAGGACCTTGACTTCAATGAACTGCGGTTTTCTATCCAGATTGTCACAGAATTGAAGCTCAACTCCTTGATTGGTTTCAAAACGAAGTCTTAGGGTGCGTAGCCTTTTTATCTGCCCAAGCCCCAAGGACCTGTAAACAGCTCCAATGTGGATACTTTACTACATGCACATACATTTTAGGGGCAATTGCGTTTCTACCATCACTTTATTGCGCCATTGTGATTTTACCCCCGAATCTGCGTTTTTGCGTTTTTACCATCACTTTTTTGAAATGAGCAAAGATTCTACCATCACTCTGTTACCAGCCATTTAACGGTGTTAAGTGGTGAAGGAAAAGACTAAATTGCCCTTTTGTGATTTTACCATCACTTTTGACATGAACTCATATACAACAGAATATGACAAAATTTGGACAGATTTGGATCTATTTGCACGAAATTTAAATTTTGACAAAATTTGGACAGATTTGGACAGAAATTTGACACAAACTTTGATACAATTTTGACAGCATTTCACCATAATGACACATGCCCAACACATATTTTCACAAAGAACGACATAGGATAGATATTATAGGTCCACATCCACACATCCATAACATGTCTAATAACACATGTCCACATCCATAGTACTCGTAGAACAACATATGTCCAGATTAAGATAGACTAACTATTACATGTCCATAATCATCCACGACCAACAAAAGCACCATTACAAGACAACCAAATGATGCAACATGTCACAGCCCAAAATATGCAGCTAGCCTCCCTCCCGTTCCTTGTCTTCCTCTTCCCCTTCCCCTTCCCCTTCCCCTTCCCCTTCCTCTTCCTCTTCCTGTTGGTGGCGCTTCTCCCATGTCACTAACACTAACATTTGCATCCCCACTTATGAAATGAATAAGAAATGGAGTAAGAAATGGAGTTAGTAAACAACAAAAATCTGCAATGCTTAAAATGGCAAAATTAGTGGCTGGTCACATTGGTGTTGGGTAAGAAATCACTCACATTGGTGGCTGGTCAGAATTTGGTTCATTGCTGCTCTGCCCTGTTTCATTTTCTTGAGAGGCTCTCATCTTCTTTTGGCTAGCTGTGAGACCACCTTGACAATACTTGGCTGTATGTCCTCTTATACCACATTCAGTGCATTTCCTCTTCTTAGTGGTGGTTTCATCAGATGCCTTAATCCTAGCTACCCTTGGCCTCCCAGGTTTTCTTCTCAATTTAGGCTTCTTGATTTTGAAGCCCAAATCAAGACGTGGCCACTGAAGTTTTGATGTCATTGGCTTGAAAGTTCTTGCATATGCCTTTCTAAACCTCTCAACTGAGTAATATTCATGAACAAAGTCCTCCATATTTATCTCTCTAGTGAGCTTTGCAATGAAGGCTAAAGCATGGCTGCATGGTTTTCCACTTACTTGCCAAGCTCTGCAACTACATGTCTTTTCCACCAAGTCAACAGCATGGCTGAAACCTGAAACTGATACTTCAGCTGTAAGAGCTCCACATGGTAATACCTCATGGTCCTTTATTTCCTTGCTTCTAGCATTGAGAGCCTGAATAATCTTTGGGATTATTTTTCCATGCATCTTAGCACCAATCTTTCTTCTTACATCAAACTTGATGATGATCATCTGCCTTATCCTCTCACACAAGTCTACAATTTGCTTGTCCTTCTCCTTTGACACCCAGCTATTGAAACTCTCAGAGAGGTTATTGTTGATGTAATCAACCTTAGATAGTTCTGAAAATTTGCTTCTGCTCCACGCATAAGGATGATTGTGATCAACCCAATCCATTGCTTCAGGACTCTTATCCGCTATCATGGCAATGTGATAGTTGTACTTCTCAATGATGCAAGTCTTGGCTGCTGCCCACATGTGTTGAGCAAAAAATTGTCCTTTGTGGTTCTTCTTCATGTTCTTCCACAAATGTCTCATGCATTCTCTATGCTCTACTCCTGGATAAACCTCATCTACAGCCCCTTCTATTCCTTTGCCCGCATCAGTGCTAAGCACCAAACCTGTATGTGACATGGAACAAAAGAGAGTTATGTTAGTTTCCATTGCTGCTGAAATGAAAGTATAGGAAATTGAAACAAAAGTGGTCATTCACAAACCTGTAGGAGTACCAATTGCTTTCTTTAAGTTCTTCACAAACCAAGACCAACTTTCTTTGGATTCTGTCTCAATCACGCCAAAAGCCACCGGATATAGCCAATTATGTCCATCTATTGCAACAGCAGATGCTAGCTGCCCTCTTGACCTTCCAGTCAAGTGAGTAGAGTCCATGGCAATGTATGGCCTACACCCTTCCAGAAAACCATCAATGCATGGTTTGAGTGCAACAAAAAACCTCCTGAAACACTTGTCACCTTTGTGCTCTTCGAGGTCTAACTCAACAATACTACCAGGCATAGCTTTGAGCAACTCAGCCTGATAAGTAGGTAACAGATCATAACTGTCATCCCAAGCCCCATTTAATATGTCTAGTGCTCTATTCTTCCCTCTGAATACCCTGTCATAAGGAACATCCAACTTGAATTTCTTCTTCAGTTCAGCCCGCAATTCTTTTGGTTTCATTGAAGGGTCATCCCGCAATAACTCCAACGACCTATCAGCCACCCATTTATTGGAAGCCATTGTGGCGCCACAATGGTTCATAGAGCCACAAGTATGCTTTGGTCCGCTGATCTTAACCTGCAACAAAGAGATAATTTGTTAGCATTTAGATCTGAACTTACTTTACAAAAAAATGTACAAGTCAGAAAACAAAACTGAAAATACCTTGCAGCCAATATACTTGGTGCTAGTAGCTGCATAGAACCTCCACTTGCAGCCCTCTTCCCATGCCTTGCATTTAGCAGTAAATCTATGCTGATCTTTGTTTACAGTATGAATGGCATGATCATTCAACACACAATATTGAAGCACCGCTGACTTGCACTCATCCGTGTCTGAGAATACCGCATCCACATCAATACATGGATTATCAACATCATATGATAAGGGAGGAATGTCATCCAAGTCATCATCATCAACTATTTCAATGTCAGGATCATATTCGGCATCAGAGTCAGAAGATGCAGCTAGATCGGTGTCATAGCTGCTGTCACTTAATGCAACAAGTGACTCGGTGTCAGAGTACATTCCCTCCTCATCAACTCCTACAGCCTCACCATCATCTCCACTCTTTGTTTTCAGCTTTTTGGCTTTCTTATTTGAGGAATTCTCATTTGTGGCTTTGGTTTTGTCACTCTCATCTGTGGATGTCATTGTGGGTGTGGGTATCTCCCTCTCATTCCTCAATGAAGGGTGGCATCTACGTTTTGTGGGTGAAAACTGCAAAGGACCCTCAAAGTCATTTATTTGGGCATACACATACACCACTCCCTTGTCTATGTTCTGTTGAAACCACTCTAAGAGATGTTCATCAGTTTTAATCTCAAGCGGATGATCGTCAAGAGAGTGACTATCCAATGCACGCCACAAAGAAATATATTGCTTAGATCCCCACATGTAGTGCTCAGCGACAAAATTAACTAGCTGCAGTATTCCATAGCGATGCACAGCGACATTTTGCGGCGGCAATTTTTTACCCTGCAGATATCTCTTTGGAGCATCATCTGGCAAGCTAAAATATGACCCAACTCTAACATGCAGTTTCAAATATATCTCACTCTCCCTACATATGAATAAGAATCACAGCAATTTAGTGTACGCACTATTGCACTGTCCATTGCAATGAATCCATTCAATTTCGCACAGGAAGAAGCTTACCCAACGGCTGCAGATTCAGTCACCTCCATGCTAAGTGCAGCAGCGTCGCACCCAAAGGCGAACGCCGGCGTCGCGCGCGCCCTTGCCTGGCCTGCGTCGCGCGCCCTTGCCTGGCCTGCGCCGCCCGCGTCCCTGGCCCGCACGCTGCGCCGCCCGCGTCCCTGGCCCGCGCGCTGCGCCGCCCGCGCAGCACCGCGCGCCGCCCGCGTCCCTGGCCCGCGCGCTGCGCCGCCCGCGCAGCTCCGCGCGCCGCCCGCGTCCCTGGCCCGCGCGCTGCGCCGCCCGCGTCCCTGGCCCGCGCGCAGCGCCGCCCGCGCGCTGCGCCGCGCAGCTCCGCTCCGCGCGCCGCCCGCGTCCCTGGCCGACGACCCGCGTCCACCCGCCGCCGCCGCCGCCTCGCCTAGGGTTAGGTTTTGATTTTGCCTGGTCGCGTGGAGGAAACAGAGCAGAGGCAGCGTGTCGTGGAGGTGAGATGGGGAAGATTGGAGTCGGGGGTATTTTGGTCCAGCAGCGTTTTTTCCTTTTTTCTTTTAATCGGTAAATTCTTGGATCTCACGGTGGAGTCAGACTGATGGTAAACGGCAGGTTCGATTCAAAAAAGTGATGGTAAAAACGCAAAAACGCAGATTCGGGGTTAAAAATGCAATTGGCCCTCAGAATGATGGTAAAAACGCAATTTCCCCTACATTTTAAGGTGCCGTAGGTTTATTTGGAGGGGTGATTTTGCTTAACCACTCCAAATCCTTGTCCTTGTGAAGCTGCAGTGTGACAATGATTCCAGATGGCTGTGACCCAAGATGGCAGAAAATAACCCGGAAATACAATGGTGCACCATGACTCGCACATCCTAGATATGCTACAACTGTTGTATCTGCAAGATTAGTGCTACAGCAAACACCGGTCATAGTGCCCGTCATCATCCATGATTATTTACTGAACGGTAAAAGTTTGTCCTCCGTCCACATGAATTCTTCACAGTTGTCTAGTTGGTTGTGATTTCGTGTTGATATTTCTCAATGACAGCTTGCAACTGGGTGAAAGAATGGAGTGGGGATGGGGTGAGGGTGGGGTGGAGGTGGGGGTGGGGATGGAATGAGGGTGGGGTGGGGGAGTGGTACTCCGGAGGCGCCTCCACTGGCTAGGGTCTCGCCGGAGTTGTGGAGACAGGGAGGAGTAGGGCCGGGGTGTTAGTGATCGGGGTTTTCGGGGGTTCGCTGTGTACTCCGGCTATAGAAGAGTTGTCGTGGGAGGCGGTCGGACAGGTGGTGGGTTGTAGTTTGGCGGTGCATCACTACAACAACTCAGGTTGACGATTAAGTGGACCGTCACAAACAAGCTCATTCTGTGACGATTTCTATGTGTTCGTCACAGATCGTCACGGGGCAGAAACCCACCAAGAACTTAGTGACGTTTCTTGTGACTTTTTGATCTTAATCTCCATTGCAATGCTTCTTTTTTTGCTGTATCTCATGGGCCATATTTGTTGTTTTCACTTGTAGCATGAAATGGAGAACAAGATTTCAGAAGCAGTAGATGTTGACCAAGAACCAAGGTCTGTTTCAGAAGTGGTGGCTGCTGTCCTTGCTGAGCATACCAAGAAAAGCAAGTTCCTTCAGAATGTGGGAATAGAGAGTGTGCAACCTAGATCAAGTGTTGTAAACCTTGAACAAGATCTAGCGGCGGAGAAGAGGGCAAATGCGGAGCTTCGTTTGGTTGTTGACACCCAACGAGAACAAATTGATGTCCTTTCAGAGCAGCTCCGGGAAGCTGAAGAAGCAAGAGTGAGGGACAAAGAGGAGATGCAGAAGAGGCAAGCCGAGACTCATGCAAAACTTGACTTCTTGCTGAGTCAGGTTCAACCAAGTCGAGCTAAAGAGTAAGGTGTAGGAAACGTAGCTCTAACCTGTATTTTGATGCTACCATGAACTAATCTACTGTTGGTAGCCTACTAAGATGGTTCTTTTGATGCTGCAAAATGCATGCAATCTATTTATGGACAAATAGAATGCAAGCATTTCGCTGCTACATGCTGGATGTAACTTATTTTGTGGATTATGTGGGGAACATAAACATCTGAAATGCTGGATGTAACTTATGATGTTGTGGCTGTCTCTGATATTTGGATGATGTTTTGAGATATCTGGATTGTTTCTTGGGTTGTGCCAAATTTCAAAACTGGACAGAATATTATATAGGCTTCACATCCTCCCTGAACCGAGAAAAAAAATTACTGGGCTATGTTCAATGGGCTGGATTGCAACTATCAGGCTGAATTATTAACATTTCTCACTAGGCCAGATTTGAAAAATCCACTGGGCTCAAAATAAATGAAAATCCGTAGTAGGCTGAAATTGGGGTACATCCGACATGGGCCTAAAACCGTTGGCCTGTATAGGTATTGAACTTGGCTGGGCCTAACAATCGTGACGTGCAAGAATCGTCACAGATGGGTCAGCATTCTGTGACGATTTAAAAGAAACGTCACCCGGTTAATCTATGACGCGAGATACATGACGAAACTGTATTTCGTCACAAATTTGGTTTTGTGACGGTTTTGTAAAGATCTATGACGAATCCAATCCATCATTGATCACCAGATTTCTTGTAGTGCATCGAGGCCTCGCTGGCAGCGCCGGAGACGCGGGTGGTTGGCTAGCGGTGGGCAGTGTCTGAGGGGAGGGTGGATGTGGTGATGAACCCTTGAACAAGTTTACCATTCCATTGTGGTAAATTCTAGAACACAACAGCAAATGGACGTTACTAGCGTTACCCACAAATTTATTTCTCATGTTGATCAACGGTTTAGATATTTAGGACGTGCGAGCCATGGTGCACCATATCCGCTTTAAAAATAACCCCTTGATGTTATGCCATTTGATGCCAGACACTCCGAGCTTCTTTAGTAGCCAGTTTTACGGTACCTCGAAATTACCATACCGGCAGCCGGCAGCTAGCTCCTCGTCACCCTACGGAGCAGCAGGAGATGATTCGATTGACTCCTCACTCGTCGAAGCGTGTGGCAACCGCAGAAGATGCAGATATCGTTGGCTGCGGAAGCCAGAAAGGACGACCTGCTGGACGGCCTTCATCACCCCGTCAACAGCAGAGATGGCTACCACGAGGCGGCGAAGGTAATTAACCGGAACTGTCCTTGGCCTTAGGCGAGATGGGGACCGGAGCGCCGCCACTTGCGTTGAGAATTGGGCGTAATTTAGGAGCAGAGCGGGTCGGCGCTGGCCACGTTAGGGACGGACGTCAAGGATAACATTGTCCAGCACGTTGTTAACAAGAGCGTCTGCGTCTGGACGCAATTAATTCATAATTTTCATTATGAATTACCATTTTTAAGATTCCAAGTTTATTATTTACTAAAAATAAAAAAAAAACAGAATTTTAACTTTTCTTTATTGTTCTAATATAATCAACGGCTCAGATTTAGTTTAACCTTTTACCTCTTGAGGGGTGAAAAGGGTACCGAATGGCTCGGGTTCTTCAAAAGCGGAGTCGTTCTTTCGCAAAAAAAAAAAGAAAAAAAAAGAAAAGAAAAGAAAAGAAAACCGGAGTCGTTGGCTTTCTCAAGCATTGGATCCAGTGGGTGGACAGGCTGATATTTGGCCCCGCGACCCACTCTCGAGCCAGGTCCAGTCTGTGCGGCAGCCCAAAATCTCCAGACAAATGCATGCTCTCCGAGAGTCCGAAACGCGAACGGGAGAGAGAGAGAGGAGGCGAGATAGCATTTCAGATCCGATGAGCGGAAACGAAGGTGGCGGCAAATGGCGAGCAAATGGAGCAAGCTGATGTAGGCGTCCCTGGCATGCCTGCTGATCAAGCAAACTGATGCGGTGTCGGTAATTGAAGTAATGATCGATTGGACTGATCAAGCGAGCTGATGCGGCGGCGGTGATTGAAGCAATGTTCGATTGGAGACTCTTTTGTCTGAACCCATTTTTGTCTGCTGAACGTAACATAGTTGGCTACTTGGGGTTGTTGATGTTGGGAAAATCCCTCCACATGAAGGATGACATGTTATATGGAGGATGATCAATTTTGGGGAGAAGATTTTCGCTATCTCCAATGTTGGAGTTATGTTGGGAAGATAGAGCATATTTGTTGTGGAAGAATTTTCCCCTGTGGAAAATATGTTCCATGTGCTTAATATGCAGCATTGGAGTTGTCACTATGTAACACCCTGTGTTTTGCTTCATGATAAAAACCACTAAAAATTTAAACTTTTTAAAATTTTCCAACAAACTCAATAAATCAGTTTAGATCATCGAGACACAGTTCAAAATTTGATTTCAAACCTGCATAAAAGTCGAACCATGTGCATTTCTATTTCTTTCTGTTTTTATTTTAAGTGTTGTTTGCTTGTCTTCGCCTCAAATTTGAGTCCTAAATCAAATTCCAGGTAATGGAGAAGCATTTCTTTCTCTTTTGGGCCGCCTCCTCCACTTTCCCTTCCCTCCGGCCCATCTACCCCTTTTCTTTTCCCTTTCCCTCAGTCGCCGCAGCCCAGCTTCCCTCCAAGCCCGACAGGCCCACGCGATCATCCCAAACTGCTCAGCCAGCCCGCCTCTCTCTCTCTATGTCGCTAAGGCGCAGACCCCACCTGTCATCCCCCTCCTCTGCTCTTGTCAGCGTGCCCATGCCGGCGTGCTCCCTCGCCGTCGTCACGTCGCCTCGGGCTACAGTGTTGCCGCCTCGAGCACGTGCCACGCCCGCGCGCCCGTCGTCCCGTCCCGTCGCAGAAGCGCGCCCACTCCTCCTTTCCTTGACCGACGCCAAGACCACCAGAGACCCGGCGACCTCCATGCCTCGACGTCATCACGCGCAAGCCTCCTCCCTCATCCTATCTCGTCCTGGTTGCTGTAGCCATACCCCGCTCTCGTCACCGCATGCAGGCGCCCGTCCCTTCTCCCTTGCAAGCCGTCCCATTGCCATTACTCCGGCGACGACCGGAGCTTGGACCGGCCACCCCAACGACTCCTCCCCCTCGCCTCTTAAGCCGTAGAGCTCCGCATCGTTGTCCCCTTTCCTCTCGTGAAATCACTCCTCTCCCTCTCACACCAGAGCGCCACCAGGCCCGCTTTTCCCCATCTTCTCTCTCATCTCTCTAGCGAGACCTTCGGCAAGCTCTGTCGCTGCCGTAGATGAGCGCAGCGCCTCCTTTCCTCGTCACCAAGCTTCACACGGCTTCCTCAAGCTTGGCAACCTCACCGTTTTCGCAGCCACGCCATGAACCGGGAGATCGACCACGAACTAGGGTTCCGGCCACTGCCCCGTCGCCGACAGCTCGTCTCCGATCTCCTTTGAGCACGGTGAGCCCCATCGCACTCCGCTCTCCCTCATGCGCCCTTCTTTTTCCTTTTCTTCCACACGCACAATCACCTTCGCCTAGCGCCACCACCCGCCACTGTGCGATTCCATCGCTGGCCACCTTTTCGGCCGCGTCTGGCCGAGCCGCCGCGCGCACCACCCTCGTCGCACTCCCCCGCACACGCCCGGCATCTCGCACATGTGAAAGCATCGCCCCTGCGCTGTTTCTTTGTTGCTCGCCGGCGCGCCACCCAACTCCGATGACATCGCGCCACCATACTAGCCACCCTCCTCGTCGACGTGTAGCGCAGAACGCTCCGCCATCACTTTCTGGGCCCGCACGGCCACTTTCCGTCGCATTTTGCCGCCCCTAGCAGCCGCCGGCGATCTTGCTGGTGAGCTGCCACCGCGCGCGTCCCTTTCCCGGCCGCGTTGACCCGGCTGCGCCGCCGTCCGACGTGGCCACCACGTCACATGTGTGGGCCCCGCTTGACCCGGTCGCCTGCCGAGTCAGCGTCCGGTCCACGAACGTGGTGCACGGTGAACCACCTTCACACACGCCCCTCGGTCCACAGACATGTGAACCGAGCCCACAAAACAATACAGAACAGTGCACCCAGCCCCTTGGCCCCAGCAGTCAGTCTCTCACACATGCTGAAAATTGCTAGCGCTACAACACAAATGCACACAGATTCTTATTTAGAGCCCTTTCCTTTATTAGAAAAATTTCATAAAATTCCTATAGATACTATATTATCTCCTGATCATTTTAAAACCTTTCTTTACTCCAGGATAATTAGGATTTGCCCTATGTCTAATTACTTAGCTTAATCCTAGTTGATTTCATCCTTGCAACCTTGTAAATTCCATATCTTTTCCATTGTAACTCCAATTTTGGCGATTCTCTCGCCAAAATCCTTCTAAAATCATACTCTATCTGTCACCACAAGAAACTTACTCATTTGATTCCTATCTGAATCTTAATTGGCTTTATTGCCTGTTAGTTAATCCTTTAGCTTGATCCTAATTATTCCATTCTTACAAACTTGTAAAATCCATTTCTCCTTTGTTTGAACTCTAATTTTGGCGATTGCTTCACCAAAATTAGCTAAAATCACCCTCTGTACAGATTCACAAGAACCTTCTGATGTTGGTATTCATTTGTCTTCCATTTGATTTATTGCTTGTTTAATTGTTTACGCGTTAGATTTATTCGTCGTATTTTACTTTTACTCGATAGACTATCGAGCTTGTGAGGAAGAATTGAAGACCAGATTACGAGGACTTGAAGAAGAAGATTGTGGTGAAAGGCAAGTCCTAACCCCCTTTGATCATGTTGATCCTATGATTGCAAATGATCAAAGTTAGAGCCTACTTTATAAATAAATGTGCATGATGTTTAAATGGGATTTAAATGCTTAGCATGACCTAGTACTTGTTGATTGCCAATACCTTGATATTGCTTATCCCTTTTCCATTGTTAAACCTAGGATCAACTATCGTTAATACTTTAATGATATGTTGGAATGATATGCTGCTTAGGACTTGTTACCATGAGTATTTAATTAATCTTGCTATACATGCTTTTTGTGTAAAATGGTGTGTGTGATTGGTGGAGTGCGTGTGAACATGAAATGTGGGATGGTATATATATATACTAGTGATAAATGTGCAACCCATAGTGGGATATTCTTTGGCGGGAGCAAGCGAGGTAGTCCTCAGTGGGGAGGGCTATCTCTGGGATGCGACTCCTCTTTTGAGGATAGCTATTGAAGATGCTTGCTTCGGTCGTATAAGGACCGGTTCATGTGCCGCCTTGCCTAGCACCTTTCGTACAACCACATGCCTTGAATGGAAAAGGTTTGGAACCACACCCTACTATAGTGTTCACCCGGTACCCATCTGGAGGGCAGGAGTTGCAGCAGAAGCCACGAGAAGACCCGGTGCAGCATGCGTCGGGATTCGGCATGTGGTGATTATTCAGGCTTTTCTACATGATGAAGATGATATTTCTGAAGCCTATGGTTGGTGTATTTTTGTGGTGGTGCCATGGTGACACTAAGCAGGTACGGGACCATTAGTATGCCTGTCCAAGCCATGACGATGGGGAGGACTGGTGTACCTTGTGTGGAATTGTGTACAACCTCTGCAGAGTGTATAATCTATTTAGATAGCCGTGTTCCATGGTATTGGACAACGCGAAAGCTTGTGCCACACAATGATTAGTATAACGGTGTGAGTTACCCCCTTGGTGTGTTTTTGGAATACTCCTGTGTGGAACCGTGCGCTGGTTTCCTGCCAGCCTTAAAACTTGGGAACTAGCGGGATGGATTACCTCTCCCCCAGGGCCAAACAACCCCACTAAATACCATTGATAATATTGACTGTTGTTTGTGAAATGCTTTATTTTTCAAACAACCCTTGCATAAAATTAGCTTTCCGCTGATAGATAAACCCTCAGCCCATACCTTGTTTACACCCTTGCATATATATACCCTTTGTGTTAGGGCTTGCTGAGTACCTTATGTACTCACCCTTGCTTTAATCATTCAGATGAAGAGTCCAAGTACAAGTATCAAGATGATGGAGATGAAGAGTAGGGTTCCATCCGCACTCAAGATGCCTGTTGAAGCGTCTCCGCTTTTCGCAGGATCGAGTCGGTATAGCGCTGATGAACAGACGCAACAGTACAGCATATAAAAAGCACAAATTAAGTCTTTAAGTGGTTACATTAGTCCAATTAAAACATAGAGTCGCACAGCGGAAATTAACGATACAAGTACAAGTCCAAAGCTAGAATAAATACAAGCGCACGCGCTCACGATACACAAGAACCCACATCCAAAGCCATGAAAATGCGGACTCGGGAGGAGATCACTCCTCAGTCTCCCAGTGGGCTGTCCAACCAAAGGGAAGCTGGCCATCCCACTGTCCACCTCCACCCGTAGAGTCAGGGATAAAGGTGCTACCTGCAACAAAATCATAAAGAGCCAAACCCTGAGCAACTAATACTCAGCAAGACTTACCCGTCAAAAGGCTAACTACAGCCGACTCCTAATATGCAAGGCTACAAAAGGGTGGCTGACTCGATAGCATAAAACCGCACTAATTACTTGGTCCTTACTTTCAAATTTTAGTTTCAAGTTAAGTACTTATCACATAAAGCAGTGTGCATATAGCTAAAACAGATATAAAGTAACAATACATCAGATTGAAGCGTCTCCGCTTTTCACAGGATCGAGTCGGAAGTGCTGATGAACAGACACAACAGTACATCACATAAAAAGCACAAATTTTACATCTTTAAGTTATTACATCAAGTACTAGTGATTTAAAACACGAGAGTACACAGCGGAAGTCTGAAGATAAATAAATAACTACTACTCTCGACGATACAAAGGCCGCACATCGAAGCCCTGCGATGTGGACCTGCTGAAAGCTCCACCAAAGATCAGCGGAAGAAAGAACAAACCTGCACAAAAACATAAAGAGCCAAACCCTGAGCAACTAATACTCAGCAAGACTTACCCGTCAACGTGGCTAACTACAGCCGACTCCTAATATGCAAAGGCAACAAGGGGTAGGCTGACTCAATTGCATAAATCCGCACTAATCACTTGGTCCTTACTTTCAAGTTTTAATTTCAAGTTAAGTACTTATCCAGTAAAACTGTGCACTTACCTCTAAAACAGATATAAAAGCAGTACATCAGGTAAGCAATATAACAATAATGAGATATAATGTAACAGTAATGAGCTAGCATCATCATATCATCATTCACAGCATACTACGATGTGACTCAGTGAACAAGGTTGCTCTTGACCGAGAGCGGCGGCATCGATGTACATCCTGCAGGAGAAAACCTGACCACACGACATATGCAGCATAAAGTCCACATATGGCAACCTTTTACAAAGCCCCCGCAAAGCCGACTCAATCTGCTGCTCCCGGCGGAAGTCTTGGGCCCACAAAACACCCGGCCCAGCCGTCGTCCGTGGGTGGCTTCCCTCATTCCCCCGTAGCAGCAGGCGGTGATGTCGTCCCCACGATTGCTAAGCTACTAAGTTTACTAGGCCCACAGAACACTAGCATGTGATCAGTACGTTTGAACTTGCTCAACAGGGCCAACAACGGACGGTCCTCAACCGACACAGACGGGGCTACCACTATGAAGGCCCAGCCTTCTCCATCCATCCTATACAAACAATTCCCCGTCCGGTCTTAACAAATCCTAAATCCATCTAGTACAATCCAGGGTGGTTCCTATCATGCGAGTGGGACCTACCACTCGTCTTCTACCGTCCGCTAGCCACTAAGCATAGCAAGCTCTAACGTTAACCTAGACCACATCTACAAAATAGGACACAAGGTAGGATATAGAAGGGTAATCCTAATGCAGTTCTAGGGTTCCGCATCAACTCCTAATAAACCTAATGCACAATCAATTACTAGCCCCAATCAAGTGATAAACAAAAATCTAAACAGGTAGGCATGCACCGGGGCTTGCCTGGCTCAAATGTGATGTTAGCTACTAGAGAGTCAGCTAGAATCTCCTCCTGAACTGCTCAGCATCCTGATCCTCCAGCTGCTCCTGAATCACCTCGTATGCTACATGTCATGACAAGGAGAATAATGCAAGTTAGATACAATGATATGATGAAATCAAATTAACTTGCTTTAGTGAATAGAACAACATGATTTTGAAATTACTATAGGTGCAGAGGCATTTTTATTGGATCGGGAATGACCCAAAGTGAATTACTGTGAAGTGTGATGATTTGTTGCAATATTAATTATTTATAATGATTTAAACAATGCAGAAGACAATTTAAATCACAGGAAAATAATTAAACATCATGTGACAGTGGAAAAATTCTCTGTAGGTGTGTTATTAGATTATGAACAAGCATGCAAGAGTTCAAGATTAATGGAGCAACAGAGAATTTATTATGATTTAAACAATTGTTAACACATAAAGATTTTTACAGAAAACTGGAAGATGATTTGCATCAGTTTTACAGACTGTATAGGTAGACCAGAGCACAAGGAAGACAACAAAACTGGTCTCACATTTTTCTGATGTGTATTCTATTTTCTATGCATTTTACAAAGTTGAAGCATTTTCTGGCGATTTAAACAAATTCCGGAAGTTGGAAAATTCGTGAGCCAATCAGAATTGAGCCACACCAGGGGTCACAGATTCTGGGCGCAGCAGATCTGGCCCAGCTCTCAGCAAAGGTCGGCCATGGCAGCCGGACCTCGCCGGAGGGCCGGCGGCTCGTCGGAAATCGGCCAAACGGGATCGAAAAATTCCAAGAAAAATACCGGCACGGAACACAGCTGAATGCGCATCCGTTTGTGGGGTTTGTGATCGACGGGGATAGCCGGAGAGCGGCCAGAGACGAGCACGGCGGGCTACCAAAGTTCGGCAAGACGTCCCGAGCAGTACAAGGCATGAAAATTCAAGTAAAAATACTCGGGAGCTTCACCTTGGCGGGTAGAAGAGTGGCGAAGACACGGTTGACGACGAGGAGGCTCGGAGGTTGAAGTTCGCCGTGGAGGTGGTCGCGTTCTTCAAACAGACGATGGGGAAAAGTTGAATGCCGCCGCGTTGAGCTGAGGAAACCAGGTAAGGAAGGGTGAGCGAGATTAGCGAGCTCCTGCTGCAGCTCAGAGCGGAAGTAATCGAAGAGGGACTCGCCGTGAAGGGAGAAATCGACGGTGGCGTGGGATGGGCTCGAGTGGCCGGAGTTGGGGAAGAGGGCCCGATTCGCGCGGCTCGCGCTAGGGAAAGGGCAATGGTGGCCATGGAGAGGAGGAAAGACGACCGAAGGAGCTTCTTGAGGGGTGACTTGGCTGGGACTCGCTCGACGGCGGCGGGCTCGAGCTCAGGGTGGCTGCCGGCGGCGCACGGGATGGAGGAAAATGAAGCTAGGGTTTCGACCGGGGAGAGGAGTGGGCTCGGTTTTTAGGCCTGCGGCGTACGGACGAGCGGTGGAGGAGGGCGCAGCGTGGCTCCGGTCGACGCCGGCGACGTGGCGACGAGTTTCTGACAGCAGCCCCGACCAACTTTCGTATTTTCGGTGATTTAAATCCAGCGACATTCCACGAATTATTCAGGGTACTTCCTTTGCTCCAAAAATCATCAAAAATTATGGGATGAAAGATCATAGATCCAGCTCCAACTTTCTCATTGGCACTTAGTGGAATTGAGCAACAGAATTGGATTTAAAAATCGAAGAACAGCAGGATTTGCCGGAACTTCTCTGAATTTTCAGAGGCACTTCCAGAATTGGAAAAATTCTGAACAATTCTCTAAAATTCTCTTTTCTGATGTGCTTACTACAGAATTTTTGTTTGGGTCAGGTTATCATTGAAAAGTTTGAATTGCTTCACAAGAATTGGTTTGACATTTATTTGAACATTTGATTTTGCATTCAGATTTGATTTGCTTTCAATTTGTTTCAGATTTGGGGTCTGTTTCTGCATGTTTTGGGCTGTGGTGACACGGGGTGTCACAAGATCATCAATATAGCAGTAATGAGATATAATGAATATAAGTACTAGTCATCATCATCAATCATATCACACTACGAGGTGGCGCACTGAGCAAGGTTGCTCTTGACCGAGAGCGGCGGCATCAATGTACATCCTGCAGGAGAAAAACCTGACCACACGCCGCACATGCGTAAAGTCGCATGCAGCAACCGTTCGCAAAGGTCCCCCTAGAGCTGGCTGGGTCTCACACCTCCCGAGAAAGGCCTTCCCGCACGGTCCCCGTCCCAGACGTACGCCCCGATTGGGAAGCATCCTTTCTCTCCCGAATACCATGATAGAAAGTGCAAGTATCCGCAAGACACCAGGGCAATCTAAGCTACTAAGTTTACTAGGCCCATAAAAACACTAGCATGTGATCAGTACGTTCGAACTTGCTCAATAGGGCCAACAACGAACGGTCCTCAATCGACACAGACGGGGCTACACCACCGTGAAGGCCCAGCCTTCTCCAACCATCCTACACAAACAATTCCCCCGTCCGGTCTCAACAAATCCTAAATCCATCTAGTACAATCCAGGGTAATTCCTAACTCGCGAGTGGGACCTACCACTCGACTTCTACCGTTCGCTAGTCCCTAAGTATAGCAAGTTCTAACGCAACCTAGGCCACATCTACAAAAATATAGGACACAAGGTAGGATATAAAAGGGTAATCCTAATGCAGTTCTAAGGCTTCACATCAATTCCTAATAAACCTAATGCACAATCATTTACTAGCCCCAATCAAGTGAGAAAGTAAAAATCCTAAATAGGGAGGCATGCACCGGGGCTTGCCTGGCTCAGGAGCGTAGCTAACAGGGTCAGCGGGGTCAGTGTCCTGCTGCGGCGGCTCCTCCTGCACCTCCTGGGTCTGCTCCTCTGGCAGCTGGAAGTCGAGCGGTTCCGGAGTCGTCTCTGTCACTATACGTTATGACAAGGAATAATGCAAAGTTAGATGCAAGAATATGATGCAATTAAAGATTTAATTACTTGATAGGACAGTCATTTACACTGTAAGTGCAAATGATTAACTTTGTTAATTAATTTCGTCTGGAGTATTTCCTTCATTAACTTTTAATTAAGTTCACCATTAATCGACTTGGGTAGGTTAAATGAATAATGTGATTTCGAAAATTAATTTATGTCCAGTGGCATTTTTCTGGTGAAATCCACCACTGAAAGTAATTTACTGTGAAGTTTGATTATTTGTTTCCTTACAGATTATTTATAATAATTTAAACAATGCAGGAACGATTTAAATCATCAGAAAATAATTAGGTAAGCTATGACAGTGGAAAAATGCTCTGTAGGTGCGTTAACAGTAGCTTAACAGGCATGCAATAGTTTGTGATTTAAGGAGCAACAGATAATTATTTATGATTTAAACAAGATCTGAACAAGAGTATTTTTACAGAAAATAGAGAACGTGATTTGCATGATTTGACATTTTTGCTGGATAGATCTGAATGTGTGGAACCCAACAAAATTGGATTTACATTTTTCTGATGAGTATTTATTTTTCTATCGATTTTTTCAAGTTTCTGTGAATTTCTGGAAATTAAAGAAATCGGTAAATCCTGGAAAAAGGAAATGGGCTCGGTAGGGTGTGGATCTGGGCTGGGTGGGTCGGATCTGGACCGGGTCTCGGCCCAGCGTCCACTGCGCACGCGCGCACGACGCTCATGGCGCGGCGGCGGCGACATGGTCGCCGTTCCGGCGACGGAAGTGGGGGAGAAGGTTGAGGCGCGGGCTCGGAAGGCTCACCTCGGTGGCGCGGTTCGCGGCGGGGAGCAGGGCGACGATGAGGCGGACTGGGAAGCGGCCGACGACGAGGCGGCGGACGGCGGCGATGGCGACGACGGCGTTCCGGTGGGTGGAAGCGTCGAGGGAAGGAGATGGCGCGCGCACCAGCTTCACGGGGATGACGTGCACCACCGGGACCAGCAGGTTGACGACGAGGTGGCCGGGAGAGTGGTCGGAGCGGAGAGCTTCCCGCGGCGGAGGAATCCGGCGATGGGGAAAACTCCAAGTCCGGCGACTCGGCTGCGACAGGAGGTAAAGGGTGAGGTTGAGGACGTGCGCAACTGAGCTGAGCAGCTGGGGGCGCGAGGAATCGAGCTCAAGCTCACCGTGGTCGCCGGAATCGACGTCGAGGTCGAGGAAACTCAACCTCCGGCCATGGTGGCAATGTCGCTCTTCCTCTCGGCTTGGTGCGCGGAGGGGGAACGAGGGAGCTGGCGCGAGCTTCACGCCATCCTTGCACTCCTTCTCACGCGATGGCTTGCACGGAGTCGCGCGGAGACGGCCGCGGCAGTGAGTGCGAGCTGGCTCGGCGGCAATGGCGCGGCGACTAGGGCGGGGAGAGCTCGGGAGCGTACTGGAGAGGAGGAGTGGAGTGGGGAATGGGCGGCTTCCGACCGGGGAGGGGGACAAAAGGGCGGTCGGAGCGAGGAAGCGGGCCAGGGCGCCGCGGCGTCGCGCCGTACGCCGGCGTCCACGCGGCGCGCGACGTCGGGCGAGCGCAGTGAGACGAGGGAGGCTGACATGCGGGCCCCACGGCATCTTTCTTTTTCCCGGAATTATTCAAACTGAGATTTCCCCAATCTTTAGCGCTCGATTTGAACTAGCAATTGAACTCGAAAAATTGTAAAACCAGTTGCATTCGAAAGGTCATGAAATGCTCTTTCCAGTGACATAACATGCACATCTCAATTCGAAATAGAATTCAAATGGCAGCTAGTCAAAGTTGGACATTTTTGGAACTTTGGGGATTTATTTGAGCATCGAAATGAATTTCAAAAATCACCACAAATTCTCCAAAATTCTTATTTTGCAAGGGCTATCTCCAGGAATTTTGGTTGGGTCAAGTTGTTAAAGAAATTTTTGAGTTGCTTCACAGATATGGGTTTGAACTTGTTTAAACTTTTAATTTCGAATTTTTGAATTTGGCTTGATTTCATCTTTTCTTCAGTTTGGTTTGCACGATTCTGAAATTCTGTGACACAGGGTGTCACACCTGTAGTAGTGGTCTCGCTTTTGACTTCCGCTGTAGCAATGTTTAAGTGGTTCTGTTGTAGTAGTTGTTGATGTGATGTCTGTTGTAAGTGTAAGACCATTGGCCGTTGTTGTAAGACTTTTCTGTAAGAAAAGGCTTGTATGAGACTTGTAATATTATGTAAGTGATGACTCTGTGATGACATACTGTGTAAGTGTTCGTATCAGCGTTTGGTCTAGGGACTAATACGATAATCACTAGTGCTCCAGAAATGGGGTACGACACACTACAACATGAATCTTCAGCGTTGGACTTGGACAGCTAGTGGACAGCTAACAACTCCAATGGGGACAGCTAATGGACAGCTAACAGGTCCAATATGAAATAACATGCTCTATCTCAAGCCTCCTCACCCTCTATATAAGCCAACCTTACTGCTATGGTTGAGCATCCCCTTGAGTAGGCAGCACACACACTCATAAGCACACAACCAAAGAGAGAAGAGAAGAAAAAGAAAGAGAGGCAGTTCTGTCCAGAATTGGTTGCTCTGAATCGGTCTCAATCATGCTGTTGATTGGAGGCTCTAATGTGCTTGGATTGACACCAAACTTGGTGAGCACGTTCCTGACTTAGTTCTCTGATTTGGTCAGTTGGTTTGGCCTTTGGTTCTGTTGAGCATCAGTTTTGGGAGGTGTTTATTCAGTTCGGATTTCTGCAGTTCCAGAACAGAGCAGTTTCGGTAGAAGAGTCTTTTGGGTAGTCAAACATTGTCCGATTGAGCTGATTTTTGGTCAGTGTCTTCGGAACTGGTGGAACTACTTGCCTACTAAATTTCATACTCTTCGGATCTGTGGTTTGGGAGATACGAGCTGATTACCGAAGGGGACAGAAACTGTGTTGCCTCTCTTTTGCCTCTTCTAGTTGATGTTGTTGTGTTGCTTTGGCCAAGCTTGTTGCTTGAAAAAAGGTGTGGCCGATGTTGTAATCCTCTAGAGGTTCTAGAGAAGACTTCTTTGTATCCATTATTAAATATAGTGGAAGTTTGAAGTGGACCGGTTGGCCCTGTGGTTTTTACTCCTCACATAGAGAAGGTTTTCTACGTAAATCATTGTGTCACTTGTGCATTTGAGATTGTTTCTTCTGTTGCTACTGTTGGTGCTTGATCTCCTCATGGCTCAACACAAGATGAGGGTGTAATTTGTGCTAATCGTGCAGGACATCTCCCATCAGTTGATTGACGTACTTCGTCTGATTTGGTTGCTGGAATTATTTTGACTGTTATATATCCTTTCTTAAACCCTTGATTGCGATGGTAAAAATGGATAAACAAAGTTTAAGGAATTGCTACGCCAATTGAGTGTTCACTGGATTCAGGTTGCTTGTGTACAATTAAAAATAGCACATAGGAACCACCGTAGAGGATATGGGACTGCTAACCAAGCACTAGTCAGATGTGCATAGGCATAACTAACCTCGGCATTTCTGGTCATTTTTAGAGAATTGAGAGAAATAATTATCCAAATTGCACCCTTATAGGTTCAATACATAAAAGATATGGCAAGAAAGTATATGACATAGTTCTGGACAACACACAAGGGCTCCCGTCGTCGGCTGGTTCAATACATAACATAAGACAGCAAGAATGTGTGATTGTCCTGAACTGCTTTTCTAGCATTGCGAAAATGAGTTACAGTAAAATTAAGGCCTCGCTACCCGTTTGCCATTTACCGTAGGAAAAAAAAATTATGGGCCCACCCAGCTTTGAATCCTAGCTCCGCCACTGTTCTCAAGCCAAATACTGGTATAACACCAGTTTTCATTCTTCCTCGGGGCGCTTCCCTTTTGAAGTCCTAGACACTTGGGTTTGGATGCTTCCACTTAGGGTGCAGTTCCAGACCTGGATGAATGGCTCAAGGAGCGTGCATTGATGGAGCAACTTATTCATCAGCATTTGCTTTGAGCTCAAGGCCGCATGAAGAAGAAAGCTGATAAGCAGCGTTCTGAACGCTAATTCCAAGTGAATGACTGGGTTTATTTGAAGCTCTAGCCATCTGTGCAAACATCATTAGCACCTCGTTCTAATCAGAAGCTCTCGGTCAAGTATTTTGGCCCCTATTGCTTATTGGAGAAAAATCAGTGCTGTTGCCTACAGATTGCAGGTACCTCCAGGTTGCTCTATCCACCCAGTTTTTTCATGTTTCTTAACTTAAACATGCGGTGGGAGTGAATGTGCAGGCATCTAGTGTTCTCCCTGATCCTGATCACCAGTAAAAAGTTCCTGGGAAGATGCTGCAGCGTCGACTGTCAGTTCACGGTGACGACTCTATTCAACAAGTGCTGATCAAGTGGTACGGGCTGCCTGCATCATTGGCGACTTGGGAAGATTATGAAGCCATCAAGCAGAGTTTTCCATTCGCGCTAGCTTGGGGACAACTGGCATCCAAAGTAGGATGGGGTGTCAGCACCGCTACTCCAGCTGACGCACCACAAGACGGTGGCGACCTTCCTCGCGTGGGGGAGGGGCGAGGCAGGGAAGGCCAACCCACGCTATCACGGCCCCAATGGCAAGGCCCAGCTCATGTCGCTAAATAGCAGAGAGGCGTGAGAGAGAGAGGGCAAGCTAGTATGTATGCGTGAACAAGCTGTCTTCCTTCTCTGAACTTTCTTCTCCTCTGCAACTCTGTATCGAATCCTCCATAATTGAAGCTACCTCGCTCAGATCTACTCCTTCCTCGTGTTTCCCTCCCGTATCTGAGTGTGGTGCTAACGCACTACACACATATAGCTATTCAGATGATCCAAACGCGAACACCACTCAGATATCTCTATTTCTCACTCAGTAAATGGGCATCACAGTTATCCTTGCTGTGCATGCATGTCAGTATCGATCGTTGAAGAAGTCCTCCAATAAACCATATGCCAGCGCGTCGGTAGTAATAGGACATCGAATTTTTTTGTCCACAATAAGCAGATAAATAGAGATGTCATACATAACATAATGGCAGGCAGATCATTTATGTGTACATAGCCCGTTATAAACGGTAAAATTACATACTACGGCAGTATAGTATTTGTTTAGAAGAAAAGAGCATAAGCGTACATGACCAAACATGACAGAATAATAGTACCGAGTGCATAAGTAGCTGATAACAAGCCACGAAATCCAAGCAGCAGGGCTAGATGCGTGGGTTTTCTATCTTGAGTGAGTAAAGTGCCTTGAAGATGCCGACGAGCACACCGGCGATGGACAGCACGGCGGCGATGATCCTGTAGTTGTTGTAGAGGAACTTGTGGACAGCGATCCTCACCGGCCTCCGGCGCATATAGTCTTCGATATCATCCAAGGTGTTGTAGTAGTTATAGCCCAGGCGAAGATGCTGAGCCATGCCCTTGAAGTAGGCCAGCGTCTGCGTGTCGCAGAAGCGGCTTCTCAGCACGCCACTGCGTCGGAGCTTGTGCACGTCCTCCACCCTGTCCATGAGCATCGCCAGCAGCGACAGGTACGAGCTCACGACGTAGCCGTCCGAGTCACAGCTCACAGGGGCGATCGCCCCAGCCGCCTCCAGCGCTGCCAAGTTGGCGAGCCAGCAGGCTGTGATGTCGTCCAGCAACATCGGAGATAGGGACAGCTCTCCATAGAAAGGCTTCTTCTGGACGCTCATGTCCGCAAACCATTCCGCTGTGCTGACGGCTAGCTTGACGCCTTTCTGCGCCATGTCCACAGCACTGATGGTCAGCGATGAGCCGCCGTGCAAGTTTAGCGTGCTCTTCCTCATTTGGGGTGGTATGTTGCGTATCAGAATGAAGCGGAGGAGGCCTAGGAGATGCGGCGGCTGAGAGTCTCCACTGCCGGTGCTGCTTTCGTCATCAGTATCTGTTTTGTCGTCAGGGACGCTTCGGCACTTCATCAGCAATCTCATGATCCACAAAGGAAGAAACTTTTTTTCATATCTTGGGAAGATAAAAGCCCCATTTAGCCTGCAGCGTGAAACCAAGCAGCCAATTGACACAGGAAGACACTCAATGAGGGCCTTGAGCACCAGCCAGGGAATTTGGTTCTCAAGCAGGAACAGATCCTTCAGGAAGGCAGGATCGGACGAGTATGCACAGCCAATCAGCAGCCGGTCGTTCCAGAAGTTGTTGGACATGTACCACAGCAAGAAGCAGCCGTCCAGGAACATCATATACGCGAACTGGGCGTCGCTTAGATGTGCAACAGCCGACGTGTCGTAGCAGCGCCGGGAGTCGTCAGAGACAGAGAGGACCATCTGGTAGACCTCCTGGACCGAGCGGCAGTGGTACTCGCAGAGCCTGAGGGCCGCCGCTTTCTTTACCTCCTCCATCTGTTGCAGGTGCTGCTTGCCATGATGGTACGGGCCGATGGCCACCACTCTCGGTACCATATAACAGCCGCCCGGTCCGCCGATCCCTTTCAGGTGATGAGGGAACCTATGGATCCTTGTCGGCTTCAGTAAGACTTCGGTCTCGACTCTCTTGGCTGCTTCGCTCATCGTCCCCACCATATCTGCCAATAATACTTCTCGTGCTGGCTGTGGCGGGGGGTTATGGGTCGGTGCTATTCTTGCATCTGGAGTACCTTGCAGCGTTCATGGCGCAACACCAAAGTAATTAAAGCAACTCAGATAAGAGCTTTGAATACTGAATTGAATCTCATTTCACAAACGTTTTTCAAAAAGAAACTAGCAAGATATATAGTCCACGTTTGCGGCTAAACCCGCTATATATGATCCCTCTTTCTTATCATACATGCATTCAGCCATAGGATTTGTCAATTGTCAAATTATTCTCGAATTATTCAACTAATTGAATCAAACATAGTGCACAAGTTTAGTCATTTGTTGGGGAACGAACCTTGCTATATTATATTAGATCAAATTAAGAATATAAATACAATGTACTTTCGCTTCAATTTGACAATCTGTTAAGATCAAGCAACATCATCACATAGTATGGCTAGAAATGTTCATATACTTCGCTATTGATAAATTTCACATACACACAAATCGAGGAAACATATTGTCAATTTCTGAAATCATGCTCTGAAGATCGAGAAATATTTTCTCGATATCGAAGAGATCATTGACAAAATCAGTGGTGGCTCAAAATCACAAAGTTCGTCACCTACAACGCGGTTGTAGTGACTATGACAGTAAATTGATGCAGGAATGACATATATAGAGGATGATCTTAACGTCCCAACATGTTTGCTTTCTTTCATTTCGTTTAACTCACAAAACTAAAGATTGGTCAACATATTAATTTAGTAATTGTCTATCAAAGGAACCTTCTGGTTGTTAAAGGCAAGAAAATATCATAACATATATTGTTTGAGATTATTCAACTGATCTTTTTTTCTCTTTTTCCTCTTTGTTTTGTTTTATTCTTCCTCTGTAACTTGTTTTCTTTCTTAATATATGTAATATAATCTGCAGGGGCGTTCTCTCCCCTTCAGTTCCCTCAAAAAGGGAAAATACTGCAATAGTAGATATAGACGATTAGTTAGCAATTGACCTTACAAGCATTTGAGAGGTACCCCTCCTACTATATGGCACCCTGTAATACATGCCCCGGGGGGGGGGGGGGGGGGGGGGGGGGGGGTGGTGTTGGGGGTGTTCTCTATTATGTGAACCATCACTGGGGATCTATTCAAACAGATGGTTGTAACCTCAAGGGCCAGATCAGGAAGCGGGCCAGGGCGGTCATGGGCCTACGTGCACCAGATCAGCTTAGGCTCGCCGAGGTCTAGGCCTGTTTCCTCGCCCACGACGGCGACCTTACCGCCGGCCAAGTCTGGCCTCAGCCGGGAGGAGCCTCCGGCTCCGACGTAAAAGCTCTTCAAGCACTTAAGTCGTGAAGCTTCCTTCCTTCTTGCCCTTTTGTGGCGCCAGAGTTTGATTTGTTATATTTTAGTTGATCCTCTCTATTTTTTTCATTCCTTTCATTATTTTTCTTTGCTTATTAAGGAATAAAATTTGTTGGTTAATTATATTCTTCATTCGTTTGTGCCAAGTATCTCAAATAATTATACTCAGTTTTCTTTGTAAGCACGTAACAAGTTCTTTATACCTCCATGAAACCCTTTCACTACGTCAGGTCAGGCCATTATGTGTTACTAAAGTTAGGAAAACGTGTTACAAAGACCTATAGTAACACAAAAAATAAGTGATGCATATGCTGGTGTTACTAGAACAAATTTTAGCGTAACACATATATGTGTTACTACTTTTGAAAAAATATGTTACAATAATAATATAGCAACACATGTGAATGTGTTACTATGCCTAATAAAATGTGTTACAATATTAATGTAGTAACACAAATAAAAAATTCAAAAAATTAGAGGCTGCTAGGATTTGATCCCAGGACCTCACCTTCAAATTGTTGTTGAGTTTCCACTGCACTATACATGCATATTTGATAAGAAGTTATCCTTAATTGATTTTAACTTATAAATTATTTGAATATATGTTACTATAGCTCAAGAAAAGTGTTACTATGGCTTGTAGTAACACATAACAGTAACATTTATTTGTGTTACTATAAGTTCTAGGCTTGCTATGTTTAGACACATTGATTTATTTGTAACACAATACTTGAAACACAATTTTTGTGTTACTAGAATAATTAACTATAACACACACTCAGTAACACAAATGCTTGTGTTACTATGAAATATTTTTGTAACACATTCTTACTTGTGTTACAAATATGTGTTACAAAATGCATGTTTTGTAGTAGTGTTTGTAATAAGGACGCCACTAACCGGCTACCAGTAGCCAGATCCGATTATCTAGCTACCACTCTCCCCGTCAACCAACTGATCGCCTTCAACCTTTCGTTCGTCACCTCGCGCCCGTCGACCTCCACCCCCGCCTCGAGGGCCCGCCTCCCAACAACTTCGGCGCCGTCGCCGCCCGCCACCCGGCCCGCACCACCGCCCACCGCCACCTCCGGCAGCTGCACCGCCTGCCCGCCCGCACCACCGCCACCCCTCCAACCTCGGCCATCCCTAACCATTCCGAGGTGGTTCCCCCACCCTTTCCCTGCCCACCGCCCTCCTCCACCATCGTGGCCGGCGGCGCCCTCGCCGCCTTGCCGCCCCACCCGCCGCCCGCAGCCCACCGCTGGGCCGACCTTCTCCCATGCTTCTAAGGTCGAGGGGAGATGAAGCCTCCCAAAAACCCGAACAACCCTAATTTGGGGTCCTCGCCACCGCCCACCTCCACCACCGGCGTCCAGCGGCGCCGCGCCGTCTTGCCGCGCCGCCCTCTCACTCGCCGCCTCCGGCCTGGTCACCGGCTCGGTGGAGCTGGCTACCAGAAGCTGGATAGAGTTTTCCTTGTAATAAGGTATACTATGTATTTGCTCGATATTTATTTCGAGATGATGAATAGTCTACCACAAGACATTTCCACATGGTATCCAGTGTTTTCTATGAAAGAAAGTTTTCACTTGATCATTTTTTTTTTTGTGATTATACAGTACAACTCAGACACTCACAACGCACGCACACTCACCCTTATCAACGCATATACGCAAACCCTACCCTATGAGCATCTTCGAAGACCGAGCCAGCAAATCCACGAGATTGACGAAGTCACCACTGGCGCCTCGCTGTTGACGGTCACGTCGCCTACCGCTGAAAGCACAAAGCCATTAAATCCTAGAAAATTCGCTCCCACGGGGAGTCGATCCAAGACCTCAAAGGTGCTACTCGGGTGCCTTGACCACTAGGCCAAGACCCCTTTCACTTTCGCTTGATCATTTTGTATAAGTCAAATGTTGATTCTGTACAAATTAGTGACCCAACATATTTTCAAGAGACAAATATTGATTCCACACACATTCTTTATAAAATGTTGATCATCTAAGGCATTTTCTTAGTTATACTATATTCCACACATATGTGTGCTTCCTCTATAAATGAACTAATTTCTAAATGCATACTCCCTCAGTTCAGATAATGATGTCGTTGGGACATCAAAACCCAGGCCAAAATGAACTGCCGCGGCTGTCTGAAACGTCAACATTTTCTGACCGGAGGGAGTATGTCTTAAGAGTGAGGGCATCTAAAAAACTCTTTCTAAAGACGGTTGATTATATGAACCATCTCTATAAATAATACTAAGGATCAAAATAATCACTTCTATAAAAAATTCATAACATCATATGGAGACAAGTTTTATTTATAAATTGTATTTCTTGTCAATATCTAGCTACAACTTTGTACTCCATCCGTCCCAAAATAATTGACGATTTTGACTTTTAGATATCATGTTTAACCATCCGTCCTATTCGAAGTTTTTGCATAAATACTAAAACAGAATGGAACCGGAGGGAGCGTTGCTCCACACCACACTGTGGCCGGTGGCCCACGCCGGCCCATAATGGCAGAGGTGGGTAATTTTTTAAGTGTTTTAGATATAATGGCTAGATGATTAGTGTCTATCAAACCAACGGTTAGATTTTTGCTTTTTTTTTGTTAGAAATTCTAGACTATTTCTCTTTTTCTAGACAACCGTGATGGGAAGGTCATCTCCTTTTATTAATAAATAGATTAAACTGAGCATCTGGTAAATCATTCCATGAAGCCAGTAAGGTAACCTCTAACTTGAAATTGAATAAGAGAAGACAAAGCTACACATTCACTCGTCTTATATGCTGAAATGTATTACGAACTGACTTAAAGCAGCCGTTTGACTTTGGCTGTACGGTTGTAAATTTTCGTCATACCATGCGATCGATCCTGGATGTAAGCTAGTATCCCCAGAATAAAACTTTTGTTATGATGGTGCTGTATTTCTTTGTAAAGCAGGGCTAATATCCTTTGGTTTACAAAATATATTTGGATCAGCTAATTTTTTCTTTTCATAAATAGGGCAAATAATCAATGGTCTATGTCTCCTTTTTTCCGATTAACGTGGAAATGCATAATCTTTGAGAGCAAACATGGTGACCAACGGTCAGCCCGTGCGGAGTAAGTAGGGGGCCGGGCTACGCTCAGGTACAAGAATTACAGCATGGAGAAGGGAGAACAATGAAAAGATAGGATGCTGAGTTACTCGTTACTCACTAGTCCTGTGGTGCAATGTATATTGAGTGGCATTGATGGTGTGCAAATTACGTGGAACATATCTAAATGTGTGAGACGGGGGGGGGGGGGGGGGGGGGGTACTTCTTTTGTTTTTTGTTTTTTAAAAAAGAGATCTAACACAAATACTCCATGCACATCCACCCAGCTTAGAGACTACCAGATCTAACTCAACGCACATGATGAAGAGGTTTCCGATCTGCAACTACCTAGCAGGGAGCCTATAATGAATTAAAAAAGAAAGGAACTTATAGGCCGGTGGTAGTAGAACGGTAGACTGGCGCGGACAGTACCTGAGACAGGAAATGCATGGTAGCAAGCGGGGACGAGTTCCCTCCAGCAGGGGTCATCACCTCCTTCGTCGCCGGCTCCGGCCACCATCTTTAGGTCACCTGCTTCGTCATCGGAGCTGGTTACCATTTTTGGGTCGCTTGCTCTGTCGCCGGCTCCGGCCATCGGCTAGGGATGAAGATTGTATGTGGGGGACTCAACAGAAGGGCTCATCCAGCGAAGTCCAGTGCCTGGATGTGAAGAGTAAGCGGAGGTGAGCCCGAAGCGAAAGATGTGAAGAACGGCCGGAACGAGGCACACAAACAATAACAAAAGACCAGTGTTTAAAAAAGACCGCTGCCTAGACCGCTTATAAGCGCCACCTAGGCACCAGGCGGAGCTCCACTTCGCTTTCAACTAAGCTGTTAATTAAGCATTTTTCTCTATTTTTCTAATAAATATATGTTAACATGTATTATTTTCACTGTTTTTCTCTACTTTTTATGTTTATTTGTTAGAAGTACAAATGCCTAGGATCGCCTTGCTGAATGGTGAAAGCGCCCACCAACCTAGAAAGGCAAAATGAGCGAGCCTTTGCCCCCTTTTGCATGGTCAACGTACGTCTGCTTTAGCGTCGCCTAGTCACGCCTAGCAATAGGCGGTGCTCAACCACCCGCTTAGTTTCTCCACTTTTTACAACATTGCAAAAGACACATAGAATAATAAAAGGTTTACGAGGCACTCGCACATGTATACACGCTTATAGCACACCATGTATCATTTATCTTGGTGCATAATTTACGGTTTAGATGTACGTAGTTCTGGCAGCTTAGCTCGGCTCGCTCCAGGTCGTAGACAACGAGTCCACTATGTCTCATTTATCTTGAGTCATCATTTACAAATTTAGTCAAGTTTAAGATAGTTTGACTTTGCTCTGAGTTAAAAGTGCACTCTTTTCAGAACTAATGGCGTATATTTTATGCCGAAATGTCTTAAATGAACTAATGCCTGCGTGCTTGTCATGCGAGCAATTACTTTGGTATGTTTTCAAGATGTTAGTTATCATCAGCACCCATTTCCTCTCATTTCGCCGATAATATTTTTACATTTTTTCGTCAAAAAAATTGCTTCAGATATATCTAAAGTTTTGTTGCCTAACTAGTATCGTTGTGTCAATCTGCTAATGTTTAGAACTCTCATCCACCTCAGCCATCCAAACAGAGCCATATTGGTAAAGGCACGCACTATGCTTACATTTTAAGGCCGGCGGTTGGTACATTGGGACGATCAATGTGAAGTGAGGCGCGTTAACGTTGTTGTCGCCGTGCAGGGCATTTTTGGGCAGTCTCGGATTGCGTTCACTGAACAATTGTTGGATTATTTACAGAACAGTTGGATTCACACGGATGATGAAGCAGTCTGTGTTACTTCCATGGCGTGTCTCACGCAGAGAGCCACCCTCACTCAGTGTAATCAAGCCGGAGGTTGGTAGGCTGGGACGATCGAGGAGGCGCGTCTTGCATTATTGGGCGCTGGGGTTGGATTGCATTGAACCGGGGGCGCTGGGGTTGGATCGCATTGAACCGGGGCCCCGCTGGGGTTGGCGCGTGTTGCATTATTGGTAAGCTGAGACGATCATGGCGTGTCTCACGCAGACAGCCACCCTAAGTGTAATCAAGCCGGCAGCTGGAGTGTTTACAGAATAGTAGGCCTCACCCCAAAGGCCAAAGCAGTTGGCGTGCGTGTGTCACGCGGGGGGGCGGCCACGACAGGCATGCAGATCATGAAGCATTCTACTCCTTCCGTTTTTAATTATATGACATTATTATTATTTTTTATTTTTACTTTGACTATTCGTTTTATTTATAATTATTTGTACAAATAGCTAAATGTATAAGTTAATTTTAAAATATTTTTATGATAGATCTAACAATATACATTTCATGTTAAGCAACTTATATTGTTGGTTAAATTTCAAAAAAAAATTAACGATGTCATATAATTAAAAACGAAAAAAGTATGTTAACATAACGTGTCTCTTACAAAAGGGCCATCATTAGTGTAATCAGGATGGCGGTTGGTACACTAGGAGGGAGTCTGGAACGATCGATGTGCAGTGAGGCGCGCGTTTTGTCGCCATGTGTAGGGCATTTACTGGGCCGGCATTGGATGTCACTCAGTGAATAGTTGGACCTGTTTACATAACAGTTGGCTTCATGCCACGGGCCAAAGCAGCTAGCGTGGGGGGGACCACAACAAGCATGCGGGTCGTCAAGCGGTCTATGTGAATGTGACAGACATGGCGTGTCTCACGCAAAGGACCATCATTACTGTAATCGGCCCAGCGGTTGGTACACTAAGACGATCTATGTGCAGTGAGACGTGCATTTTGTCGCTATGCAAGGAATTATTGAGCCGGGAATGGATCGCATTTCGTCAGTTTTTTTTTTCTTTTTTTTCTTTTCCTCACATCCTCTCTTCTTCTCTCCCCGTATGCCGGCCTGCTGTCTCTCTCTCCCACGCCGCCCGCCATCTCTTTCTCCCGCACCGGTCGCCTGCCGTCTCTCTCCCCCATACAGCACCGCTAGCTCGCACCGTTGTCTCCCTCCCTACTCCGCCTCGCCTGTCACCGCCGACTGCCTGCAGCGCAACTGCCCCTCGCGGCCTTGCGCGGACTCGCCACGCGCTGGATGTGGGCAACGGAGTTGCGACGGATCCTCCTCCACCCGTGTCGTCGACGTCGACGAGTGGCCGGAGCCAGAGAAGCCCCCCTCCAACCCGGACTCCCCACCCCCACCTCTCTTCTCCTCTGTCGTCGTCTCCTCCCAGCCCCATGTCGCATGTTGCCGCCCAGTACATGTAGCGACACGTCGCGTCCCGCACCGCTGACCCCAACCCCGGTCGCGATGGGTGGTACTCCTGGAACAACGACCACCTCGCCGATCGTGCCCCTCATTCCTGTCCTGTCCCGCCGGCGCGGAGGCAACGGGAGGGCGGTGGGCGGGGCACCGTGGGGAGGGGAGGGGCGGGCGGGGCACCGTGGGGAGGGGAGGGGCGGGCGGGGCAACGTGGCTCGACGAATGAGAGGTAGGGGACGGAGCAACGTGGGGAGGGGTGGGTGGTGCGGGGGAGGGAGACGGCGAGCCGGCATGCGGGGAGAGAAGAGAAGAAGAGAGAGAAAAAAAGAAAACGAAATGACGTGGCAACTAACATGTGAGGCTTACATGTGCCATGTCGGACAAAACCACTCTTAATACCGCTTAGGGAGGTAAACTGAGGTGAGAGAAGGAGTTAAGGGAGTCAGGCTACCTGGTTTTGTAATTAAAGGTAAAGTTGCACCTTATATAAGAATTTAGGAAGATAAATAGGACTTTTTTCTATAAAAAAATAGTTGGTTTCACGTCAAGGGCCAAAGCAGCTGGTGTGCCTGTTTCACGCCGGGGGCCGACCACGACGAGCACACATGGTGTGTCTCACGCAAGGGCCACCAGGCCCACCATCAATGCGAGTAGTTTGCTTGTACATCGCTTGTGCTTAGCGGAAGCAAATTCTATGAGACCCGGCCTCACGTAAATCTCTGAGACCTCTACCCTTTACACGACACGTGTCCTATCACAATCTTAAAGCGAATCTTTTCACTAATACATCTCAAGCCACTTGTTTCTCCATTACGGTTGTACGTTCATCAACTGCAGGAACTGTTCGCGGCGAATGGCGACCGCCCGTCAAAGTCTGTTCATATTTGATCGATCGCGCGCTGCGGCCGGGGTGGCAGCCCGTCAAAGCCCGTTCATCTTCGATTCGTCGTGCCCTGCGGTCGTCGGCGTCCCGTCCACGCCAACGCACAAGCTTCTCAGCTTCCACCGCCAGGCAGGACTTCACCTTCGGCAACTGAATTCAGTCGCGGTGGTTTGATAATGAGCCGGAGCACGACAAGTAGAGTATGACGCAAACCCCTACAGGATATCCACTAATCCCCGACAGTGGTGTGAAAAGTGGCTGACAGTTTATATTGTGTAGCAGGGGCGGAGCCTCCTGGAGCCCATTCTGGGCTCCGGCCCCCCCTTGCCTGTAAAATATTTGTGAAGGCGTAGGCTAAACCTATTAGCTACTTGCATGACAGTGAGAAGTAAAGCACGCTGCATGTCTGAATCAGCAGCAGTGGCAACCAGCTTAATGAAATTCTTCAACTATTTCTAATTTCCTTGACTGCCGGTTCCACAATTTAGCCCTTACATAGCAGAAACTGCAGCAACAAGTAATACTCGGCACTGGTTTGGGCCCCCCTCAACATTCGGTCACTGTTGTGTAGTACATTTTTTTGAATGGCCTACAGTTTTGTAGTACAAAATTTTATATTTTTTAACAGTTTAAACAATTTTCCTACAACCTCATTCTCTACGGTTTTCATATCCACTTAACGAATACACTAAAAGCTGTTATCTACTTGTCGAAAAACTGTTAGGGATTCTTACAAATCTTGTAGTGAACTTCCGTGCGATACTTTTGACGAGGATGCCTTTTCGACCTAGCTGCTGACGTCCGCCGCGTACGATCGATCCAACATAACACGATCGGTAAAGCTTGTGTGTGGCTTCCACGGGCTGCCACTAGTTGCCGCGCATGATTGATCGAAGACGAAACAGTCACTACAGGAAACCGCTTATTTGCTGAGTGGCTCTGGCATTCGGCAAAGCCCAGAATGCACTCGGCAAACACTTTGCCGTCACGGCAACTATTTATCGGCAAAGGGAACTTTGCTGAGAGCTTTTTATCGGGCACTCAGCAAAGATTTTACCGAGTGTCAGCAAGGTACTCGGTAAAATATAGTAACGTAACGGCGGGAAACAGCCGTCAAAATTGTTTGCCGAATGCCCTGACGTTAGGTACTCAGCAAACATTAAATATTTGCCGAGTGCCAGGACAAGTTGCCGAGTGCCACTGCTGTGGCACTCGGCAAAGATCAACAGTTTGCCAAGTGCTAGGGGCTTGGCACTCGGCAGGCTGTTGCACTCGGCAAAATGACCATTTTTTATCGAGTGCAGCAGCCTGGCTCTCGGCAAAGATCTAAGGTACTCGGCAAAAAAATGCTCTCGGCAAATGGTTATTTTGCCGGGTGCCCCGTCAGCTGGCGCTCGGCAAACATATTTTGTACCGAGTGTTTGGTGCTTTACCGAGAGCATTTTATCGGACACCGGGCAAATAGGTATATGACCGGTTTCCGTAGTGGTTCCGGGAAACACGGTGTAACCTAACGGCGTCATTAAGGCCTGAAACGTGATTTAGTGGGGCGTTGCTTTGAGATTGATGGGACACGTGTTGTAATGGGAAGAGGTCTCACCGATTAACGTGAGGCCGGGTCTCACACAATTTAATTTGCTTCCGTGCCTAGCAGCGGCCAAGCAGCAGTGGCAGGCTGTGGTCAGTCCCTTCGCTTGAGGCCTGAGGCATAAAACTCCAATTCAGCAATGTGTGGCAGCAGCACCAATTGGTCCTTAGCTTCTTCCGCTTCTCCTCTCACTTTTCTTCCTGAAAATGCTGCTCTTCGGTCGCTGCAGGTGGGTTTCGACTGTGGCTCTGCCGTGCGCAAGCTCAGGCTGCTCGTCTCACGAGCCCAGTTCTGACAGTTTCCAATTAATTCAGGCACATCGCCGTCCCAGTTGCTACAGGCTTCAAAGATTGTGATCCCAGCTGCGGCTACAAGGAAACCGGCGACATGAGCTGGCGTTGACGTTGATTACTGCTGTTAAGATATGTTGGTTGTAGTCAAATTAGAAATAGATATCTCTTTGTATTCAGAGCCTGCGTGCTCTACTAGTAACCAAGATATTCCTTCTATTGCAAGACAACCAGGATACTTGGATTGTAAGTCACCATGTAATCTTTTCCTATATATTAACACGGAACCTGACTGATTGTGGTCATTGCGCCAAATTGTTTTTTACATGGTAACAGGGCCATAAAGAACGACAATGTCGTCGTCTTCCTCCACCACCGTATCCCAATCCTCCTCCTCCATGTCCTCCACCACCTCTAGCACCTTTGCATCAATCCCTATCAACCATGTCGTCTCCATCCGCCTCAACAAGACCAACTACTCCTTGTGGCGTGCTCAATTCTTGCCCTATCTCGGCAGCATCGGCCTCCTTGGGTATGTAGATGGATATCCATTGAAGAACCACCCAATCTAGTGGCTTCATCTACTACCGCCGGTGCTACTCAGACACCCAACCCGACGCATCATGTCTGGTACTCTCAAGACCAGCATGTTCTAAGCGGCATCGTCTCCTCCGTCACCGAGGAAGTGGTGGCGGCGACCACTTCCCATGAAGCATGGTCGATACTTGAGTGCATGTACAGCGCCAAGTCCAGGGCACAGATTGTCCACATCCGGATGCAGCTAGCTACTCCCAAGCGACGTGATCAGTCGGCACCAGCACTACGGGAAAGCCCTGATTTGCCGAGTGCCAGAAGCACTCGGCAAAGCTAGTATTACACTCGGCAAAAAGTTTGCCGAGTGTAACACTCGGCAAAGTCCGGACGGCAAACAGCTCTCGGCAAAAGCGGGTTTGCCGAGTGCTTTTTGTTGAGCACTCGGCAAAGTGTTTGCCGAAGGCCAATCCGACACTCGGCAAATGTTTTAGAAAATAATAAAAAAAACACCCGTCGCCGTCGGCGGCTACCACCACGCCACCGCCGCCGGCCACAACCACCACGCCAGGCCGCCGCGCCGTGCCGTGCGCAGATGAGGGAGCACCGCCGCCGCATGGACCGCGCCCAGCTGTGCGTTGGGGTCGTGTCCTGCCGCCACCACGCCTCGCGAGCCGACGGAGCGCCGCTGCTGCAGCTGCTGCACGTGCCGGGCGCCGCGCCCTACCGCCGCCACGCCGCCCTGGCCAGGGTCGGACCACCTCCGCCACACCTCGTCGGCCGAGCGAGCACCGCCGCCGCCGCACGTGAGCCGAGGGAGAGCCGCCCCTCGCCAGCCTGGGAGCACCGCCGCCGCTGCTGCACACGTCGGGCGCCGCGCCATGCCGCCACCACGCCGTCCACGCCGCCATGGCCGGGGTCGGGCCGCCTGCCGCACCTCGCCGGCCAAGCGAGCGCCAAAGTCGCCGCACGCGAGCCGAGGGAGCGCCGTCCCTCACCAGCCCTGGGAGCGCCGTCGTGCCTCCCTTGCCGGGGCCGGGCCACCTCCGCCATCCCTCGCTGGCCTGGAGCCTCTGCTGCAGCTCCGATCCATGGGGGGAGAGAGAGAGAGAGAGAGAGAGAGAGAGAGAGAGAGAGAGAGAGAGAGAGAGAGAGAGAGAGAGAGGTGGAAGAAGAAGAAGAGGCCGGTTCGGTGGATGAAATTTGGGGATGGATCCGGCTGCTTTGGATTGGACCAATGAGAGGCCACCATTTTAAAGAGACGTATCGCTGACGTGACAAATTGTGTTTTCTTATTTTCGTTGTACGTTTATTTTGAGGTATTAAACAATCTCAAATACAAAACTTGTCAACAACAAAGTTTTAGATTTCATGGAGGTCTACAAATTTCATTTTGATAACTTCTCCATCCGAGGTCGTTTACAAAATTTGAATTTCAAATTTGAGAAATTCAATTAGTTTTCGTTGACAATATGATTTCAAATGAAAATGTCATTAACTACAAACTTTCATAACTTGTTATGATCCTCAGCTCTCATTTTGGATGTTCATCCATATGAGGTAATTTGAAATAAAAAATCAAATTTCAAATTTGAGAAACTTCAAATATACTTTCAGTCGACAGTTGAAAAAAAATAAAAAAATACCAAATAAATTCAAAAAATCACCAAAATTTGTGTAAATACATTTGCTATGTTCTATTAACTAACAAAAAAGAATTAGAGTGAAACAATAATGTCACCGTTGTTTTGACTCAAAATCTAAACGAGCACCTCATAACTCTATGGATCTTCTTCGGAGAACCTCCGGTTTCAAACAACACGCGTAACAACTTTTGAGAAACTTTTTCTATGATTTAGCACGGCTTCCACGTATGATTTCATGATACCAGCGTGAATTTCATAATTTTCAGACTTTGTTTGAATTTTATAAAATTAAAATATTATTTCACCCCTTGTTCAACCTCATATTTCATGTACAAGATGCGCGATTTTTCCGTTCATTTCATGGTTACACCCTCACATTGTACTCAGGAACATGAATATCATTTTTTGAGTATCTACATTTCAATATTGTAATCACTTGTAGTTCAAATTTGAATTATCTTCAATAAATACTTTAAATGAAATAATTTACTTAAATATAACAAACGAATCGAGAAAAATACCAAACTTCAACATGAAGTAACATGCATACATACATTCATGGCTGAAAAAAAGAGAGGCCAAAAACAAAAAACAAAAAAAAATAGTTTGCCGAGTGCCGGTGTAGGGCACTCGGCAAATGATGGAGTTTGCCGAGTGCCACGGTGTGGCACTAGGCAAATGCTGGGTTTGCCGAGTGCCAAGGCTCCAGGCACTCGGCAAACTCTGGGTTGCCGAGTGCCACCATGTTGCCGAGAGTTTTGGTGTCGGCACTCGGCAAATCCGTTGTTTGCCGAGTGCCCGACAAAAGGCACTCTTCAAACCGCGGAACACACGGCATATAGCCGGTTTCCCGTAGTGCAGATTTCTTTCAGCACATAAAGAGCTTAGCAGCCTCCATGGCTTCTGCTGGCGCTGCTCTTTGACCAGATGAGATTATTCTCTCTGGTCTTGGTCAGGAGTACGACTCCTTCGTCATGTCCATGGCGACCCTCGCCGACCTCACCCTTGACGACCTCTACGCACACCTGATGTCCTTCGAGCAATGGGTTGAACGCTACAACTCGATGCAGCAAGTTCAGATGAACTCTTCGGCCAACTTCGCCGGGCATGGAGGTGGTCGAAGTGCGCCGCGTCCGTGCAACAGCAACAACAGCTCTGGGCGTGGTGGTGGCTCGGGGCAGCAGTCTTCCGTGCACAACAACAACCGCAACTCCGACAGCACTGATGATCGTCCAAAGTGCCAGATTTGTGGCCGTGTTGGTCACACGGCTGTGCGGTGCTGGTATCGTCATGATGACTCCTACCAAACCGAACAGCCATCTGCCAATGTTGCCTCTACCTCACGCAATGTTGATCCTCTCTGGTATTGCGATTCAGGTGCTACGTATCACATCACCAACGACCTCGACTGTCTCACCACACGTGAGAAGTATCACGGCTCTGACACGGTGCAAGTTGGCAACGGCGCAGGTTTGCACATCCAGCATCTTGGTTCTTGCAATATTAAAACTTCTGCCAAGTCTCTCATTTTTGCTGCATGTGCCTGAAATATCTAAAGATATTCATAAGGCTGCACGAGATAATAATGTATTTTTTGAACTTCACACCGACTTTTTGGTTATAAAGGATCGACCATCAAGGACCAGTCTTCTTGAAGGACCATGTGAATCAGGCCTTTATCGCATCAAGCAATCCATGATCGAGTCGGCCAAGATAGCTCTTGTTGCTTCCACTGTTAGCAAAGGACAGTGGCATGCACGGCTTGGCCATCCTTCTTCGCAAGTAGTGCAGTCTATTTTAGCTCTCAATAAGCTTCCTTGTCATAGCAAGTCCCAGTTAGCAGTTTGTAATCCGTGCCAGTTAGCTAAGAGTAATCAATTACCTTACTCTAGTTCAGTTCATGTGTCTACTTCTCCTTAAGAGCTTATATTCTCATATGTATGGGGACCCGCACCTATCTCTATTGGAAATTATAAATATTATATTAGTTTCATCGAATTCAGCAAGTTTTGTTGGATTTACCTTATGCATGATAGAATCAAGGCCTAATCTATATTCTTGCAATTTCAAGCTCATGTTGAGCGTCTTCTTGATGCCAAGATAAAATGTGTGCAGTCTGATTGGGGAGGAGAATATCAAAAACTCCATAATCAATTTTTTACTTCTCTTGGAATTGCTCATTGAGTCTCTTGTCCCCATACTCACCAACAAAATGGTTCTGCTGAACGCAAGCACAGACACATTGTTGAGACTAGCTTAGCACTCTTAGCTCAATCATACATGCCCCTAAAATACTGGGATCATGCCTTCTTGACAGCCACTTATCTTATTAATCGATTACCTACTCGTGTCATTGATAATGCCACACCTCTTGAGCGTCTTCTTAAAACACCACCTAATTACTCCATGTTGAATATATTTGGGTGTGTTTGTTGGCCTCACCTGCGTCCATATAGCAAGAACAAATTGTCCTTGAGATCCAAAGCATGTGTTTTCTTGGGCTATAGTTTTCTTCATAAGGGCTATAAGTGTTTAGATGTTGAATCTGAACGCATATATATTTCTCGAGATGTTGTGTTTGATGAACAAGTTTTTCCTTTTGCTAATTCTGCTACTACAACATCCTCTGATTCCACTGATCAATCTCGATCCCAATATTTCTTAGCCCTGCAGAATCTTGGTGGCAGTAGTTTTAATACTTGCAATAATCATATGCTTGCTGGTGCTACTAACTCTGTGACTGCAGAAAATCCTGTTGTGCAAATCTCCACTGAAGTGCGTGCTGATGGTGATCAAGTGCAGCAGCCTGGGGGCGCTCATGTGCCTGCTGCTCCTACCGCCAACATGCAGGCTGCTGCTTCTGTCCCCCACATGCATGCAGAACCAGACGAAGCAGCCCATGCAGAAAATGCCAATGTAGCTGGCAACGTCGTCGATCAAGCTCCAACTCCAGTTGATGCTGCTCCAGATACTGCAATGCATCACTATGGCACTCGATTAAGCAACAATGTAAGAAGTCCTAAAATTTGTACTGACGGCACTGTAACATACTCTGATGTTCGTTCTCCAGATCAAGAACCGTCTAGATATATTGAAGCCATGAATGATCCTCAATGGCATAGGGCCATGGATGATGAATATCAAGCCTTGATGAAGAATGAGACATGGCATCTAGTGCCTCCCAGGTCTGGCCTCAATATAATTGATTGCAAGTGGGTGTGTTCAAATTAAAAAGAAAATCTGATGGATCTATTGATCGACATAAGGCATGTCTAGTTGCTAAAGGCTTCAAACAAAGGTATGGCATCAATTATGATGATACCTTCAGTCCAGTTGTTAAACCAACCACAATTTGTTTGCTATTGTCTCTTGCTATCAATAGAGGTTGGAGTCTGAGGCAGATTGACATACAAATGCTTTCCTACACGGCAAGCTCAATGAAGAAGTTTATATGCGGCAACCTCCTGGTTATAAGGATTCAAAGGTTCCTAAATATATTTGCAAGCTTTAGAAGTCTTTATATGGTTTAAAGCAAGCTCCGCGGGCATGGTTTGCTAGATTAAGTACTAATCTATTACAATTGGGCTTTACACCTTCAAAGGCAGATATTTCTTTGTTCATTTTTAACAAGGGAGGGATTAACATGTATATCCTTGTTTATGTCGATGATATTATTATTGTGAGCTCCTCTCCATTGGCTACAGAAAGGTTGCTTAAACAACTTCAAGAAGACTTTGCTGTTAAAGACCTTGGTGCTCTTAGCTATTTTCTCGGTATTGAAGTCAACAAGATATCTAATGGCATTATGCTAAATCAACACAAATATATTCAAGATTTGCTTCGAAGAACTAATATGCTTAAGGCTAAAGGTGTGTCTACACCTATGGCTGTTACTGACAAATTTTCAAAGTTTGATGGTCACAAATTGTCTGATGAGGATGTGACACGATATAGAAGTATTGTAGGTGCTCTTCAATACTTAACATTGACAAGGCCAGATATTGCTTTTTCGGTTAATAAAGTGTAATTTTTGTCATCACCAACTACAGTTTATTGGGCAGCAGTAAAGAGAATCTTGAGATACTTGAAAGAGACTTCCAAGTTAGGCCTAGCAATTCAAAAATCTGGGTCATGTTTATTAAGTTCTTTCTCAGATGCTGATTGGGCTGGAGATTCTGATGATAGAAGAAGTACGGGTGGTTTCGCCATATTTTTTGGGGGCAATCTTGTGTCATGGAGCTCTAAGAAACAACCAACAGTTTCTAGGTCCAGCACCGAAGCAGAGTACAAATCAGTTGCTAATGCAACGGCTAAGGTAATTTGGATTCAAGTATTGTTACGTGAACTTGGTATATATCAAGCTAGAATTCCTATTTTATGGTGTGACAATCTTGGAGCAACATATTTGTCGGCTAATTTTGTTTTCCATGCTCGTACTAAGCATATTGAAGTTGATTACTATTTTGTGCGAGAGCATGTGACAAACAAGGAGTTGGATATTCGATTTATAGCATCAGGAGATCAAGTGGCAGATATTATGACGAAGGCACTGCCAACACCATATCATATGAGGTTTCGAAACACTCTGAACTTGTATGCAAGTCCAGATTGAGGGAGGGTGTTAAGATATGTTGGTTGTAGTCAAATTAGAAATAGATATCTCTTTGTATTCAGAGCCTGCGTGCTCTATTACTAACCAAGATATTCCTTGGATTGCAAGACAACCAAGATACTTGGATTGTAAGTCACCGTGTAATTAATCTTTTTCTATATATTAACACGGAACCTGACTGATCGTGGTCATTGCGCCAAACTGTTTTTACAACTGCAATAACATAAGAAATTGCTGGTGAAGGCCAACGAATTTCGAGAGCTTGTAGTCACCATGAAACCTCAAGCTCCTACAAACGCAGCTATGAAAAGACGCTGAGGCACCGCCCAAGCAGCATCATATATATCGTCTATGCCGGGCCTCCGAAATCGGCCTGTCGCCCATGCACGACGGTGAATCACGGCGATCAAAACAGCCATCACAAGTTCGCAACAACATTCGCCAACATCCGAGCTCGCGAGGCAGCGATGCTGTGTCCATAATCCGTCACGAGGTGGCGTGGCTGCGTCTAATTTTTCCCGATCAAGTTTATATGGAGAAGTGGACCCAGGGGTCACGTGGAGTGTGATTACGAAGATTGAGGCAGTGATTAGGACGAATCTGACTCAGCGCGTAGGAAGCCCGTAATTATTTACGTAGAGGATCCTCAAGGCGAACCAAAAAAAAAAAAAAATTGAGCAAACTCAAGGCGAACAAATAAACCGCTGCCGTTGTGCTAAGTACACGAGCTGAAATGGACCATTTTTTTGGGGACATGAAATGGACTGAATATTGGTGGCCTCCGCTGTTTGGGCTTTTTTTTTTTTAGGGACTCTCCGCTTGTTGGTTTGGGCTACTGTCAAAACGTGAGGCAATGGGCTATCGGGCATGACTAAATGCGAATTCTGCATTGGGCTGGCGGGGGCCGGAGCCCAGCTTCTCCTCGAAGCTCCGCCCGTGGTCACAGTAGTTTTGTTTTGTGCTGCTCAAAGGAAAAAAAAAAAAAAGTAGTTTTGTTTTGTGGTGATGACCGTGATATCCAATAAATTGCTGATCAATTTTAAGTTGTGCAAAGAGACAATGGTCGGACCACTGTCTCTGAATTTAGTTGTCCTAAAATCAAGTAGTATGTAGAAGTGTTAATTATAGATCTTGCTTGTGAAGTCACATAGAAACCGTGCAAAGGTCTCCTCTGCAACACAGTACAAAGTTCTCCAAATAATTACAGTTGCAAAAACGGAGAAGCCGAAGAAGTCCAAGTAGCAAGTAGTGTCCTTCCACTCAATCTTCTCTCTGTTCTTGATCCTCCTAATCCTCTCCCTGGTGATGTCGAACGCGTCCTCCATCTTGCCCTGGAATGGCATTGTGGGGTCCTTGTATAGGAACCTGCGGATCATTCTGACAACCTCCTCCTGCATCGCCGCCACCTACTCGTTGGTGTACCTACTCAGCGCATCCTCCATGTCCATCTTCCCCCTGACAACATTGTCGGGGTTGAACAACACAGGTAACTCCGGTGATCCCCGTCGCTGATGCCGGGCTCTGGCTGATCATGCCACGGTACTATAGCCTTAGGGTGAAGGCCCAGTGGAAGAAGATGGGGACTCCAGCCTTTAATGCCAAGAAAACTATGTCCAACATAATTTGAAATGATTAGCGATCATGAATTGATTGAAATTTGTGCATTTACACTGTCACCCCTTTATTCCTTTTGGTCTGAGAGGGTAAGTTTCTAACAATTAAATAATCACAAGATGTCCAACATAATGTTCTTGCCTTAATTAATCTATACTAACCATGGCGCAAATGCTCTTTGCTAATCCAATCACCTTACAGCCGAATACTAATTTGCCTGAATTCATCATTGAATTAACATGTTGGTCATTCGGTTAATTATTCGCATAAAAACCGAGTTGAGATATTACAACACAAACTTGTAGTTCGTTAAATTTCCAATGGCACACTTGATATCTAAACTACACACATGCTATTTTTAGATATCAACAGCCACACCTCATAAACATGACCGGCAACAAATGTGACAATAGCCCATTGAACAAAGCCTTCGTACAAATGTGACCAGTAACGCCCTTGTATCTACCATGATGTAAAACAAGAGTAGTATCATATATAATTGGCAGGAAAGCTAACTAGCCAAAGGACAAGTTATTTCAAACCTTCAATTATTACCATATATGAAAGCTGCTGGAAGTTATAAGTTGACATTATATTATATAAAGATTATGTAGTGCTGACCCTCCATTTTACAGGGTTCATGAGGGGTTCTTGCCTTCTTGACCCGTTAGTAAGTAAATGGATTATGGGCTATGCAGCTGCATTATATTAATGTTGCTTATGAAGAATTCTAACCAACTCCAACATAAGTAGTGAGATATGTGGTGACTTTGGGTTAGAGGTTAACGATCTTTTTGGTAGTTCAAACCTAAATTTCCAATTTGTTGGTGGGAAATTTGGGAATTGATAGTTTAAAAATTTGTCTGCCTCAATACGGTCACTTGCAATTAATTGAGTTAAACAAGATTTACTAAGCCTTTATTTGTTTAAGGTTTCAACAAATTTTTTTTGCGAGAAAAAGGTTTCAACAATTTGATTGCACTATTTCTATAATTTTAATATTATATTTAAATAAATCTTATAAAAATGTTTAACAAGTTACCCAAACCTTTTTACAATAGGTCAAGCAAGTTTTCGAAATCAGCTTAGCAAAATGTTAAACATTTTTTGAATGATGTATGAGTTTTTTTTAGGCGAAATGATGTATGAGTTTTTAGATTGTTTTGCAACAAATGGGCTTATGGGGGGGGGGGGGGGGGGGGGGGGGGGAATATCATAAAGAGGGTGGCTTATAGAATGTCATTTGCAATTAAGCCATCCGCAGAAATAACTCGAAGACCAAAACAAAACTAGTACATTACATTGTGAAGTACATACAAAGTTTTGCCATAGTTTGAAAGAACTGGTTCCCACACGTTGACCTTGCATAAGGCCAGCTGGGGCTGCTGCCACCACCGCCGCCGCCGCCCCCCCCCCCCCCCCCCCCCCCCCCCCCCCTTTCCTTTCTCTCTTGCACTAGTACAGTGACAGAGCCAGAGCTTGCGCCTGCCTTGGCTGGAAGAGGGTTGCAGGGTCGACGGCTGGTAATTCATTTCCCTGGGTAATATATACGGTATTTCCTGCGTGGACACATGGCTACGTGACCCCCTGCTGAAATCTCGGCACGTGGCTAGTGGGTACAGTGAATTAAGCGAGTTAGCTAGGATAGTTAACTGAATAATCCTGAGTAGCCTAGGGATGTAGGCACAAGATTCTTTCCGCGTAGGGTGGGCACCGTCCAGAGCATGCAGCACACCCGCAGGGTGGGGTGCAGTAGAACGTGGTTGTGCAGAGTAGAACAGTAGCCCACTACGAGAGCTCGGGTCACCAGCTGAACTTTCGCTGAAATGATTTTGGATGGGATTTCAAATCATTTCGGTCCCTGTTTTGGCTCGCAAACACTTCCCATCCCAAAACAAATACCCTCCTCGGATCCCACCAAGCCCGGAGCGAGAGACGGACGGCGGTGGGAAGTGAAGAAGGCCGCGGCGGGGCGGAAGCTGGGCGGCGGGCCGAGGAAGAAGCCGGAATCACGGTCAGTGAAGTCGGGGCTCCAGTTCCTCGTCGGCCGCATCGGGCGGTACCTCAAGAAGGGCCGGAAAGCGCAGCGCGTGGGCACGGGCGCCCCCGTCTACCTCGCCGCCGTACTCGACTACCTCGCCGCCGAGGTCCTCAAGCTCGCCGGTGACGCCGTCCGCGACAACAAGAAGAACCGCGTCATCCCGTGCCACGTCCTCCTTGGCATCCGCAACGACGCGAGGAGCTCGGCAGGCTGCTGGCGGGCGTCATTATCGCCCACAGGCCCACGGCGGCGTGCTGCTCCCCAAGAAGGCCGCCGAGAGGGCCGAGAAGGCGGAGAAGGCCGGCGCCAAGTCGCCCAAGAAGGTCGCCACCAAGGCCCCCCAAGAAGTAGACATCCGATGTGTCAAATTTCAGCTGATTAGTACTGGTGGTGTTCTTGTCTTCTGCTGTGTATCTAGTGCTGTGCGTGTGGTTCGTCAATCTCGGTGTCATCTAGGTCTAGTTCTAGTTATCATTTGGTGCTGCTGTTGATCGTGTGATGATTACTTCATATATATTCTAATGACAAGAGGAAATGGCTTGCTTTCTATCGTTCCTGTCTTCTGAATCTCAGTGTGTTACGTTTGCGTGTACTGTTCCCTTCACGAGTCGGATATTGTTATCTCTGATTGAGTTGTGATGAATTTGGGGATGAATTCCAGTGCTCCATTTCTGACGGTTTCAGTAAACGGATCGGTAGTTCGATGAGTGAATCTGGTGGCGAATTCAACTGTTTACAGAGAAGATATTTGTGTATTGTTGTTTCCGAACACTGATTTCTGCATCTCTGCAACCTCTTTGTTCTCATTCTTCTTGTCTAAAGATCCCGGTTAAAGAAACCATTTAATCTAAGGAGACTCGTATGACCACCTTTGTGTAGTCTTGGTATGGTTAACCCAACATACGGGTTTAATTGGTTCATTTTGGCAGTGACTCATTGCTATGAAATTCTCTGAACATGTTGCATCTACTCAAAATTCAAACCGATATTGGGTAAACCGATATGAGCCACTGCCAAAATTCAAAAAGATCCTGGCCAACCCTGCCACCCCACTCGCGGCCCCTCGCGCACCGAGCCTCTGCGTGCCTGACAGGCACCACCGTAGCAGGGGCATCTACGTGGGCACGGCGGCTGAAGATTTGAAAAAGGCCTATTGCCTAGCCTAGGGACCCAGGGTGATTAGCATCCTGTTAGGCCAGCGCACTCAGTTAACAAAACCCCACGCTGCACAGATCTCCAGGTCCACCACGGCCTGAACGGTCAGATAGCTGGTGGTCACGTGGCCATGTGTTCACGAAATGCAGTCTGATATATATATGCTCCTAACTAATCAGAATGAAAACCAACTAGCTTGGCTCGCACTCTAATAGTATGATTCATCTAGTTGTATGTTATGAGACTGCAAATATATATATATATATATGCACTACCGATTAATCAACTAGCATCGACAAAAACACCTCCAAGACCAAAACTAGTACAAGTTACTCAAGAAGCCAAAAAAAAAGAAAGAAGAAAAGAAAAAGGGTTCACCAAATGAATGTCATGAATCGGTGGGCAGGACAACGGGTTGGTCACTCTCGTCGTCCTTCCACTCGAGGTTCTCCCCGTTCTTGATCCGTCTCATCCTCTCCATGACCCTGTCCATGGCGATGTCGAATGCGTCGTCCATCTCGCCCTCGAACGCGACGGTAGGGTCCTTGTACACGAACCTGGGTATCATCCTAATCACCTCCTCCCGCATCGCCGCCACCTGCTCGTCACTGTACCTTCCCAGCACCTCCTCCACGTCCACCTTCCCGCTGACCACGTCGTCGGGGTTGAACAAGACATAGTACCTTTTCCGGTCGCCGTCGCTGATTCCCGGCTCCAGCTCGTGCCACCGGTACTGTAATCGAAGGGTGGACGCGCGGTGGAAGAAGACGGGGACGCATCCGGCCATGACGGAGTCGATGGAGGATCGCCGCATGAACGAGTCCCCGCGCGGCTGCAGGCAGAATTTCGCGGACGCGAAGAGGTTGACGAGCCGCTCCGCCGTGCGGCACGTGACGGCGCCCTCGATCCCGTGGCTGCAGTCCAGCATCCCGCAGCCGCGCGACGCGTTCCTCTCGCACACCTCGAACACCTTGTCCCTGATCGCCAGCTGGCCCCGGGCCCGCCTCGCGCCGACGAACGCCATCAGGTGCGGCCGGCGAGCTCGCCTGGCGCGGTCCTGCCACGCGGCCGCCTCGCTCGCCGACGACGGGTGGAAGTAGCTCGGGTACGGGACGGCGAAGTCGCGGCGCTGCCAGATGTTGGACTCGTACGTGAGCGCCGTCATGTTGCGCGACTCCGGGTGGTTGAGGAAGTTGTTGCCGCACCACTCGTCGGGTCCGCCGGGTTCGCGCCGGAACATCCACGTCGTCTTGGCCGTCACGATGAAGTGGTCCCGGCCACCGAGCGGCGACTTTTTCCAGGACGGCGTCGAGGAGAGCCAATGGAGGAACTCTTTAGAAGGGGTGTCGCGCACGGTGGCGTTGTGCCCGCATAGGTGGCGGTGCAGCTCTAGTGCTGGGTAGTAGGGCACGTACACCGCCGTCGCCGCGGAAAGGTCGGCGGTCAGGCACTCGTAGAGACGCATACGGTGGTGGAAGATCACCTCTAGCGCGTACTGGTCCGTGCTGAACCTGCAATTCATGATAGTATACATACGCACCGTTAATTTGTTACAAATATACGAGTCACGTCAGCCGTTGACGGTGATCGCGCACCAGCTCCAGATGTCGTCGAACAACGGGGAGCCCTCCACGCAGTCCTTTGGCATGTTGAACAGCTCCGGCACGTCCAACATGTACACGTACCGTCCCTCGCATGATGGCGAAGGCGGAGGCGGCTGTGACAACGACGCCGACGGCGACGACGATGACGGTGGCGGTGGAGGCAACGACGGCGGCGGCGGTGATGACGACGGCTGCGGAGGCGAAGACGATGACAATGATGACGCCCGTCGCCGGTCTTCAGCTTCCACTGCAGGTGGAGGGAGGAAGCCTTTTGCGTCGAGCGCGGCGGGGAGCGGCCAAGGAGGAGGAGAGCGAGAGGTGGAAGAACTGGAAGTGGAGGAGGCTGGAGAGGAGCCATGACCCCAGGATCAGGAGGCTGTAGAGGGCGTACTTGGGGTAGTGAGCCTCCATGGCTGGAACTTCGGTAGCTGCCGCCCACAGGTAGCTCAATCTGGGGTTTAGTAGGGGGCTAAAAATGGAGGGTTAAACATTGCTTGAGCTAATTACTACTCAATTTAGTTACTGGGGCATCGTGTACATATATATCGGTATCTTATGCAACCTTTTGACCGAGGAAACATGGTGCTCAGGGTAACTTAAGATAGTATTTCCTACTAACACTAGTGTGTGTGTGTAAAATCTTGGGGAAATAAAATTAGAGCAGTTTTACGGTCCAAAATAATGGCCATTAGTTCTCAAAACTAATGACCATTAGTTTGATCCGACGGTCTAGATTTAATATCGAAAATCTACTACTAATGGCCATTAGTAAGGGTAACATCGGAAAAATAAAGTCTGATAGACTTGTAATAATAATTTTGTTTTATAAGAAAATCTAATTTGATCAATTCATGTTGTCCATCAATCTAGTTCATTATTATAATTCCTAGGACTAGCCGGTTATGGTTGAATTATTTATTTTATTATTATTAAAAGAAAAAAATTAGTTATTTAGTTAATAGTAAAATTACTAATGTGCCCTCAAACTAATGGCCATTAGTTTTGAAAAACTAATGGCTATTATTTTGGACTGTAAAACTCCTCTAAAATTAGTTATCCATGTTTGGTCAAGTCTCCGGCTGCGGCCCCGGCCCGTCCCTTGTGCGGTCTCGGTCTCCGGCTGACGGGGAAGATAAAGACGGGGAATTATGCGGCAATTTTAGCCCCGTCTGATATAATACTCTCACTTGGATGAAATATCACCCCGTCTGAAACTATCCGTCATATCTCATACGGGTTGTGACAGGCACCGTCTGAGGAATTTTGCCTCAGTCACCTCAGACGGGGGTTACAGAACACCTATCTGAGATAATTTCATAACTTGACGGCAAAAGTGGTTTCAAACGGGTGTTCTCTTGCCCATTCCGAGATACAAGGGTTACCGACAAGATTCTTTCCCCGTCTGAAACGTTGCGTCCGTGATATTTGATTCTGTAGTAGTTGAAACCCTAGCCCACCGACACCGCCCCTTCCTACCCCCTCCCCTGCCGCCTCCCCCGCTGCCGCCGTCTTCCTTGCCCCTGGCCAACCCTGGCCCAACCGCCATCTCCTACCGCCCACTCCGGCGGCACCCCCGCCACCTCCACCATCTCTCCCGTCGCCATCGCCGAGCCAGCCTCCCTCCCCTGGCACCCCTCTAAGTTTGGTGATTCCGGTGAGGCGCCCCCACCCCAAACCCAACCCGGAACACGAACTCGTCGGAGGCTGCCGGAGATGGGATCTTCTGCCGCCGGAGTTGGAGAAGACGCCTCGCTGCCTTGGCACAAAAAATTGGGTGTTGGCTGGCTCCAAAACACAATCGAGCGTGATATAGCAAAACCGAAGATACAATGTTGTCATCGAAATGCATTGCATAAAACCAAAGAAAGATGCAACATCTATTATATATATAATTGATCAAGAAAAGGAGTCACCACGTTCGCTCTCAAGGCTTAGAAATTCCCACGTTAATCCGAGAAAATAAGAAGAGAAAATTACCCACCACTGTCATTATGAAAAAATTAGTCACAAAACCCCATATAAATCTCTACAACTTAATGAGTCTCAAAGGGGTCGTCAGCCATAATTTCAATCATATTTCTCAGTTTTCAAACCTCTGCATCCGAGTTCAACTCGAATTCAAAAATTCAAATGTCCGAGTTGTTCCTTGTTTTAAAGTAGCCGAACCGTTTATTTTCACAAAGCACTTCGCGGTTCGATGGTTAGTGTATCCAACTTGCTGCTTGCTGACCCAGGTTTGAATCCCTCCATTCGCAACATGTTTTTTTTCTTTTTTTTCCCCTCCTGTCAGAACATAGCTCTGTTTGCTTCTTACTCAACTTTTACTTTGTGTATGATTATGCAACAATGTCTTTTTTTCTTCACTTTCAGGTTAAACAAATTAATGGGGAGGAAGATGTGTGAGCAACAATTAATTAATTATGAAGAATTTACATCAAAATTAATTATAGATATAAATCAAAATGATTTTTTAAATTTTTTTGTTTAAGTTAGTTATAATTTTGATGTATTAACTTCTACAAACACATCACAATTTGTGCTGCAAAAATCTTACTAAAATAGACACTTATAAATGAATTTGTGCTAGCTAAATGAGTCGTCCTTCCATTTGATAACCCAAAAAAAGTAAAATTTTCAATGCATACACTAATAAAAAGGTTGGCTAGACTCGTCGGATTGTTTTCTGTTTGTCTGCCCACGGTACAACTTCCCTCTGCGATTTCTTTCCATGCAATGTGTCAACTTTTTCCATATACGTTGAATAGGCACTCATTCCGGTGTTTCTTTGGATTTTGAAATTCGTCAATAAATGTTACTAGCAGTAGTAAGTACCATAGGACTGCGACTGCGACCGTTGAAGTTGGTTTTATAATTTTTCTAGACATTTTTTCTAAATATATATTAAATAAAAATATTTACACTTATGCATGGTGGGAGTCGTCATAGCACAACTTTCATTGCGCGTAGCAACACGGGAAAATTGCTATTATTTATAAAATAGCTAAATTTGGAATAATAAAAGAGAGTCAAAAATACCCCTCACACCTATAAATTGCCGACCATGCCATTATGAGTCAAAAAATAGCTAAATTTGGAATAATAAAAATAGCCAAAAACACCCCTCACACCTATTTCTAAATTATCCATCATGCCATCATGAGTCAAAAAATAGCTAAATTCAAAATAATAAAAAATAACCAAAAATAACCTTCACAACTATTTCTAAATTACCCATCATGCCATTATAAGTCCAAAAATTAACTCAATTTGGATTATAAAAATTGCTAAAAATATCCCTAATTCTTATTTCTAATTTACCCACTATACTATTATGAGTCAAAAATAGCTAAATTTTAGAATAATAAAAATATCTAAAATATAATTAATTCTTATTACTAAATACACAGTTATAAAAATACACCGTCATATGTCTAGATAGCATGGCACATTCTCTTATTTTTAGCATGACACGGTTTCTTCAAAAAATTTATTTGTAGCATGACACGCTCTTTTTTCGTACTATGACATATGTTAGTTATTTAGCATGACACATTTGAACCGACTTCACTTCTAAAACAAAATCAAATATAATAAATTAGCTAAGACATAACCTAAGATAAATGATGACTCATCTCAAACTAAAATTTAGGAATGGTGAGAAATTCTCCAATCTATTTCTAATGTTATATATATATATATAAACTATGTTGATTTGTACAATGATATAAAAATATTTTACATAGTATATTTACTCTAGCCGCATAAATGGGCAGCTATACTAGTTTATCAAATATAAGAAAGGAAAACTAACCTCTCGTCTGCCAGTATCACGGATGCCTCACCTGCAGTATGAGGTGAAACCGAACCGTCGTCCTCGGCGGTTCGGTAAGCGAGTAGAGCAGTCGAACGGTGTGTGTCAGACGAGAGGTCGACGCTCAAACACGGTTGGACTCGTGCGATTAAACAATTCATGCGGTGGACGTCGCTGGTTCTTTTCCTTGTGTTTCTTATTCGCGTTGAGTGGGGGAGGCTGGCTGTAGGCCAGACTGCTGTCTTAGGATTATTTTATTATGATGCAGGCCCCACAAAACCGATTAAACACGACGGTCATCGAACTTTCATCCACCGAACCGAACTCTGGCCCTTGGTTCGACGCGAACACTGCGGGTGTTAGACAGCAAGCCAACGGGACTGCCGCAAAGTATCGCGAGCTATCCATGTTCGGTTGATACAATATTACCTATAGCATGGACGTTCTATGCTGAAACAGCAGTCATGGCAGTGGAGAAATGGAAGGGGTGGGCGAATTGTTTTTCCAGGGAGAGAAGGAAGCCCATGAGAATATTTTTCTGTGTAAAGGGAATAAAATACCTGAACACTAACGGAAGAATAGAATAAAAGCCATCTCTTTTTTTTTTTTTTTTTTTTTTTTTTTTTTGCGGGGATCTCGATTGCTCAGCTAACTGTCGAGAACAAATGGAAATGAATTAACCATTGAAGCGGTAGTGGGTAAGAAATACCCACTAAGCCATCTCACAGGATGTAACTTAGGTACTGATGGTGACGTTAATGCATGGCCAATATACATGTAGCCTGGACGTGTGAGGATCGCTGACATAGGAGAAGATCAAACGGACTCAAATTTTCAGGTGACGTGGCTTAACATGGTGAGAGCTTTAGAGAAATTGATAGTGTTTAGTGGGTATGGGTTTTATAGATATTATTATCGATATGCAATACCGATTAATTATCTAGCATCCGCAAAAACGCCTCCAAGAACAAAGCTAGTACAACACAAGTAGGAGTAACAAGCACAAGAAAAAAAGATTTCATCAAATTAGTGTCATGAATCAGTGGGCGGACAACGGGTTGGTCACTCTCGTCGTCCTTCCACTCCAACGTCTCCCCATTCTTGATCCTCCTCATCCTCTCCAAGGCGATGTCAAACGCGTCGTCCATCTCGCCCTTGAACGCCATGATGGGGGTCCTTGTACACGAACCTGGGGATCATCCTGACCACCTCCTCCGCATTGAGGCCACTAGTCATCGGTGTACCGGCTCAGCGCCTCCTCTGCATCCACCTTCCCGCTGACCATGTCGTCGGGGTTGAACATCACGTAGTACCTTCTTCGACGACCATCGCCATTGCCGTCACTGTTGTTCGTCGTCCCCGGCACCTCCGGCTTGTGCCATCAGTATTGTAACCTCAACATGGAGGCCCGGTGGAAGAAGACGAGGACGCAGCCAGCCATGACAGTGTCGATGGAGGAGCGGCACATGAGCGAGTCCCCGCGCGGCTGCAGGTAAAACTTGGCGGAGATGAAGAGATTTTTTTTCAAACCCTTTGGAGTCGAAGAGGTTCACGAGCCGCTTCGTCGTTTTAAAAGAATCTAGGTGGGTTGGTTCTACTACAAAGAACCTAGACCGTTTTAAATGTGCAACACATGTGCCAGGTTTGAGAATTGATCGAACCTAGATGGTTTGGTTTCACTAGAAAGAACATAACTAGCTGAGCTATGCTCGTTCTGCAAATAGTCCATACTACGGTGTACTGTTCTCCATATTTTAAAAGAACTAACTTGACCCTTTGGGTCGTTCTACCTAAAAAACAAAAGACAAAATCCTTTGTTTTGTTGAACAGATTAATTTAATCTGGTTCCTTCGCGTGACTAGCAAGTGGTAGTGGGCTCCTTGTCAATATGCATCTCCAGCCTCAGACCAAATCTGCTCCTTGCCGTCATCCTCCCCTCCTCCGGAAGGCAGGAGCAGCAGCAGGCTGCAGGTTTCTTCCAGGTTAGCGCCTTTGCCAATTCGAGCTGTGATAATCAAGTGTTTCGGATAGCTTTTATGGAATGTCCATGCTCTTTGACCATCACCAGATCCTGCTTTCATTCCATATTAACCAGGTAATCTATATGTTTATCTGAAGTACTTGAGATCTGCTCTCTGTAGCGCCGCCCTGCTCGAGATAGTTTATCAGATACCGTCACTCCTTTAGGCTTGGTAATTTAGTTGTGCATGTCTATGATCAGTTGCGAAAGCGTGGTCCATCTAGCGCTATAGGTACGAGAAAGAATTTTTTTTCCCCCAAACGACCACGGCCGCCTAGGGCGCAGCTCCCCGGCAAGGCTAGTGGGCCGGCGGCGTGGTTCCCAGGCAGGGGCGAAGCCAGACGCATCGGCCACCCGTGTCATTAACATTATCTAATGGTGTCATTAGCATAATTAATAGCGTTTTAGCAGTAATTTGCACTGAATTTGGCCAAATCCGTCGGGGTCAGCTGACACCGGCGGCTGGCTGTAGCTTCGCCCCTGTTCCCAGGCAAGGTCCGTGGCGGCGCGGTGGTGCAGCTGATCGGCTCTCCGGGGAGGTTAGTGTTGGCGCGGTTTCCCGGCGAGGTTCGTGGCGGGGCGGCTCCCCGACAAGCTTCGTGGTGGCGGCGTGGTAGTGCGGCTCCTTCAACTTAACGGTGGCGACTGCTTCAACTCAACAGCGGCAGCTCGCCAGCTCCTTGAACTAAACGGCGAGGTGGTGCGACTCCTTCAACTCAACGGCGGCAGTTCTGTCTTCAACTCAATTGCGAGAGGTGGCGGCAGCGACCGCCTCAACGCGGGATCTGGCAGCAACCGGAAGCGGCGGCCATAGGCTTGGGATTTATTTTTTTTTAAAAAGAAAATCTTTAACGGATTTGTAGTGGCGGGCATCTCTTCGTCACTGTAAAGTAGTGTATTTTTAGTGGTCTTTTCTTTGTGGCAAACTAATGTTAAAGCCTTATGGCCCCGTCACTACAAATGAGTTTTGTAGGAGTGACTCTTAACTTTATCTCTCATGAATCTTCATAAAAAATGAGATAATTTTTCATAATTAGGCGAAATTTGCTGTAGGATACTGAACTTTTGCAGAATTGATCATTTCACATTGAACTTACAAAAATTTGCTAGAACAAACTGCCGCCTATAACGTATTATGTCCTTTGAATTTGGCGAGAGAGAATTTTCTAAATGAGGTCCAATGCCCATGGGTGAGCTGGTCTATGTCTAGCCGCACGGCATTAGAAATCTCGAATTCTCGATTCTCAGGCAGCGTCGCCTTCTAAGAGCATCCTCAAAAGTTGACTCTAAGCTAGCTCTTAAAATTGTTAATTAAAAAAAAAAGAGAAGGCAGCTAACTCACGTCGTAGGCGGTGGGTGTGTCGTCCACACGCCTCGTCGGTGCGTTTGCCCCCTCTCTCCTCAACAGTTTCGCATGGAAGCTCCGCGGCCAGGTGCCGCAGACAACTCGTCCAAGCCAATAAGCATGTTGACTGAGTTTAGGCTGTCAAACATGTTGGGGACTCTCCTCCATCCAAAATAGAGGCATACGAACAAATATCAGCGGTTGTATCAAATTGGGTGGTACCAAACTTAAGTATTGGTGCCCTTTTTTGGTACTACTCAAGTTATAATGGATGGTACCACTTAACACCACTGCAAGGATGTAGCAAGACTCATCACCATTATCATCAAAGATCAAAGATAGATTTAAAACTGAGATGTTCATGAACTCTGAAACACAAGTTGTCCATTCCGCAAAATTGAAGCTCCCTGTGCGGTCACAATAACGAGGGCCGGCTGGACAGTACGTCCGGCGAGTCTCGTTATTAAAATTGATATAGTGTCTTTAAGAGAAACTAATTACATGGCTTTTCTGCACCTATAGTTTCTTCCACAAAGCAATGGGCAACAAAGTTAGTAGGAAAAAACGGGAATATGTTTCTTTTCAAGAAACACAAGAACAGGAATATATTTCTTTTCAAGAAACACAAGAACAGGAATATATTTCTTTTCAAGAAACAAAAGAACGGGAATATGATAGCTTTGATAGAATTCTACAAGATCCACATGCCACGACGGTGCAACTGACGTTGGATTTTTTGGAGTACATCACAAGTGATTTCTCAAAAGAGAGAGAGTTGGGAAGTGGTGGCTTTGGCGTGGTTTACAAGGTATGCTGATTTGTTTTCTGTTTTTTCTCATCCTTTTATACTCTTACACGCCTTCAAATCATCAAGAAGTTAATGTTTCGCAATTGTAAAGAGAAAAATATGATTGACCAGGGCATTCTTACAAACGGGAAGGAGATTGCTGTGAAGAGGCTGAAGATTCTTGAAACCAACCTAGGTGATGAGCAATACCAAAAAGAACTTACAAATCTTATCGGGTTGGAGCACAAAAACATAGTTCAATTCAAAGGCTATTGTGCTGACTCATCGCTAGTCCCCTGGCCGCAAGAATCACTGTCCAACGCAAGGGATCAACGTCTCCTGGTCGAAAAACGAGAAAGGGTGCTATGCTTTGAGTACGTATCTAACAACAGCCTTCGTGAGCACATTTCAGGTATGAGAAATTAATTATTGAAAATGCTGTTACATGCTTAAGGTTGCTCTCGTTTGTGTGTTTCCCTTTGAAAGACGTGCTCATACATATCGCTGCCAAGAGTATGCATATCATGTTATCACACGCTTAAGGATGGTACTCCGGCTGCGACATATATAGAACATGCGAGCACACCCACATCATGTTATCAGACGCTCAAGTTGGTTTTACCACTTAAAACTGCTCAAGCCCATGTAAAAGGCATTTGTTACGTTAGTCTCAAATAACTACGAGCCGTCCATTTAAATAGATCTTGAGGCAAAAGATGAAATCTTGCACCCCATTTCTGAAGTACTTAGTGTTCACCGTATCAGTCCCTGGATCAGTAGCTGATACGACACTTTCACAGAATGCTTCACAGCTAATACTTTATTTATAATACCGAGTCTCATACAAGCCTTTTATTACGTAAAGGTCTTTGTAAAAAGAGAGGCGAGCGGCCTCAACACACAGGCATCACGCTTAAAGGCTGACGTAGCAGCCAGGCTAACACTTAATCTAGCGGAAGACGACAGGGCTCCACTCCTACAGGCACTACTTGAGTGATGGCCAATCTTCACTCTTCATCACCATCAGCTTGAAAGTCATAGTCGGGCTCATCTTCTGAATGATTTAAGCAAAGGTGAGTACTCAAGGTACTCAGCAAGCCTAACACGAGGGATAAGAATATGCAAGGGATTTTCAAGGGATAGGCTGGGTTTTGTTACCAAGACGAGAAAGCCAAGTTTATGCAGAGTTGTTTTGAAAACAAAGCATTTCGCAATTCTAATCAAAATATCTGTGGAGATTAGTGGGGTTGGGCGTCCCTGGGGGAGATGCAATCCATCCCGCCAGTTCCTCAAATTTTATCACTGGCCGACAACCAGCACACGGCTCCAAACCGGCGTTTTCTAAAAACACACCAAGGATACTCACGCGGAAAGTCTAATCATAGTGTGGCCAATGCTTTCGCGTTGTCCAATACCGTGGAACACGGCTATCCGGATAGATTCATAACCTCGGCCGAGGGTGCACAACTTTCCCCACAAGGTGGTCCAGTCCGCCCTATCGTTATAGTTTGGACTGTCCCACTAAAGGTTCCGTACCTACTTGGTACGACCACGGCATCCCCACGGACATTACCAGGGGCTTCACAATTCAATAATATGGCCAAAGCCAATAAATGCCGGGCTCGCCGCCACTCTCGTCGAGTCTTCTCCTGGGATTCCGTTGCAAACTCCACCCCCCCCCCCCGGGGGGGGGGGGGTACCGTGTGAGTACTAGTAGGGTGTGGTTCCAATCCCATGCCCATTCATGGCTAGTGGATGCGCGCAAGGTGCTAGGCAAAGGCGGCACAAGAACCGGTCCTTATACGACTGAACCAGGCATCTTCAAAAGCCAATCCTCACGAGGAAAGGCGTCCCAGAGATAGCCTCCCCCACTGAGGACTACCTCACCTGATCCCGCCAAAACCATCCCCCACTAGGGTTGCACTTATCATTAAACCATCCACTTTTCACATTTACTCACTCCACCAAGACACACACATTTTACACGAAAAGCATATGAGCAAGATTAATTAAACACGGGGTGATAGTCCTAAGCGGCAAAGCAATCCAACATATCATTAAGCAAGTTAATGATGTTGGTTCCTAAGATTAACAAGGAATCAAGATAATCAAGATCAAGGTATGGCAATCAAATAATACTTAGGACATTCTAGCATTTAAATCACCTTTAAATATCATACATGTTTATTTAAAAACAGGCTCTACATAGGATTATTTTGCAATCATGGGATCAACATGATCCAAGGGAGTTAGACTTGCCTTCGCCAAGTTCTTCTTCTTCTAAGTCCTCGTAATCAGGATCCTCAGCCTCTTCGTCTTGATTATCTATCGAGTTAACAAAAGATAAATCTACCGCTTGCAAACAAATTAACAATCAATAAATAAAGTAAAATCCAAATAAAACCAGAGGGGAGTTGATTTTGGGTGGCATTGTATAGAATAGGATTTTAGATGAATTTTGGTGAAAGGTTCGCCAAAATCGGAGTTAAGATGTTAGAAATATTGATTTTTGAAGTAAAAGAAAGGAAATTAATCAGGATTTGATTAACTTAATTAAGTATAACCATCATCCAAATTTTCCGGTGGGTAGCAAGGGTTGCAAAAATGATTGGAAGGGAATATAGGATTTTTGGGGATTTTTGGGAATTTTTCTGATATTGAAAATGTGGTCGAAATTAGTTTCTGTGTTCAAATCCGGGTGCGCTTAGCAGTTTTGGCGCGGATGTGAGACTGACATGCGGGCCACTGGGGAAGGTGCACAGTGTGCACACTGGGCTATGGACTTGGTCCACGCACGTTGTGGACCGGAGGGCGTGAGCCTGCGGTCCACCGCGCACCGGGCGCACCGCGTGGCAGTGATGACCCGGTCGTCGCGGGCCCGCGTGCCGACGTGGCTGCCACGTCGGACACCGGCGCGCGCGTGTAGGGCTTGTGCGAGTGGTTGCACGGGTGCGCGGGCGCGAGAGGAAGGTTGTGCCGGGTGACGTCGAAGAGGGGGGGGGGGGGGCCAAGGCTGCGGCGCGGTTTCGCCGGAGGGCGGCGGCGCGCCGGAGAGAGAGAAAGGAAAGGCCAGGCGGGGCGAGGCACGAGGTGATGTACGCGCGTGAGGTGCGTGAGAGCAAGGCAAAACTAATGCGCCACTCGAACGGGGTTGGGCGCGGCCGGAGCGAGGCCGGCGACGAGTTCTAGCGGCGGCGGTGACCAGAGCTAGAGAAGAAGGCACGCGTACTACGAGGAGTAGACCAAGGACATGCGCAAAAGAAAGAGAGGTAAACGGTGAAGCTCACCGCGTGCTCAGATGGAACGAGGTTGACGGACGGTGGCCGGCGACGAGGAAGAAAGTGGCGGCTAGGTCGACGTCGATCTCTCTCCTCAGGCCACGGCTGCGCAAATGGAGCACACCATGTTGTTAAGCGAGGAAGAGAGACATGAAATCGACGAAGAAAGGGGAACGGGGCTCACCGGAAAAGAGAGGGAAGCTCGTCGGAGTTCTCGCCGGACTTGGGAGAGAAAAGGGGAAAAGAGCGGTGGAGAGCTCGGGAGTGGCTGGGGTGAGGAAATGAAATGCGGAGGGAGAAGAGGAGGCCTAGGCCTTGCTTTATAGCCGCCAATGGCGGTGCAAGGGGCACAAGGTCGGTTCGCCGGCGAGAAATATCTCGCCGGACTGGAGCTCGACATGACGCCTAGAGGCGCAAGCCACAGAGGACGGCGGTGACGCGCGGCGAGCATGTCTGCAGTGCCGGCGACGAGACAGAGCGAGAGGGGGAGTGGCTGTGGCTGACGTCGGAGGGATGGGCGCTCGCCGGAATGGGGGAAACTTGGCGCGTGCATCAAGAAGCCGGGGAAGGACGATGGGACGCGTCAGTGAGGCGGTAGAGAGGCACGTGCTACTCGTGGAGTCGTCCTGGAGCTCGATATGACAACGGCGGTAAGCCGGCAGGGAGGGATGGGCAATGGTGCGTTTCGCGCCGGCCGGCTAGAGGTGGACGACGAGCAGCGGGCCCCACGCGTCAGTGACGGGGAGAGGGAGACGGGCTGAGCGCCGCTGGGCCGGGGAGAGGAGAAAAATGGGCCGCGACGGGCCGGGCGCAAGAGAGAGAAAAAGAAAAGGGAGCTGGGCCGGCGGAAGAGAAAAGGAAGGGGGCGGCCCGATAAAAAGTAAAAGATTTGATCTTTTTGCTGGGATTGATTTTGAATGAATTTTGAATTCATTCAAAAGGAAGGATTCAAACAAACACTTAAAGAAGCCAAGCAAAACACAAAAATGCACATGGTGATGTTTGTGCATGTTTTAAAATTCAAAAACTTTTGGTCTCACCACTAACTAAAGCTAACAAATAGATTTTAATTGAAAAGTTTTTAAAAGTTCAAATTTTTAGTGATTTTTGATGATCACGAAAACACGGGTAGCTACAATTGCTTTCTAGTTTCTGTTTTAGAAAGTGATTCTTTTTAAGAAATGAACTCACGTGAAGGGCACTTATTGGTTACCTAATTTGTTAAGGAATATAATAAGAAGAGAAAGAACGTGTTGGTTGAGGCTGACTTGAGTTTGTTAAGTAAAATAAGAACGTGTAAGACAAAATTACATTTGTACATAAAAAAGAACGTGTCAAGACTAATTGCTACTCTACTATGTCCTTAAAACACATGCCAGGCATGAAAAACAAACAGGGTGCAATTTGGATGAAATGTTTTTTGGACGATGCTACACGCACGAGACAAATGGGCTGCCACGGTGAAACAATAACGTGATTGGCGTCACGAGACAAATTCCTTCATAATTTTCTGTAACAAACAAGATCGGTTCCATGTCCGTTGTGATTGTTGTCACGTTAATGGTGGGATCCAGAATTCCCTTTTTCCACGTTAGAAAAAATCTACCTCTAATGGATGATTGATGTCAGAGCGTGTGCGGAGGAAACGGGGAGCGGAGGAATCGGGAGGAGAGATTTTCCGGTTCCTTCCATTTTATTTCTGTTTGTGTTTTTTTCCTAATTCTAAAAATCAACGGTTAATTGTGTACGTAAAGGATCCCTTCTATTTTTTATCTTGGCGATTAAGGAATGGGCAGCGCGATTTATGTTTCCTTGTTAGAAGGGAGCGGGATTCCATTTTTTATTTATTTTTCGTTTAATAAAATCAAAGGTTAAGATTGATTTGTTCTCTTGCACCTTTTGAAAGGTTAGACTACCGTAAAAGGACATGCAATTTTGTTTCGTTAATGTTTTGCCTTACACATCTCTCTCTCTCTCTCTCACACACACAGATGTATCATGTGGTCTCGAGTGGATGGTGAGATATCAGATAATTATGGGGATTTGCTCCGGTTTGCATTATCTTCACACAAAACGTGATATTGCTCACATGGACCTTAAGCCTGAGAATATATTACTGGATGACAATATGGTACCGAAAATCGCAGATTTTGGCACTTCAAGGTTCTTCGATGAAAATGAATCTCGAATTATCACCAAAAATTGTGTGGGGTCATGGTATGATAATCACATACACAGAATGTTATCCATCATATTTTATTTCCAATTAATAATGTATGTCACCCTCTTGCATTACTATATCGTGCAGGGGATACATGGCACCAGAGTATGTCAATCGAGGGATGATTTCAAAGAAGGCAGATATATTCAGTTTTGGTGTAATAGTCCTGGAGTTGCTTACAGGTTCCAAGTCAGACTATCCCCAAAGTAAAGAATTTTTCACCCAATTCACTAAAGATGTAAGATGAACCAGTCAACTTTTTAGCGTCGATCTTCAGTATTCTTCTCTCAAATATTAAATCTATTACCATGAAAAAATTACCGTTTAAACTTTAGGTGGTTCAAATTTGGAGCAAGAGATTGCCGAAGGCACACTATAGTAGACAGGTTCATAGGTGCATCTCGATAGCATTAAACTGTGTTGATGCTATCCAAGATAGAAGGCCTACCACAGGAGACATAATAAAAAAGCTTAACGAAGTCAAGGTACTGCCTTTCTCCACCTAATGAATATGTAATTAAAGATTTTCATGGTAAACTCGAGCATGTGTATATTAATTCTTACCATGCATGGTCTCCCCTCGTCCTACAGGACCCCAGCAGCTCATGGTCATGGTTGCAAAAGACCCTGAAGGTTGCCACTGGAGTTGGGACTTTGGTTCTCATCCTACTTCCCTTCCGTTCGTGGCCATGGGTGATAGCGGCCCTAAATGTGGTCACGACCGCGGTAAGCTTATTTACCATAGTAGGAGGAGCGGCTCTAGGTCTCATCTTCTACTTGAAAAAACATTGCAGTTCAAGGTCACGGGTGATTTTATTAACCATAGGCGCTATACTGGCTTCAGTTCTGGTCCTTCTGAATCCCAGCAGTATTTTATTTACTATGGGATCATGGGCAGTAACAATGGTGAAGTTTGTCATCATAACCTTCTTACTTCCCGTAGGAGTTGTGGTACTTCTTGTCCGCAGCGGCCGACAGGATGACGTCAGATGGTTGTTCCCAGGTTTGATAGTAGGAACAGTTATTCTTCTCCCAGAGATTATGGACCAAAGTGTGAAATGCATTATGTGAGATGCATAATAACTTACGATTATGTGATGGTTATTCTTAGGTTTGATAGGCCGCCACCTCCATCCAAAATCGTACTTATGTATTGTGTGAGATGCAAGTAACAATATGATTGTGTCCAACAAAACTGTGCATCGATAAACAATGATGAACTCATCTCAGATTGTTGTATTTGCAAGAAGTGAATTCAGTATTGAAGTTGCTAGGCCAATGCATGCCATATGCTCTGAGCTGGTAGTCCTCACAGCATCGGCAGATGTGGCGACGGCCGAGTCCTCAGTTCCCGCCGCGCGGCCGCCTCCCTCTCACTTCGACCTCTGGAGTTCGAGGCTCCATGCGAACAGACAACGCTGCTGTTGTGCTGAGTACACCTAAACGGAAGAGTAAAATGCATTAAAGGTCCATGAACTTATCCGTCCGTGTCATCTAGGTTCATGAACAATTATTTTACAATTGAGCTCCACAAACTTGTCTTTTTGTGTCATCCAGGTCTATAAACATTTACTTTGCTGTTTAAAGTCCACAAACTTATTTGCATGTGTCATCTAAGTTCAAAAACATTTTTTTTCACATCGTGACAAAAGTTTGACCCTTGCTAGAGAAGGCAGTGTGCTCGTGGGTTCACGCAGATGCATCTGAACGAAAATGAAGATTGACACTATTGCATAACTGTTTTATTCAGTAACTAAACAAGCATGCTTATGCATCATGCTGAAATGTGGTGTAAGAACCGCCCAAGTTGCATCCATTTTAGCCGAGCTGGCTAACTGTCCATAAAAGGGACGCTATACCAAGAGCTCAACCAAAATAAACATAACCTCGGTAGTCCCCTGATATGCTTCTCAAGCATTGCCCAAGACCAAAGCACACCGGTAATCAACGATGTCCATCATCACACCATCACATAAACACATAGTTCTCAGATTTAACGAGGTTACATCATTACAATAAAAGTCATACAAATAGTGGACAAATTTTGAAATATTACAAGAATGAGAGCATAAGTTTATTGTTTCATCTCCCAAACTTCCTAAAACATAGAACGATCATCCCGCCACGGTAGGTTCAGATCCTAGCATCATATTCCAACGAGTATGCAGCGGAAACAACTTTAGAAATAAAGCAAAACAGCAATGGTGCTCAGCCCACGAACACCACCGACAAGCGTCACAACGAGACAGCCACTGCTCCTCCCTTTCGCCAACATTAGCGGGGAAGAAATAGCCAAACATCACTTCATTCTCACTAGCAAAACTTCAACACAGTAAACGTAAGTACGAATGTACTCCGCAAGTCTTACACAATATGGTATGTATAGTCCGACTCCAAGAATCATGAGTGAAGGCATTAGCAAGGATAAATATGCATTGGTAAAAGATTTTTTGTGGAAAGCGGTAGTTAAGTGAGACATACATAAGCATAAATAAAAGACTCATGGGCATAACATCTAAATCCCCAAGTTGCAGCCCCACATATGCCCCATATGAAACAAGTGTAAAGCAATACTTATCTCATCTCAAACAGCCCACAAATCCACATATGTGATTAATTAAGTGAAGTTGCATACCACGATGAAATCCAATGAACACTAAGCATGATCATGACCGAGATCGCGGCAATTTGAATCGATTATACACCCTGCAGGGGAGTCCAAATGTACCCACACGACGACGCGTGGACCATACGACTCATGCAACCGGCCAAAGTCACGTAAGAGGGTACTCATGTCAACCTTTCTCCCACCCGAGCCCGAACGGTTGGACCATCCTCAGAGCAAGGAGTGCTGTGGCCCTGTAGGCGCTCACCAGCCACTCATGCGTGTCAACAAGCAATAGGGTCATGTCCCAACGCCGGTATGGAATGAGACAATTGGCTTGTCTTACCATTAAATTCGACATGTGGTTAGAACGGAAAGTGCTTAGGCCAACGAATAGCAACGGTGAATCCTTGATCGACCAAGCGGGGCTACCACACCAATTCCCCTCTCAGTCCACAGTTCATTACTTTCAGATTCAGCAATTCCATGTAACAACACGTGAAACAACAACCTATACATGCGAAACGATGGTGACCTTCCATCGATTCGACTTTTACCGGTCTAAGCATGGCTAATTAAGCAAAGACACACCGTAAAATAAAAGAGTAACATCCCACCCCTGTACAGAGACATGACACATGAAGTAATGGATAACAACAAGACCCAACATCAATAAACTTATCCTAATGCCCGACAATGCAATAAACAATATAGCATAATTCATTCGAGAGGTGTATAAAAATAATAGGTCAATATGCATAGATACTTGCCTTCAATTGTCGGAGTCTTCTCAAAAAGTTCAACCTCAGTGGTGTCGCCCTCGATAGCACCCCCGTCACACTCTGACGTTTCGTTCACTAAACAAAGGAAAATACGTCATATGATATAAAACTTTGCAGAGAAGTAGCTTAACAAGTTATGAATCCAATTCAACAAGAATTAGTCTATTTGGAGTTGTATAGCTTACACTATGAATAAAACAATCATCCTCTGTCTGAAATTGCTCAAATCTAGCAATATCGTGGAATTTCACTTTTGACGAAAATTTGTAGATGTATTCTGTACATATGATCATTTTTACTTGATGAGGTACATCAACACAAAATGTTTGGCACTGGTCTCACCTTAAGAGGATTTGTATTTAATTAAGATTCTTACAATTTTAATTGACTTGAAGTTGATTAACATGAAAAAGGTAGTTAACAAAGTTATATGGGGATGAAACTTTGCAGGCCAACAAACAACAGTGATACAACATGTTATGCACAGGTTTCATCATTTTATCATGCATATATTGGAGCTAGTGAAAAAGATAAATTTAAGAAAACACAGTGCAGGCTTAATAACAGTTATAAAAGGACTCTTGTCAACTGCAATGCAACATGGCAGGCATGAGGAAGTTTACAAAACTGGAATCACAATTTTTCATACATAAAGCATGTATTATGGTTTAAACAAGCGTGTGTATGAATAAATCAATATCTCAAAACTATTGAACAAAGGGCATGCTGGAAAAATGCTAAACAGATCACAGGCATGACATAGAGCAATAATATCAAAGTTCCAGATTTATTGACATGCATAACTATTTATACGGAATAAATAATCTATGTACAAAACAATTTATACATTCAGCAAAACTAAATTTTAATGAAATGCAACGATGCATCACGAGTCTAAGCTAGCTAGAAAGTGTCTTCGGTTTTGCTGATCCTCTCGCTGACTTTCATACCTAGGAGCCGACCTGGGTGGCATACACATGCTCATTGGGGTGTATATGAGCACCATGGTTCTATATGAGTTATCATTGTATTTTGTTTTACTCTCGCATAAGAGAGTTGTCGATACGTACTTTATCTTCAGAATAGAGCCTGGGAAAAATAGCATGCCTTGTGGACGACCATTTGATTGTTCATACACCTATGGATGATGATTGGGTCCAATGTATATAGGATTGCACACGAGAAAATGCATTATGTATATGCCGCTGAAAAACTACATCAGCGGTACGGTGTAAGCATATATAATGAGGGGAAAATTTTAGTGCAAAAGGAAATTAAGTGCAATGGTGCGAAAATGCAATTTCTCCTGTATGATCATGAAATGCAACCAAGCCTATCTCGTAGATCTCGTCCAACAAAATTCGTTTCAGAATTTTCTGAGCAGCATACGTTTTATATGATTTATACAAGTTGCAGCCGATCTAATCTATTCATTTTCCCTCGTTTTGTTCATTTTCTTTTCCTGGCAAAAGTTCTGGTCAGTCAGATCTGAGGCACACAGTTGGCCACAGGGCTTGGCCACACCAGATCCGCTTGTGGCCGCATGGGATCCGGGGCCTGAGCTGCCGGACCCATGGCCGGAGCTCGACGGCGAGCTCGGCGTTACTCCGGCAAGGTCGCGAGCAGAGCAGGAGGCGCGGAGTGATGCATGTGCTCTCGCGGAAGCTTCACCTTGAGCAGAGGAACACCGGCAGAAAGTAACTTGACAAGGAGAAGGCCTGGAAGGTGCAGCTCGACGGAGAGACTTGAGGTCGAAGACGATGGCGGACGGAAAAGCTCCACAAATCCGGAGAAGGGAGCTGCAGACCCGGTACAAAACCATGTCATAGAGGTGTTCCACGAATACAGGGAGGTGCGTACTGGAACGATTTGATGGATCCTCACCAGAAACAGCGGGAACGGCGGCAGGTTGAGCTTGACGACGGCCAGCCAGACTTGGGGAAGGAAGAGGTCGATCTCCCTCCTCGCTGCGCGGGGACCCGAGCTAGATGGGGGATCAGAGGAGCCACACCATGGAGCACCTTACCTCACTGCAGATGGGGAAGGGACACAGCAGGGCGACGGCGCAGCTGAGCTCCAAGGTCGGCAATGGTGGCGGCTGCGAGATGGGGGAAAATGCGAGGAGGAGCTAGGGTTTCGGCCCGGATTGGTTTATAAAGGGGCAGTGGAGAGGGTACCAAACCCGGGATCTCGCGAGGGGGAACGCCGTCTGCGGCTCGACGCCGGCGACGTGGCGGCAAAGGCCTGCCATGGCCAACGGGCGCGCGAGGAAGACAGTGAGAGAGAGAAGAGTGACATGTGGGTCCTGTCAATTTCGAAATTCTCTGGAATTTCCTTCCCTGCTCTGTTTCTAAATTAAAACTGGCACTCCCCGACCTCCAAAATTTATGAAACTTTTTCTGGAACTAGAGGAAAGAATAGGGAACAACTTTTGCATGGTGACTTTCTTGACATTTGTTACATATGTTGACTTTAAAAATCCGTCAAAGTATCAGGAATGCAAAGTTGCATGAATTTCCAAGGGTACCATATGTAACCCAAAAATCCTGATAAAATCTCCAAAAATTATATTTTTCAATTCAGATTCAGATAACATTTTTGTTAATGTACACTTCTGTTTCTAAATTTGGAGTTTCTTCACAAGGGCCCAATTTGACATGAGTATGTTCATTGATTTAAATTCAGTTTCAAATTTGAACAGGTTCCAGAATTCAGATTTTGTTCCCAGAGGTAAATTTCAGTGTGTTTTCATGATTTACAAAATTGGGATGTGACATGTGGAGTTCTGGACCTAACCAAGACTGAAAATATGTGCAGGTTCAGATGGTTATATGCAGCTCTCGGCGTGATCATATCATTATGGTCTTGCTATGTTGTTCTTTGAAACATGTAACCAGTAATAGAAGTAGTACATAGCCTTTTTTATAGTAGTCTGCTGCTAATCGCTTCATTGGTGGTTGACTGAACCATAACAAAATGCATGTGTTGGAACAATAGTGTAGCATACACAGTGATTTCAGTCTAGTGAACCTTGTTAGAGATATAGTAGTAATTGTATAGGAGAGTCTTATTTCTAGTCTAATATTGAGTCATGTACCTATATATATGTAACACCTTGGGCTACTATTATTCATCGATACAATTCATATTATTATTCTAACATGATCTACAGAGCTAAAGTCTAGGGTTGATTTTTTCCCCGGCGTCGTCGCATCTTCCGTTGTGCACGCCCCCGGGAGGAGCTGATCCATCTCCTAGGGGCGGCCTCGTCGATCGTCGTCTTCCGGTTGCTGTTGGGGCAATCAATTAGAATTGTTGTTGCGGCTCCTCGCCTCGTGGATCTTGGTCTCAAATCTGAGCCGGTGATTTGTTGGTAATGTTCTATATCATCTTCACTACCGGCGATTTGTAGGTAGTGTTCTATATCATCTTCACTATCTGCGATTTATAGGTAGTGTTTTACATCATCTTTCACTACTAGCGATTTATAAGTAGTGATCATCTTTTTCTACTATCTGCGATTTGTAGTAGTTGTTTATCTCATCTATCTTCAGCTTGTCTCGACGACTTATGAAGACTCTCTTGGAAGATGAATTTGAAGAGTCAGATTTTGGATGTAATTTTTTTTTCATGTAATAAGTCTTATGTGTCATGTAATCTCCTTCAGATGCAACGCTATTGCATATGCCTTGTATTTGAGGGGGGTGTTAGAGATATAGTAGTAGTTGTATAGGATTCTAATGTAGAATCCTATTCCTAGTCTAATATTGAGTTTTATGTACCTATATATATGTAACCTCTTGGGCTACTATTATTCATCGATACAATTCATATTATTATTCTAACAAACTTACTCTATTTTGATGTGAAGCTCGCATACTGACATCTGCTATTTCTAGTACTAATACTTACTGCATCTGCTTGCTAATAAATTTGTGGCTAGACTAATCTAGACTGAATTTATTTTTTCATGTACGTACTCCTGCCAAACATGTACATGAGAGGAAACAAAAACCAAGACTGCTGCTTGTCGACTAACTGGTGTTGCTAATTGCAACTAGACATGACCCTCAAGTTCATGCCCTGAGGTATTTATACGAAAAATGATCCTACTAGATCCGCTGCTACTATAGTTCAGATCATGCAGAGATAACCCGACAAATGCTCATACAGGTACCGACTTGTTCGCTGCTACCGACGACGTCTCAAAATATGAAATCAGCGAGCTTCAGATACTCTGTTTCTTGCTAGCATAATCTACTGAAGCTTGAGCTGATGATATAGGTTAAGTACAGGTCTTACCCTTTGCTAGTTAAAGGGGTGGTGCGACAAAGCGATGGCTCCTGGATGGAGGAGCTTTTCCTCAGCTATGGCATCTAGTCTCTGTTTGTGCGGCAGGTGAGAACAAGGTGAGCTGGGGTTCCGGGATGGAAGGGGAAAGGTTTCTTTTGTGTATATTCTTCAGTTTACAGGCCACTATTGGAATGGATAAGAAGCAAGGATGCAGCTGGAAATTTTCTTTGCAAGAGAGAAGCTGCTCCACGGCTTTAAATGGGGAGTACCAGGGAGCATGGATGAGTGAGCTGCAGATCCCAAAATATCCAGCATGATTTATTTCTTAATTGTTACTATTATAAATTAATTAGCCTATGGACTGGCCATATGTTCTTTTTTTTTTGTGATTATACAGTACAACTTATACACTCACAACGCAGACACACTCACCCTTATGAACGCACATACACAAACCCTACTCCTATGAGCATCTTTGAAGACTGAGCTGGTAAATCCTCAAGGTTGACGAAGTCACCACTGGAGCTTCACTGTCGACGGCCACATCGCCTACCGTTGAAAGCATAAAGCTGTTAAATTTTAAAAAATTCGCTCACACAGGGAGTCAAACCCAGGACCTCAGAGATGCATGCATCCCACAACTTGGATATTCCCATGGATGCAATGCATGGTGATGTCCATGGAATATATGTGAAAATTCCTAAAATTATGTTATCTTTGAGAAAAGAAAGAAATTCTCAACTGAAGATTAAGAAACGAGGCTAAAATAAATTCAAATAACTTGGAGAAAATATGTAGGCATGCTAACAAAATTCAGGAAGATGCATTGGCATGTCGGTTGAAAATAATTTCTTGGAAATTCAAAAATTGGGGCTGTTACAGACCCACTCTCCTTAAAATGAATCTCGTCCTCGATCCACCAAGCCTTGACTAAATTTTCCATCGCTACATTGACATTTGTCATTGCAGAACTGTTTCAGTCTCCATGGCCATTTGCTCATACTCTGAACTATTCAAATTCTTATCCTTTCTGATCGACTCCATGTTGTTTTGCATTTTTTTTCCCCATTTTCATATGTGTATCCTGATTCCCAATCAGCAAATGAACTCTGCAGGCTGTGACATGTATCTCCATGTCGATCAACACACTTACTTGTACACTTTTGGTATAAACTCTATTTCTTCATCATTTAGCCCCGTTTGGATTGAAGGAATTTCAAAGGATTTTCAAAGGAATTGAGTTGCTGCATTTTGCTGACGTCACATGGCGTTCTAGTGGCGTAAAGGCCTAACGTTCCATATACGTGTAGATATTTTCCTAAACCATATAAACTAATCTCCATGTTTTTTAATATATGAATATTTCATGTTCTTTAATATATTAATATGCTTTGCTGGAAAGATGGATTTGTTTTAAAAAATTGTCATTTTCCTCATTTTCGAAGAACATTATTTTATCAATTTGTTTAAGTCATGGAGTCTAACAGTTTCCTTCACTCTCTATTCCCTGTCTATAAGCTACTGCTCATGAAGATATTTTTTTTATGAAACACAGTACAGATGCACACTCAAAAACACGTACTAGTACTCACCTTTATGAACATATGCACGCAACTCCTACCCTTTTAAGCACTTCCAAACACTAGAACAGATATGCTGATTAGTGATGTTTTAAACGCGTCACCGACTGCTTGTAGTGATGAATTTTTCGTTATAAATCACGATTTATGACCTTTTAGGGTCCGTCAGCAGTTGAGCGTGGTCGGTCGTGATTTATGATGTTTTTAGATTTGCCGTTAGACTATCTCCGTTAGCCAGTTAAGATACGTATACGTACGTATACTCTGCCACGCTGGCAGGATGACCGAGGCCTCCAACGTGGCAGCTACGCCACGCTGGCAGGATGACGTGGCAATTCACATATCAGTGTCTTATTGGTCAAGATATCGATTCCAATCGCAGACGTGGCATGTGTTGCAACTGTCCACGTGTCGCCTCCCGATTGGTCCACGCGGTGTCTTTCAATAGGTCCACGTGTTGCTTTTCTATTGGTCCACGTGTCCTATTCCGCTTGGTCCACGTGTTATTTTACTATTGGTCCATGTGTCGCTTTCTGATTTGTCCACGTGTTATTTTTGTCAGCCCACGTGCCTTCTCCCCATTGGCCCATGTGGTGCTTTTATATTTGTCCACGTGTCTTCCCCGGATTGGTCCACGTGTCCGTTCCCTGTTGGCCCACATTTTGTCCTCTCGTTACTCCACGTGTCATATTCTTATTGTCCCACGTGGCCATTCTCGGCCCATCCGTTTTCGTCACAAAATTGTCGTGCCAATTCGTCACAAATCATATCAAGCCATATGCTAGGATCGTCACAAACATTCAAGCCAGTTCACATTCACATGATTTGAACCCAGAGTCAATATATACATTCACATTACAAAATGGTGCCCCCACGAACACGAGTTCAGTAATCACACCCAAACCTATCAGACTAGAAACGAAGATCATCATTCAGATACTAGTGGTGAAGGATGCACCTGACCTTCCACTCCTAAAACCATCCGAAAAGATTGAATCATCTCTGCCTTTCGTGCTGCTTCCTTCCTCAAAGCCTCAAGTTGGGCTGTCGTAGTACGGCGAGCCTCGGTTGCTTCTACTGAGATCTTCCTCAAGTCAGCCAGCTGCAGATTCTGTTGTTCAATTGTTTCACGAAGTTCATCCCTTCTAACTTTCTCCAAGTACAGTTCCCACGTCAAATCTTGAAACTGAGAAGACCTGGAAACTCTACTTCATTTCTTCGACGAAATGCCCACAGCACGAAGAAAGGTATTTGATCGCACAACTTCATGAACAGCAGATTCAGTAGACGGCGGTTCCTGCCCCTCTTCCACAGGATTATCCATCATCGCTTCCATATGATCCTAGCAACAAGTATGACAGGTCAGAGCTCCATCCTGTTTTCAGGGTTTTCAAATGTGGTGCATGCATAATAGGGAACGAAAAGGAGAGAAGCACTTACAATAGCTTTCTGTATAGGCTCGCTAATGAAACCTGTTTTTTGTGATGAATGAAACTCTTTGAACAGTTCTAACGGGGTGGGGTCTTCATCCTTATATTTATCTCTCTAAACAAAATGCAAAGAAATGTCAAATATTAGCTTGGAAGAAATAACATGGACATGATTTGATGAGTAGTACTCATAGACGTCAAGTGATTGGTTCCTTACCAAGGCATGGAGCTGTGCATTGTAGCACCGGGAGCCTGTGCGGTGATTAAACTGGACTTTCTCATGGTTGTGTTGGTTTAGAAGACATATTTCCTGCCAAAGGTACATTTCTATGAGATTGAGACTGAAAGGATTCTTTGCGGTATGGACAAGAGGAACGAGGCAGTTTGAAGTCCTGGCATACCTTGTGCTTTGTGCTTGACCACATCTTCACCACTTTTCCCCATTGCTCGTCAGTCATAGATGACACATGGGATGTTGTCGTCACTTCATTCGCTGGTACACCATCAAAGTACTTCTTCAACCTATATCTCAACTGACGAGTGCCGGATTACAGCATGTTAACACATGCATCTTTCACTGTCTTGTTGGTGGTGTCCAAGTAAAAATTTCCCTAGTAAAGAGCAAAAACATACGGAAAGAGAATACAAATCGTAAGAAAAAATTTGATACAACAAATCAACTAGAGTCACTTTAGGATAGACATTAGTAGCTAGTACTTACAGAAACTTTTGTAATGTAGTCACACACATAAGAAGGATCCATCTTGTACTCCTTCCAATTAGGAAGGACAGTATGTGCTGGCGAAGAACCATGGCACCCTCAGTTGCAAACTTTGCAGCTTGAATTGGTATTACTGGCCGTTTCATACCTTCATCAATGCGGATTGCCAACTTACTTTCTATTGCACCGTTTATCCTATGAAGCTCTGCGCCAGCTCTTGGTCTAGCCGGTGGTCTACAGAAGATTTCTTCAACTAGCAAAATGCATTGACGTGTTAGTCATTATTTTGCTGTCAGCAGAAGAGACAACAATATTTGGCAGGCACAAATAAGATACTTGCCTCTGGCTCGCAACCTCTGTTCCACTTCCGTCCACCGTTACGAAGTGATTTCATCTTCAGCTAGCCAATTTGCATTTATGTATCAGTCGTTATGTTGCCGTTAGCAACAGAGACAATAACATTTGGCAAGCACAAAGAAGATACTTGCCTTCAGCTTGCAACCTCGTTTCCTCTTCTGTCTGCTGTTGCGTAGTGATTACATCTTCAGACAAAACTGCATTGACATGTTAGTCAACATGTTGCTATCAGCGACAAAGATCATAATATTTGGCAAGGGCAAAGAAGATACTTGCCTTCATCTTTCAATTGGCTCTGGTCCTCTTCTGTCCGCTGCTGTGTAGTGCTTACATCTTCAGCATAGAAAATTGCATTGACAGGTTAGTCGATATGTAGCCGCCAACAACAGAGATAATAACATTTAGCAAGCACAAAGAAAATAATTGCATTGATATGTCGATATGTTGCTGTCAGCAAAAGATCATAATGTTTGGCAAGCACAAAGAAGATACTTACCGTCCTCTTGCACTTACCTATGGTCCTCTAGTGTGCCCTCCTCTTGTGTACTGGTGACCTCTTCAGCTAACAAAATTGCATTGATAGCTCGTTATGCTGTTGTCAGCAAAAGAGATCATAATATTTCACAAGCACAAACAAGATACTTACCATCCTCTTGCACTTGCCTCTGATCCTCTGGTGTGCCCCCCTCTTGTGTACTGATGACCTCTTTAGCTAACAAAATTAGACGGGTGCCTTCATCTTGCGTTTGGCTCTCGTCCTCTGGTGTGCCCTCCTCTTGTGTACTAGTGACCTCTTCAGTTAATAAAATTGGACGGGTGCCTTCTTCTTTAGCTTGGCTCTCATCCTCTGGTGTGCCCTCCTCTTGTGTACTGGTGACCACTTCAGCTAACAAAATTGGACAGGTGCCTTCCTCTTGCACTTGCCTCTGATCCTCTTGTGTGCCCCCTCTTGTGTATGGGTGCCTTCATCTTGCGCTTGGCTCTCGTCTTCTAGGGCCCCCTTTTGTGTAGTGTCATTTGAATTAGCCAGTTCCCTTGTCCGCTGCCTGGTTATTCTTGTACCATGCACTTGTCTGTCGGGTGCCACTACTCTCTTGCATCTCCTTTCGCTCCGCCCTTTACTTTCAGAAACTTGTGACGCCTCAAAAGGAAAAAAAAAGAATTATTGGTTTCAAGTAGGACAAATTGTATAATGAAAGCTACAGAGAAGAACACAGAAACTTGCCGATCGAAGGCAACAAGAACACCTTATCAATAGCAGCTTTGCTTCTAGTCGATGCATTGACAAATGACTGAAATCGCGAGCCTCCAATCCTACCAGCAAATTTGGATTGTATTGTAGCTAATTTTTTCTGCCGTATAGCCTCTTCATAGTTAGACTCAAACCCTTCCTGAAGAAGCTCTACACATTCGTAAAAAGGATTGTGTCAGATTATTTCTTTCAAATCCATGAAGTAGAGACAACTACCTATCTAGATAACTACCTATCTTTTGTATGCCCCAATCGATAGATTTGAACCAACCAACAGTCTGTGCAACGTAACGTATATGGCTATGTAGAAACTACTGTTGGAAAGAGGGAAGCAATATACCTTTCCTCCTTGGCGTACGCCCTAGTGCCATAGGAGTCTTTGGGGATGACAGCCCGTCAGTGGTCGATGGGAGGGGAAGGGGACGGGGACAGCAGCGAGGATGGATTGGGACGGCGGCGGCGGGGAAGATTGCGAAGGGTGCGGGGGGCACGGAGTAGAAGTTTCGAGAACGAGGATGGTTCTGGGAGTAGCGAGGGCAGGATTGTGGGATAAGGATGGATCTGGGAGCAGCGAGGGTAGGAGTAGGATAATGCCTTGGTACAGTTTACCAAAAGACCCTTTGTGGACACGGGAAAGAGCGCGGGTGACGAGGACGGATAACCATGGAAAGGAAGGAATAAGATGGACTTTTCGCATGTCCATCAAATTTTCGAACGGGCCGCTGTCGTTTTGGCGGGAGGATGGAAATTTGGGGTCCCACCCGCCACCCCCCCCCCCCCACCCCGTGACGTTTTTGAGCGACTGGTCTTGACATGGAGATCACCAAATAAACTCGTGTTAGCATTTTTCTGGGTTCAACAACACAACTATCAAGACCACAATTACCGAGTCCACCGAAGTTGTGGAGAGCTTCATCCAAGAGGTGCGCGGTGGCCATTGCGAACATTGTCCTGTTCGGCTGGTTAGTTTTGGGCTGTTCTACGGCTGAACGGCGCACTTACCTGGGCGCATGATGAAGGAAATTAGGAGCGGTTCCCACACGCTAGAAAGTCCCATGAGTTGACATGGAACTCACTGGATAAACTAGTGTTAGCATATTGCAGATGGTCCTACAAACTTTACCGAGCGTGATCATCTAAATATGTGCATACAGTATATATTTTCATAAGACATCTTCAGAGATTTAATTCAAACTATATATACAATCATTGTCTTTGATGATGCATGAAACGTTGCAGGCTATACGTAACACTTCGAGTCACTATCGTCCACCCTTTTCTTTTCAGAGCGTCCCCAAAGAGGAGAGAGAAGGCTACTAGCTCTTCCTCAAGAGGCAGTCTCTAAGAAAAATGAGAGACTTAAATATGGACCCCACTCCTCATAAATCCTCTGCAAGTGAATACGCAGGAAGACAACTGCATGTAGCATGCTATATTAAGAAGATTTTTGGACAGTTGCCACACAGCGCGACGCTAGAAATCGCTCGCCAACCCGCAGATGTTATACTAAATCACAAACACACAACCAAGGCAAGAGGGGGAGTCACTACCATGTTTAACATTTTATTTTGTTTACAGCCAACAAGACAAAATGAACAAGATACATTGTACTTATTAACTAGCTAGGATAAAACAAAAACATTACACAGACTGCGTGCCATTGATACGCTACTAGTACTCATCATTTGGCATATCGTCGAGGTCTGCCTTTTTCCAAAGTCTCTCGGCAATGCCAGGATTCATTTTGTTTGCTGAAATAAAATCGTCCGAGGAAACTACGTTGTTGATGTTCATCCTTCCTGCGACAATGAACTCTATACACTTCTCGATCAGCGCGTTGCACTTTGCCTCAACGGCAACGCATAGAGACCGAGACATCGTCTCGTCCTTGGTGGCGTCCCACAGTTTTGCTGCGCAGCAGGATTTTAGGCGATCCATGCCGTAGAAGTCGGATAGCCGAACAACTCTTTGAAGGACACAACGGCATCATCATCTTCCCAAAAGCTCCATGTCACTGGGCAGGGAGTCTTTGTATGCGAAACTTACCAAGGCGCCGAACTGGGCGGCACCACCTCTTCTCATCATCAGCACCACATCGCCGGGGGGCGCCATGAAACCGTACAGCATTCCAGCGAAGTCCTTTGACCGTGCTGCCATCACACAACGGTGGGCATGACCAGTTGTTCTTCTCTGTTGAAGCCGAAGGCGACGTCGCAACCTGTCCCTTGTAGCCGGAGAGCATCAAGTCGAGTACCGAGATCCGAGGCTGCGACATCGATGCGATCGTCACTTAACACGACAACGGTGCACGCTATCTTGATGCAGTTTCGCCGTCCAATCAATTCTTCCACAACGTCTCTCTTGAGGAAATCAACAAAACCTTGGCGATTAAAAACCTCCTCCTTACCAAAAGTGAGTACATACTATTTTTGCGGGAGCACGAACTCGCCATCATCGTCGTCGTTGTTGTTGTAGTCGGCCAACTCTGCGGTGAAAAGAACACAGACTTTATGGGAAACATCCATGACCTCCAATTGGACCTCCAAGCCCTCAGATTGTCCATAGTAGGAATCTCTACTGCCCCTGGGGTAGCACCAAATTCTCCACCAGCGTCCGCCAATGGTGAACACTTTGGTCCGGATGAAATTATCTGAGTTGTTCCGTGTAACATCCACATCGGTGCTCTCGACGATGAACTCCATGTAGGTGGATGCGAGTGTCCTTCCAGAGGAACCATGCGAGTGTGTTTCTTCTGGTAGCGGTGGTTCTACGGTGGTGGCGATTGGTTTCATACGCGGCGGTTTGCATATGGGAACACCGGCGAGTTTAGAGTGGTGATGGTGCAAAAACAGAGCGAGGAGTTTGCCCAGGGAGTTTGCTTTTATTCTGACCGGATGGGGGAAGAGACAAAGGGATGCGGTGGCAATGCCATTTCAACAAAGGTCTCTGACCGGATGGGGGAAGAGACGAAAGGGACGCCCGGGGAGTAGAACCCACAAATGTCCTGAACAAGTGGCACAACACAACTGTGTAATTGGCCCTCAAAATAAAAAACATGTAATTGACTAAGCCGGGGATCATCCCTTGAACATGTTTTCGGTTGACATTGACGATCAAGTTCACATAGGATATGCCAATCAAAGGCTGCATTTCGTGTACACCTATAAACCTGCTAGTGATCATTTGATCAATCACTCTCCGAAGTAGAAAGTGAATAATGAATTGCAATGCGTGAAAGGGAGGGGAAGATCGACCGTTCGTGACTCTTTGATCCAATGCTTATGGTTTGTAATTATTACTCGTAGTTATCTGTAACTGTAATTATCGTTGTTTCTCCTCTCGTGGCCAAAGAAATCATAATCTATATCACTCTTTTGAGTTATCTTGTGAGTTTATTGGTTCCATTTTGGTGGCTGTTGTATTATTTGACTCTCTTTGTTAATTTGCCATCTCACAACGGAAAGTCCCCTGCATTGACATGCAATACACCGGATAAACTTGTGTTAGCGTATTGCAGTTGCAGCTCGTCCTATAAACTTTTACTGAGCGTTATCATCTAACTGTATGCACATATAGTTCCATGAGACGTCTTCTGAAGTTTCAATAGAATTACGTGAGCATTGTCCTGAGGATAAGACGTTGTGCATACACTAGTATAGATTTGCTGATTAATGACGATTTTACTGTAGATCCATCACTATTTTTGTGGTTTTCCCCGTTTTCGGCCAACTTTTATAACGTTTCGGCGTTTCATCACTAAATATGCCGAAATAGACCCATTTTGGGACGAAAAGGCGTCACTGTTGCCTTTTGACCCCACGTGTCAGGTCGTTTATAACAAAAACTAGGCGTCACTACTGTTCATTCCAGCATTTTGCCCGCCCGCATCCTAGTCAGCACATGGGCGGACCCATATATTCATCACCGAAGGGGGGATTTCGCCCACCCGCATCCTAGTCAGCACACGGTGGACCCACATATTCGTCACCGGAGGGGGATTTACCCCGCCCGCATCCTAGTCAGCACATGGTGGACCCATATATTCGTTCCCGGAGTGGGGATTTTCGCCCACCCACATCCTAGTCAGCATGTTGTGGATCCACACGTCAGTCAAAATTCGTCCTTCGCTACAAGATTTCCCGCACACGCATCCCAGTCAGCATAGCGTGGACCCACACGTCAGATACCATTCGTCATTAAAATGGGGAAATATACCCACACACATCCTAGTCAGCACATGGCGGACCCACACTATCCCAGTCAGCATTGCGTGGACCCACACATCGGGCACCATTCGTCATTAAAATGAAGAAATATGCCCACATACATCCTAGTCGGCACATGGCAGACCCACACGCATCCCAGTTAGCATAGCGTGGACCCACGCGTCAGGAACCATTCGTCATTAAAATGGGAAATATGCCCACACACATCCCAGTCAGTATATTTTGGCCTCACACGTGAGGCAGTATTCGTTATTAAAATTGTGCCCACGCACGTCAAAAAAAATAAAATTGTGCCCACGTATATCCTAATCAGCACATGGCAGACCCACACGCATCCCAGTCAGCATGTTGTGGATCCACACATCAGACAGTGTTCATCATCGGGAATTAAGCCCCGCATATCCTAATAAGCACAAGGCGGACCCACAAGCATCCTAGTCAGCACGTTGTGGACCCACATGTCGGGCAGTTATCCTCCAGCCCAATTCAAATCTGGCTCACTGGCACTTTCCTCAGCCTGCACCGTGGCCCAAATATTTGGATGGAACTTTTTTCGTGCAGCCCGCCGATCCATAGCGATGGTCCCCGGTGCGTTATCGGATCGTGTTTTTGTTTGGGAAAATTTCATACGTGCCAGTGCAAAATTGCATAATCCCGAATATGCCACTATCAGTGACACAGGTGGGTCCCACCTGTCACTGAGAAGCCAATGGAATATACAGGATTTACAATTTTTTGCAATGGCACTTATGAAATTGCCGCCCGCTTGTTTGGAAAAATTTCTATGATGTATCAGTGACAAGTAGGACCTGATTGAATAAGAAAAAGAGGACCGGATTACAAAAGAATAAAAAAGGCTAAGCCGTTGTCTTGCGTTATGGCATAGATGAAAACTCAGTCCAAAGTGATGGATGGTCTGGATGCAAATAGTCTTCTTCTTTTCCATGTATGTAGTTTAGTGCTCGTTTCTCCGTCTCTCATTAGCGCCGCCGAGCTACCTCTCATCATCCTGTGCTGATGCAGAGCACTGGATGGCTGGCCTAACCACCTTCTCTGTCCTCCGGCCATTGTAACCCAGGCACGAGAGAATAGAGATTCACCACTTTCGTACCGTACAGATTCGGAACCCGGCCGCATAACCCTAGCTCTAGCGTTTCGCCGCCATCGTGCTTCTTCGCCACGTTCCGCAACTCCGAGGTTGATTCCTGCTGCCGGTGATCTACGCTGGGTGGCTCCCTCATCACCCTCTTCATCTTTTGCAGTGCTGAGAACCCGACTTATTTTTTCCTTTTTCTGAGCAATCCCCCAAGCTTTTATGAGCCACTATATTCAATTATTGATAGAAAATCTGATACAAATGCTATTGAAAGTCCATTCTTGTCATCGCTGTATGCAATTTCATGGGATTTTTTATCAATTATTATCAAATGTCTTATGTGATAAGTGTATGCTCACGCTCCACCACCGCTTTCTTGCAGTTCAGTGATAGATGGCTTCATTTATTGATAGAAAATCTGATACAAATGCTATTGAAATTCCATACTTGTCGTCGCTATATGCAATTTAATGGGATTTATTATCGATTGTTATCAAATGTCTTATGTGATTAGTGTATGCTCACTCTCCGCCCCTGCTTCCTTGCAGTTCAGTGACAGATGGCTCGTACCAAGAATCTATGACCACATCCACATCCAAGATGGGGTGCTACTGTCCCTTTTGGGATCTCTCAAGCCCAGACATCTGGTCCTCACACGAGGCAGAGAGGCCGATCCAGTAAACAGCAGACTGAGGTTATGATAGCTGGTGCCTTGGCCAATCAGCGTCCCGATTATGCGCATGCACGAGGCAGGATTAGTTCTGGGATCAAGAGGCCTCGAACGGCGGTGCCTTCAGAGGGTTATGCCAAGAAGCGGTGCCGCTTACCTCACTCTATATTGTTACGAGATGTAGATGATGATTCTTCTGATGAGGACTGTTCTGAGGAAGAAGAAACAACATCAAGGAAAGCGCAGGTGCTACCGGACAACAAGTCAAAAAGCAAGCACTTGAAGGCGCTAAGGGTTGACATACCAGTTCACGAATGGTTTGCACTGGAGGGTCGGTTGACTGATACTCATCACAGTTTAATCGCAACCGGGCAAAAGAAGAAAATCAAGTTGTTTAGTCTAAGGAAATTGGACTGGCCTACTCTGAACAGAGCCTTGGGGGGTACCAACATCCAGGCATACTTTGACCAATTCCAGGGATTGAGTGAGCTAGTTTCAGAGCACAGCAAATATGTTGAAGATTGGGTCTACATTCCTACTGAGCAAACATGGATCCAATTCATCTTTGAGGGTCATCGTTTTCAATTGTCTAGACAAAATTTAGCTGGATATCTCGGAGTTGGTACTTACGAGGGCAATTGTATACATCAGAAAGTATATGGAGATGCATCACCTCCTCGCCGTCCTAAGATCGGTGGCAACAATTTCCCTACAGTCAAGGAGTTGGGTGTGTTTTTTACAGAGGCCCTGTCAGAATCTGACACAGGATCACGTGAAACTAGATATCTTAACCGATATACGAAGGTGGTTCACGAAGCACTGAGGAGGACCTTGTTACTACGATTGGGCCATGCTGACAAGATGACTAGTCTGCAACAATGGCTCCTTATTCACATCATGAATGGTGAACAGTTCGACATTGTGGACTTTTTACTTTGTGAGATTGAGGATGTCATCACTGATGGATTAGCTTGTTTCCGACAGCAGCCGTACGCTCACTTCATCTCATACATTCTAAGTCAGATTAAGGATTCAAAGTACCTAGAAAAGTACATTAGGGAATCATTAGATTTCCAACTGTACAATCCGGCTAAACCAGAAGACGTACGCCATGGCTCGAGGGCAGATCTGGACGTGGATGAATTTTTTGAGGGTGTTCCTCATATGGTTGATGAACATTATCGTGCCATCAATCACGACTTAGCTGCTTCAGGACAGAATACAAAAGGCATTTTAGATGCATGTGAACGATGCGGCAATTTTATGGAGGAGGCGGGCAGTGAATTAAACCAGCATGATCACGAAAGCCGCCAAATGGATCCCAACGTGGAAAATATTGAGAGGAAATAGAGTGATCATGTTGAAAGTCAGAATCATCACATATGCTTTGGCAAGGAGATGATTGAAAAGTCTCCGCAACAACAACCTTGGCATACCAATGCAAGCTTGATAGACCTTGGCGTTCTAGCAACTGCGGTGGACAAGTAAACTGGCAAAAGTATCTCTGATACAAATCATGCTGCGCACACATCAGATTGTGATGTCTCTTCTTCTCCAGAGGAGGTGATATCAGTCATGCCACAGAGCTCTTCTCCAACTGTGGGGGTGACAGCAACTGTTTATCAGGGTACCGCTACTTATCCTACCGGCTTGCCTCTCTTTGATGATCATCCCAAGGTAAAAATGCTATTGACTCAGAGAGAAAAAACTGGACTGATACATTAGTCGTGTATTGCCCGACACGTTCCATGGCCGCAAAGGTCTACAATTTTGTTTCAGCACGTGCTACCCTTGTACGAGATTGAGAATGCAGACAGGGAAAATCCGTGGATGCGAGACTGCTAGCAACGGAAAATCCCTATTGTCGTTGTTTAAACAAGACACCATCTCCCCCCCCCCCCCCCCCCCGCCCCCCGCCCCCCATCATATTGACTAGTTTTTACAATGTGCGCCATAATTTGTACACGTCGTTGCGATAGCATCCGTTTTGGAAGAAATATTTTTTTTGCATATGTGGATATTAGAAGTATCGTTGCATACATCAAGGGAACATCCTTGTTTATAGTCGTGAACACATCAACGTCTGAGACAACACTTTAAATTCGATATTGTAGCTAGTTACATATAAAACTAAGTGCAACAAAAATATCTATCTGATGTAGTAACGAATAAAGCAAGGATGTTTCATTGAACTCTAGCTAGAACTCGAAATTAGAGAAGACGTCGTCCTCGACCTGCCTCGCTTCGACAAGGTCGACCACCACTTCAGGGAGTGAAGGAGTGCGACGTGCACGAGGCCCTCGGCGTGCCGCTCGTAACCGGCATCGAGGCATTGAAGCCTCCAATCTTCAAGTGTAATATTTCATCCCTACGAGATATCCAGAAATCCACATTGAGTGATTTGGTGGTGGCCATTTCGCTTGTGTGTCAGCTTCTCTGTATGAGAAGTTTGCAATGACCTAACCAAGGATTGCCCGCCAAGTGTAAAGACACTGAAGAGGGAGGTAGACACATGAATTGAGGAGCAGGGATTGTCCAGGGGTGGGAAGGGTGTGCATTGCTACTAGTTTATGGATGCTCCAGCGTCTGGGTGGACCTTTTTATAGTCGCAATAAGCCTCACGACACCTCCCTCTTATGCGAGAACGCAGACACGGACAATCCCCTGTTGTAGGTGTGTAAACACAATGGTCCACACACTCCACAGTTTTGTTTCAGCTCGCGCTACCCCTTGGATCAGAACGAGAATGCAGGCATGGGACATTCCTGTGATGCGAGAATGCAGGCCAGGGACAATCCAGTGATCAGAATGAGAATGCAAGCACGGAACAATCCCCGGTTGCGAGTACCCCAGGCCGGGGACAATCCCGGGTTGTGTGTACTGCCCGACACGTTCCATGGCTGCAAAGGTCTACAATTTTGTTTCAGCGTGCGCTACCCTTGTACGAGATTGGGAATGCAGACAGGGAAAAATCTGTGGATGCGAGAATGCTGGCAACGGAAAATCCCAGTTATCGTTCTTTAAACAAGACACCATCTCTCTCTTTCTCTCTCCCTCTCTCTCGCTCTCCCCCCATCATTTTGGCCAGTTTTTACAATGTGCGCCATAATTTGTACACGTCGTTGCGACAACATCTGATGTGGAAGAAATATTTTTTTGCACATGTGGATATTAGAAGTACCGTTGCATACATCAGGGAACATCTATTGTTTATAGGGGTGAACACAGAAACTCCTGATACAACTCTTTAAATTCGATATTGTAGCTAGCTACATATGTATAAAACTAAGTACACCAAACATATCTATCTGATGTAGTATATACTATTGTAACGAATAAAGTAAGGATGTTTCATAAACTCTAGCTAGAACTCGAGATTGGAGAAGAGGTAGGTCGTCCTCGACCTGCCTCCCTTCGACAAGGTCGACCACCACTTTACGCCCATCTGCACAAATATGTTGATACGGGAACATCCGTGTTTTCATTTTAGGAGGAGAATATCCGATGTTTAATACAGAGAGAGATTCCAGAGAGGCACTCTAAGTAGGAAGTGATCAGTCCAATCTATAGGATAATTACGGCAGGGAGTCTGTGTATACGCACGAGAGTTGATACTCACGGGATGTTGCGCGGATATTCCATCCTTACGAGAGAAGTGCCATTGCATACATCAAGGGAACAACCCTGTTTATAGTCGTGAACACAGGAACATCTGAGACAATACTTTAAATTTGATATTGTAGCTAGTTACATATAAACCTAAGTGCAACAAAAATATCTATCTGATATAGTACAAACTATTGTAACGAATAAAGCAAGGATGTTTCATTGAACTCTAGCTAGAACTCGAGATTGGAGAAGACGTCGTCCTCCACCTGCTTTGCTTCAACAAAGTCAACAACCACTTCAAGGAGCGAAGGAGCGCGACGTGCACGAGGTCCTCCGCGTGCCGCTCGTAACCGGCATCGAGGCGTTGAATCCTCCAATCTTCAAGTGCGATATTCCATCCCTACGAGATAGCCAGAAATCCACGTTGAGTGATTTGTTGGTGGTCATTTCGCCTGTGTGTCAGCTTCTCTGTACGAGAAGTTTGCAACGACCTAACCAAGGATTGCCCGCCGGCTGTGAAGACTGAAGAGTGCAGAAACGGATAAGCAGCACGACACATCTGCAGTGTCTGGGTGGACCTTTATAGTCGCAATAAGCAGCACGACACCTCCCTCTGATGTGAGAATGCAGAAACGGATAATCCCCTGTTGTAGCTGTGTAAACACAATGGTACACAGTTTTGTTTCAACTCGCGCTACCCCTTGGATCAGAACAAGAATGCAGGTAGGGGACAATCCCGATGCAAGAATGCAGGCAGCGGACAATCCCTGGATCAGAACGAGAATGTAAGCATGGGACAATCCCCGGTTGCGAGAACCCAGGCCGGGGACAATGCCAGGTTGTGTGTGTACTGCCCGACACGTTCCATGGCCTCAAAGGTCTACAATTTTGTTTCAGCGCGTGCTACCCCTTGGAAGAGATTGAGAATGCAGACAGGGACAATCCGTGGATGCAAGAATGCTGGCAATCTGATGCGAGAATGTTGGCAACAGAAAATCCCGTGTTGTTGTTGTCATCATGGGCTACGCGCACTAGATGATCCGTGGCGTGGATTAAGTGAAGGCTGTGACTTCTAGTCTTCTACCATGTTTGACCACTGAATCCTATGCATCAATCTAACTGGAATACTGCTTCAACTTCTCTCTCTATTAAGGCATACTGCTACAATCTAACTGGAATACTGCACTGTACTTCAAGACAACTGCGAATGGACCAAATTGGTGTGAACGGACCGAACTGGTCTGAACAGACCAAACTAGTCACGACCAACCGCATCCATTGTAAGACTCGTCGATTCACACCAATATATTAATCCCCATGCAGCGCGGTTTGTTCTCTTCCCGCCGCACTCGTCGCAGAAGTTGCAAAAATCGCAGAAGTCGCATATTCGTTCCAACAAATCGCCACACCCGCCTCACGTCCAAAATTCCCATTGCCGCAATCGCCAATGGAGCCCACGCTAGAGAGGTTGCACGCTGGTGGATTGTTGGACCTTCCCTCAGAGTTGGGAGTCAAAATCATCGAACGCATTGACGGCGTCGACGCAGTTCATTTTGCAGCCACTTCAAAGGATGCGGAGAAGACATGCCGCGATACTCGTCGCATCCATGGTTCTGTCCCTTTGCTGCTGTCGTCTCGCCCATCGAAGATGAATTTGATTCTTAGTTTGATGTACAGCAGTTCGACGGTGCATTCGGGCTTCATGACAAATCCAATAGTATGTCTTATAGATGCCATGCCGTGGATGATTGGATCGGTGGGAAGGATGACTGGCTTGTCGAGATGAACACAATCAGCCGCGTGTTGCACATTTATTTGTTACAGCCCTTGAGCGATGAAAGACGTCCTCTGCCACCACTCAAAGCAACAGAGGTACTTTCGACAAAGAATATTATTTTTGTAAAATTCTGTACTGTATTTTACACAAAATTTTTGTCTTATACCGTTGAATTGTTATTTTTGTTATTGAGGATCGTTGGCCGCCAATGAGCAGCATGGTAGTCGAAATTGAAGACACCTTTTATCATCTGGAACGAGTTGTACTTTGCCACACTCCGGACGAAGAAGAAGGGTTCTTTGCTGTGGGAATTTTAAATGACGGACATTTGGCCTTCACGTCTCAGGGAAGCAATGTTTGGACCCTGCTCAAACACCCAAAAGGTGGCTGTACTATTTCCCTATATGGATGTTGTGCTCATGGACCGTAAAATTATTGTCGCGATGGACCGATATGGCGACCTCTTTCGCTGGAACGTAGACCCCCGGATGTCATTGCAAATAAGATGGTTGGCCTATTGATGTTGGTGATAACAACATGAACTCCAGGGCCGCGTTCTACCTTGCTGAGCATAATGGCCGCCTTGTTATTGTGTGTGTTCATGGTCGGGATACTGATTGTAACTTTGGGTCAAGAGTTACTTTGAATCGTCGGTGCGATTTCATTGGGGCTGTTCGTGTTGAAGAAAAAATTTATGACCTGGACCTGGACGTATGGTTAACAAAGGAATTTATCTTTGAAAGCGGGGACTCATTGTTTCTTGGCCTGAACTACCCGTTCTTCTTCAAGGTAACCATAGTATTTGGCAAAAGTTTATTTATTTGTTTGTGATGAACTACGGATTTCTTCTAACTATGTTTTTTTTAAGGTTCCGCCAACATTTGAAAAGATCAGGAGAGATCATGTTTATTTGGCTGACATCAATAACGACTCGACGATTGGAATTGATATCAACTCAGGCGCAACCCATTTCATTGAATTCCCAGTTGTCGAGCACAATGTGCGCCAACTGATTTGGTTTCTCCCCACCACCGACTTCAATGCCCTCGAGTTTGCTAAACTCTGGCACATCAGTGCTTAGTAAATTAATCTGTGGCCTCATTGTAACTTGAATAGTATTGTTGATGAAGCTTGGAGTTTATGAAACTTGAAAAATATTGTCATTGTAACTTGGAGTATATGTAATTTAATGTTTCTAGTGTCCATGCATTGTTTCGATGAACATGGTTATATGAAGTCCATTAACTTGAGTTTGTATAAAGTACTGACTATGACGAGTTTCCTAATATCAACAAAAGAATTACAATTCTTCTATCGAGTATATTCTATCCTCACTTTGTTTCAGTGCAAAGGTCTACAATTTTGTTTCAGCGCGCGCTACCCTTGGACGAGATTGAGAATGCAGACAGGGGACAATCCATTGATGCAAGAATGCTGGCAATGGAAAATCCCTTGTTGTCGTTGTTTAAACACAACACGACACGTCATTGCGATAGCATCCGTGCACGAGGTCCTCAACGTGCTAGCAATCTGATACGAGAATGCTGGTGATGGAAAATCCCCTTTTGTCATTGTTTAAAGTTTAAACACGACACGATCTCTATCTCTCTCTCTCTCTCTCTCTCTCTCTCTCTCTCTCTCTCTCTCTCTCTCTCTCTCGCCCCCCCCCCCCCCCATCAGTTTGATCAGTTTTTACAATGTGCGCCATAATTTGTAAACGTCGTTGCAATAGCATCCGTTGTTAACTGTGTCAAACATGGGAACATCATATACAAGTTTACGTGTATCAGCACATATACTCCTGGTCTCCAGGAAAAACATGTGTGTTTCCCTTTTGCGAGGAAGGAATATCCCCTGTTGAATACAGAGAGAATTTCCCAGAGAGGCGCTTTATAAGTGGGCACATTCAGGAGAAATGCGGCAGGGAGTTGATACTCTCGGGATGTTGTGCGGATACTGACCGACCACTTAGCAACTCCCCAGTCAAATCAATTCATGGGCTTTTCCAACATCGACGTGCACAACTCCGATCTTGAGCGTCCTCAATGGCTGCCTCTTAGCTAACTCTTACAATTGTTTATTGAAGAAAAGGAAGAGAGAAAAGATTGCTAACTCTTCCTTAAGAGGCAGTCTCTGTCATTTACTGAGCTACTGACATGTGGGACCGGCCATTAACTTAGAGTCAACATGAACGAGAATGTACTGAGCTATTGGCAGGGGACAATCCCGGGGATCAGAACGAGAATGTAGGCACAGGACAATCCCTTGATGCGTGGATTATCGAATCGATGGAATTTATGTGAAGGCTACGACTTCTAGTCTTCTACTACCATGTTTGACCACTGAATCCTATGCATCATGCCACAACTTGAGCAATCTCTATCGCTTTCTTCTTATCTCCCGGGCCTATAAATACCGGCAAAGCGAAAGATTCTCTAATCTCATGACCTTCTTCCTAATCGCCTCTTCTTCCATTTCCATCATAACGTCTACTTCCATCTCCATGGCGGAACCGCTCAGGCTGCCATGGCCAGACTTCTCCCACCCACATCCTGGCTACCACCAGGCGACTCAAAGTGGATTTCTAGAGATCTCGTATATTGTTGCACTACAGATTTTCGAATCGTATGAGATCTCCAAAGCATTTCTGCATCTTCTGCTTCTTGCCCGCCTTCTTCTTTTTCTTCCCCATCATCTTCTTCTTCTCCATCCTCCCCACGGCAGTGGCAATCCAGAGATGCATCGGGTCGTTTCTTCAGGGGAATCTGAGTCATCACGATGTCGCCCCGAAGAAGGGGATGTTGACGACAATCATGCTGAGGAGGAAGCAGAAGAGGTAAATGGCCGTCGCCGGATGATATGCTGACAATGCGGCAGGCATTGCCCGTCTCGCAGTGCGATTGATGAGGAGAGTTTGGACTGTTAAATCTGTTTATTCAACTCATTTTATTCTTTTTTTTCTGAGATGATACTCTTGTCATCATTGTCTGGGACTGTTAAATCTGTTTATGCTAGTGTTCTAGCTTGCCTTGTAATCTTTTCCATATAACGAAATATATTTATATTTGTAGTCGACACGTTTTTTATCCGAGAACTAATCGTCAGCCGAGTGAAAAAAAAGATTCATTCAGTCGATCTTATTATTAGCCGCTGGATGGGAGATCGAATGGTTCAAACATCATCTTCAACCTTCGATCCTCTCCAGCACCCCATAGAAAATGAGTGCTTGCTCTCCTAATCCTAAGTAACCTCCACGCTCCCCCGTCTGCCCCCTCCACCGGACCTCGCCGGAGTTGAGCATCGACTGAGAGAGTGAGAGGAACGCAAATCTTGGCAATGCAAATACTCGTACGGTAGCAAAAGTGTGTGGGCAAGAAATGCAATCGTGACCAATTTGGTAGCCAACGTAATAGCACATGTAATGTCTAGTGAAGGGATGGAGAGTCAACCGATTAGTGACGAGCCGGCCCAAATTTTGGGGCAGGGTTCCCCTGACGTGAGCCAGGTTCACTGACCCGTGGGCCCGCCAGACTTTTGGCCACCCGCTCAAACTGGCTGCTGAGCAGCGCGCGCTGGGCATTTGAATTTTGTTCGCCGATGGGCGAAACAAGGAAATGTCAGTTTTGTGCCTGTCGTCCCGAACGCTTTCGTGTCTCCGTGAAGGGTATTTTGGAAAAGTACCTCGGGCAACTTTTAAAACATCCCCATCCTTCTCCTGAACAGATCCATCCCCCAATTCAAAAAAAAAGAGAAAAAACAGAGCCATCCCCAATCCCCAACTCTTCTTCTCGTCGCGCCATTGCTACGATCCCCAATCCTCCCCTTGTTCGCCCCCCCCCCCCCCCCCCGTACTCCCTGGTCGCCCATTCCCGACTCTCCTCGCAGTTTCTCTCGGCCCCCTTTTTCCCGGAGCAGAACCACCGATGGCCCGTCGTCCTCGCAAGACTCTGACGACACCAGTGGCGAAGTCGGGATTGAAGCGGAAGCATGAAGGTACTTGTTTTCCTTGTTTCGTTGGCACAAGCGAAACACTTGATACTCGTTTAGGTCGTCTGTGATCATCAGGCAACCGCCGGTGAGTGATGTACAATGCTGAGTTCATAAGTATGTAGCTTGGGTCCGTTTTGTTGAGCTCCAGATCCAGAAAAATCTATGGATCTCGAGTGGCGATCTGTGGTTGCCTGATGTCGCCACTTTGATGTTGTTTTTGACTTAAAACGTAGGTTAAATTACATCATTGCAAGCAGCCTAGCAGTTCCATTAAATTAACTACATCGTCCTTTCTCATTCGAATGCTTGAACCATGATGATAATCTGTATTTACTTGAGTAGTATACTATTATTTTAAGCTTATTACCCAAAGAGTACAGCTCTATACGAGATGATTATGCTTCTGAATGTATTCATCAAAATGCACATCAACCCTAAATAAAGGTTATTGCACAGTGTAACTACATACTTTTATGATTACATTCATTTGACTTCGCTTCTATATTCATGTGGAAGGAACAACAATTAAAGGAGACTTACCAGCCGGAGACCTGTTGGAGATGCGATCAAGCCCCGTCCAGAAGGTATCACAACATTAAATTGCATCAATTTTATATCTTATGAACACTGTTAATCTGATTTGGCTTCTTTCAATGTAAAGCATACTCCATCAGATCACCTCATCTTACCATAATGCACCATGTGCAGGAAAAGCGTGTGACGATGCAACAGAAGAGTGAGGAGGATAGGAGGTCGAATCCACAGGGTCTCAGTGCTACATCTCTGTGGTCAGAAGCTAAAGGAACGATGCCTCACATAACCAATCACGAAAACTTCATTTTGTTTGTCGTTGCAAGCTTACCATTTACATTTCTGTTCGCATCTTGCCAGAAGAAAGAGATGCGTCGGGCTGCGGAGGTGACCGGATCTGACACTTTTGAGGATAGCCAGGATCCTTTCGTAAGTCCTTGTCCTATTTTATCTCATCTTGCACATTGGATGCACTTCATGTAGTCTTAGTACATGATTGAAATCTGAGTTGACGCTCTTTATTTGCCAGGATGTTGATAATGTAGCTGGCCCTCAAGCTGGGGGATCTGGTACAGTTGTTGATGTTGTGGGCGTTAAGTCACCCTCCATCGAGCGCTTGGACCGTTTACTACAAGAGTTGGCAACGTTGGAGGAGTTAAAAGTAGATGCAGCAATGAAATCTAATTGCGATACGTAACCATGTCGGGGGGCAGAGGATGGAGAAGAAAACTGAAACTGCCAATGCCCGTGTGAACAAACTGCTGAAGCTCCGTCATCGGCGACTGGAGTCCTGAACAAACTGTATACTGAAATCTTAAGTATGCTCTCCTTACCCTTTGGTCGTGTGACGGATGTAGTTTTGTTAGTTGTTATTTGGAATTATGCCTCATGGCACATGTTTATGAATCGTCAACAAGAAGCTTGTATATATATATTCTGTCATTTATGTTCTATCATTTGTGTATGTTCCATTCCAATATAAATGAGTTTTGGGATTGTAATTGGATAAAGGAAATGGGCCAGTGGCAAAATGGCAACCCGGCCCAGCTGCTGTATGAACGGAAACAAATTAAGTATGTGGGCTATTAACACAACGGCCCAATATTACACTGGGCTTGAAACAATCTGTGACGAAATGCGCATTGACATGTGGGCCTGGCCCATTCAGCCCACTACGAAACAGTAACAAAAAGGCCCACTGTTGGTGGGACCCACCTTCAAAACTGGCCCCGCATGTCAGCTGAAACAGTAATAAAACAGCCGACTTTGTGTGGGACCCACCATATTTGTTTGGCCTACATGCCGCTGAAACAGTAACAAAACGGTCCACCCGAAATTGGGCCATTAGTGGACCAAATCTCGATTTATGACGAAAATAGGCAATGCCATGTCAGCAGCCACGTCGGATCGCCATCCGACGTGGCAGTGGCTAGGTTCAGCTCAGTTTATGACGAATGAGCAACCGTCACCATCCTGTGGTCTGTGTCTAAAAAAGGTCATAAAGCACGACTGACCACGCTCGACTGCTGACGGACGCTAAAAGGTCATAAATCGTGTTTTACGACGAAAAATTCGTCACAACAAGAGTCGGTGACGCGTTAAGAACGTCACTAATCAGCAATTCTATTCTAGTGATACCGGACAGCTCTCTATTGACACATTTGGGATATATAACATTTATGTTCTCTTTCAGCGAATAAAAACTTCGAGCTACAAATTTGCACACCAGTTTTTTATTACGGCAAAGAACAAAAAAAAACAAATTAAAATACATAGCACTTTATTACATTGTAACAAGGAAATATAAAAAGGACGTAGCAGAACATTACACAGACTGCATAGATATGCTAGAGGTACGTAGAGCCTGTTATAACATGCATGATCAGGCTAGATACTGCTCCTTGCCATCCGGCCCATCCTCCATGGTCGATGCGTGACTTCTTCCTCATCCTCTCAAGAATATCAAAATCATTTGAGGCCGCTGAAATGTAATGACCCGAGAAATTGGCTCGAATGATGTCGTCGTTACTTGCGAGCAGTAATTCACCACACTTATCCTCCAGCGCCTTGCATTTAGCCTTCGTGGCAAAGCATAAAACCTGAAACGCCGTCTTCTTCGTGGTAGCGTCCCATAGCCTTGCCGCGCAGCAGGATTTTATTCGATCCATGCCGTAGAAGTCTGAGAGATGAAGTAAATCTCCCAAGGCACCGATGGGGTCACTGAGATCCTCGTCGCGGGGCAGGGAGTCTACGTAAGCGAACCTGACCAAGGCACTGAACGACTCGGTGCTACCTACTGTTACTGGCACCACTTGATTATTATTGCCGGCCTCGACCATTTGCCCGTACAGCAGAGAGGCGAAGAATTTCGACCGTGCTGCCATCACACAATGGTGGGAATGGATCAGTTGTTCTCCATTGTTGATGCTGAAGGTGACGTCGAAATCTGTCCCATGTAGCAGGAAACCATCAAGGTCACTACAGATGTCAGAGGCGGGAACGTCAATGCCATTGTCGCTTAAGACGACGACGGTGCACTTTTCTCTGCTGGTCCACCCGATTGCCCAGTTCGTCGTGCAGGATAAACTGATCGAAACCATCATGATCATTACTATACACCTCAGTACCAAATGTGAATTCCTGCCGACACCTGATTTGATCCCCCCAGTTGTTGCCGCGTGACTCCACGATGAAACGGACGCCGACTTCTTGGGCAACGTCCATCCACCTCAAAAAGACCGACACATGTCCAGTGTTCCAGGACCCATCTCCGTTGGGGTAGCACCAAATCCTCCACCGGCGCCCACCAACGATGAACTCGTTGGTCTCCGTGAAAATCGCCGGCTCCGAATCCTTAGCCTCATCGGCTTTTTCGAGGGCGAACTCGATGTAGGTCGATGGGAGTTGGATGGCTCCGTGATCCATGTGAGCGTGTTTCTTTGGTGGCGGCGGCGCTGGTACTTTTTTGTTTCGGATGGCGACGGGTTGCTTGCGGCGGGAACCGGCGAGTTTCAGACTGTGGAGATGGAGGAAGAACGGAGCGAGTGTTTCCTCACCGGATGCAAGGAATAAGCGAAGCGACATCTGGCAGTGGAGTCTTTATAATAAAGGTCTCGAGCGATTGGTTTATGAAAAGCTGCCTCTACTTGTTATACTACAACTTAACCGTTTTAGTAAATGAAACATATGATGATCATGTTCACATGGGATAATCCCGTGCTATAGGATAACTCAACTGGGATCATCCCGTGAACGTGTATTTCGTTACACTTGTCAATGACGATAAAGTTCACACAGGATGAGCCGTTCAAACACTGTGCTTTCACCTATAAACCCACGCAGTTTTTTTATTGACTATTGGCGATCAATATTTTTAAATGCCGCCGCAAAAAAGGCATCGTTCTGGGGATATCAAAATACCCATGCTTCTTAAAACTATTAACTAAACGGACCACCAATATAGTAGCCACATATTATTGCGGCCACTTCACCAGCAATGCGGTCGGCCTCCACCACCAGCTTTGTGCCGGTCTTCCCAATGTCGGAGAGTTCATTGGCCGAGTCACTGACCCGTGACCTTGCCCCACGCGTGGATGATCGCCTGATGTGAGCCGGGGTCACTGACCCGCGCGCCCAGCCCAACGCGTCAGTGACCTTGGCAGTTTGCATGGCTTCCAGTAACTTCGGGGATCCTGCTCTGGTCATACCACCTTCTTCTAACATGAAGCTGGTGACGACTTGAGAGATGAGCCGCCTGCTCCACTCTCTGGAAACACAGGAATAGGAAAAATAAGTGCGCTTCCTATCATAACGTATTCATCGGATATTCCAATGACATCAGACCTTACTCACGGGAACTTCCCTGCATGTTTGCTGCGGCTGGACTGCGGGAGCAATTTCTTTGAGATCCAGGAGTACTAGCTACGGCTGAACAAGTTTTTTGTGGAGCATCTCCAATGATCCCTGCATCCGGCCTCTCATCTTGTATTTGAGGGTGCAAAGGGTAAAATTTCTCTCCAACAAAGCCCTCATCCATCTCCTAAGGATGAGAGAGCTCTCATTTTGACCAGTCACAATACATTAATCTGCCGAGAGATTGCTTTGTTCTCCGAACCAAAACTATAAAAGCTGGTTGCTTCACAGTCCTTCTGGCCTTCATGAGGGAGGCGCAGGTGCGGTGGCCGGCACCATTTGTCCGGTATTGTCATATTACTCGCTCGCAGATATTCCGTTGAGAAGGACGAACTTGAGTTCATGATGCTTTGGATGGATGGACAGCAGACCTCATGTTACCTCCTTCCTCTCTCAATTGTAGGATGAGAGAGCTCTCATGTTACCTCCTTCCTCTCTCAATTGTAGGAGCTTCCTTGGCCCTCCCTAGTATCCTCCCAAATGAATGACATGTGGGACCATTAGGATTAGGGGGACAGATTTGAGAGTTGGATACGGTAGTGAAGTAAGGGTTGAAATATGGATGAGAAGGCTCTCAAATGTATGAATCAAGGGGTAAAAATGAGAGCTTCATTGGAGAAGCTTAGCCTCATTTGGAATGAAGGATTCTCAAAACACATGAATAGGAAAAACAAGTGCATTTTCTATCATACCTTATTCACGGGATATTCCGACGGACCTCAGACCTTACTCAATGGAACTTTCTAGTTTGTTTGAGGGCTAATAGTACTTGCTGCGGCTGTAGTAGTTTCTGTATTATATTTTTGTGTAACCGCTGCCTTCAGACTCCAAATAAAGGGTACCATTGGACGCGTCGAAGCCGGAAAAATTACATATACAGGCACGAGGCAAGTGACGAGCTTGATATCTGATACGGAGTATTAAGTTGCTGGGAGCCAAAAAACATAATGGAAGGATTTGTGATTACTCTTTTGGCACAACATTATTCATTCAGCCGATGGTGATTCCAGTTAATAACGCGAACACCACTTTTTGGAGTCAAGAACAAGTACAAAATACAGCTCATATTACATTAAGACATTGACCAAGATCTTTCAAGAACAAGAAAATACAATGTCCAATGAAATGCAAAGTACATTTTTTTGAACATTGAATGCAAAAGTACTTAAAAGAACATATATTACACATCATCAAGCCTTGCCTTCTTCCTAAGCCTAGGAATAATAGTAGGATACTCTAAGGCTGTGAAAACAAAATGTTTCGACAAAACTGCTTCCATGAGGTTGCCTTCTTTGACCATGAACTCTTCACACTTGTCTTGCAACTCCTGGCATTTAGCATCCACGGCAAAGACCAGAGTTCGAGAAACCGTCTTCTCCGTGGTAGCGTCCCACAGGCTTGCCGCGCACAAGGATTTCATCCGATCCATACCGTAGCAGTCGGAAAGCCGAAGTAACTGTCCCCAGGGAGTGACGGCGTCATCTGCCCAGAGCTCATCGCTGGAGGGCAGCAAGTCTGTGTATGCGAACTTCGCCAAAGTGGTGAACGGGGCGGCATCACCTTGTATCTTCACTTCATGCTTCCTGGCCTCGCTCATTTCACCGCACATCATACGGGCGAAGACCTTCGACCATGCCGCCAAGACAAAACGGTGGGTAGGGATCAGTTGTCCCCCGACATTGAAGGCAACGTCGTAATCTATCCCTCGTTCCTGGAGAGCATCAAGGTGACTACCAACGTCCGATGTAGGGATGTCGATCCTATTGTCTCTTAACACGACAATGGTGCACGCTCTCTTGAATTTATTGCGTTGGTCCTGCAGCTCGGCCAATTCCCTGTGGCTGATGACCCCTTCAAAACCATTGAAATCCAATTTCTTCTGATACTTACCAAAAGTGAGGTCGGTGGCCAAAGTCCTACCGCTGGGAAGTTCCCTCGAATCCGTCTCTACGGTGAAACGAACTCAGACTCCATGGGCGATGTCAGGGTTGATCAACTCCAAGTACACTCCCACGCCTCGGACTTCCTTGTATTTTCCGCCGGGGTAGCACAGAATCCTCCACTGGCGCCCACCAAGGGTGAACTCTTTGGTCGGGATGGACTTCACCGGCGGGTAATCCTTAGCTTCATCGGCCTTCTCGAGGGCAAACTCAATGTAGGTGGAGGGGAAAATGACGCCTCTAGAATCCATGCTAATGTATGGTTCTTTGGTAGCAGTGGTGCTCCGGGAATGGTGGTTGGTTTCCTAGGCGGTGGCTTCCTAGAGAGGGGAGATGGAGCAAGAACAGATCCAGAACAGAGCAAGAACAAACTTTTTCTTGTAAAAGGATGTGGCATTCTGGCTGATTGAGATGGCGACTGAAAGGGGAACAAGCTTTTACTTCGGTAGGTCTTGGTCGATAGGCTCTACAACCGAGGAGCCTACACTGGTTTGTGGTTGCCCTCACTGTCTACACCCGAGATCATCCGATGTTTGTGTTTTTCGCTGGCAAAATGTCTGATCGAGCTACCAGGATAATCAGGTGACGCGCTTAAATTCAGATACGCCTATCATCTGTGCTAAATCTTTGCAATGAAAGAGATTGTACAACACATCATCTAGTGCACATGTTCCTCATCACGGGCACTGTTTGATCAAGTTACGTATCATAATTTGTGCTGTGTCTGAGGATGCTCCCCGTTGGGAGTTTCATTTTTCAATAGACGAGATGACATGTATATAGCCGGAGCCATAGGAGCCAATGGCGGATCACCGGTGCACGTCTTTCGCTGGCAATGGTTGATCAAGTTGTCACTAGATAATCCTGTGATAACACTTTTTTTAGGTACGCCTATAAACCAGTGCATAGCCACATATTATTGCGGCCACTTCACCAGCAATGCAATCGGCCTCCACCACCAGCTCTGTGCCGGTCTTCCCAATGTCGGGGAGTTCAATGGCCGAGTCACTGACCTGCAGGACTGGGCCCACGCGTGGATGATCACCTGACGTGAGCCGGTGTCACTGACCCGCGGGCCCGGCCCAACGCGTTAGTGACCTTGGCAGTTGGCACGGCTTCCAGTAACTTCGGGGATCCTGCTTTGGTCATACCACTGTCTTCTGACATGAAGCTGGTGACGACTTGAGAGATGAGCAGCCTACTCCACGCTCTGAAAACACAGGAATAGGAAAAACAAGTGCGCTTCCTATCATAACATATTCATCGGATATTCCGATGACATCAGACCTTACTAACGAGAACTTCCCTGCATGTTTGCTGCGGCTGGACCGCGGGAGCAATTTCTTTGAGATCCAAGAGTACTGGCTGTGGCTGAACTAGTTTTTGTGGAGCATCTCCAATGATCCCCGCATCCGGCCTCTCATCTTGTATTTGAGGGTGCAAAGGGTAAAATTTCTCTCCAACAAAGCCTTCATCCATCTCCTAAGGATGAGAGAGCTCTCATTTTGACCAGTCACAATACATTAATTGTCGAGAGATTGTTTCATTCTCCCAACCAAAACTATAAAAGCTGGTTGCTTCACAGTCCTTCTGGCCTTCATGAGGGAGGCGCAGGTGCGGTGGCCGGCACCATTTGTCCGGTATTGTCAAATTACTCGCTCGCGGATATTCCGTTGAGAAGGACGAACTTGAGTTCATGATGTTTTGGATGGATGGACAGCAGCCCTCATGTTACCTCCTTCCTCTCTCAATTGTAGGATGAGAGAGCTCTCATGTTACCTCCTTCCTCTCTCAATTGTAGGAGCTTCCTTGGCCCTCCCTAGTATCCTCCCAAATGAATGACATGTGGGACCATTAGGATTAGGGGGGCAGATTTGAGAGTTGGATATGGTAGTGAAGTAAGGGTTGAAATATGGATGAGAAGGCTCTCAAATGTATGAATCAAGGGGTAAAAATGAGAGCTTCATTGGAGACGCTTAGCCTCATTTGGAATGAAGGATTCTCAAAACACAAGAATAGGAAAAACAAGTGCGTTTTCTATCATAACTTATTCACGGGATATTCCAATGGACCTCAGACCTTACTCAACGAAACTTTCTAGTTTGTTTGAGGGCTAAATAGTACTTGCTGCGGTCATAGTAGTTTCTGTATTATGTTTTTGTCTAACCGCTGCCTTCAGACTCCAAATAAAGGGTACAGTTGGACGCGTCGACGCTGAAAAAATGACATATACAGAAAAGTGATGGTGTGCGCGATGGATCAGTTGTGGCAACTTGGAAACAACAAAACGACAATGTTACATCAACTAATCATAGGATAGTCCAATGCTAAATTTTGCAATGAAATCAACCAGAAGTTAAGCCGTCAAGAACCAATTACAATCTTTCAACTCCCCTTTTACCTCCCACATTAAAAATTAGGCACAATACAAAAAATCACAAACAAACACTAATAATGTTTAGGCATGATCTATGATCGCAGAGAGCATGCAAGCTTCAGACGACGAAGGGGTAGTCTGCGGCCTAACTAGTCGGAGTAGTCTTCGTCGTCGGATGCCAGTTCATCTGATTCGTCCGTCATGACGTACGGTGAACGTGGCGTCGTCGGTGTGGTGGAATCATCGTCATTGTCATTGCAGTAGTCGGGAGGGGACGTCTCCGACTCCTCCATGCCCGGCAACGAATTTGCAAGGTATTCGTACTCCGAGTTAGAGCACTGGCCGCCGCAGCACCTTCCCTTGCAGGGTTCGACGGGAGCACCGTCATCGCCGAAGTTGTCGTCGTCGGTTGGTTCATTGTGGCACTCGCAATTAGAGCACGGCAATCAGTTTTGATGGATCCAGCTCCCGTGGCGAAGAAGGTGCGCCGGGAGGTGCCACGCATCGTTCCCGCAAGCGGCACGTATGGCACGGCGGTGACCGCCTCGGAGGAACCGGCGGCGGGGGGTCGTAGTCTCCGACGCTCAGGCCCGCCACTGTCGGAGCGGACGGCACGGCGGTCACCGAGGCGGCCGGAGCAGACGGTACGGCGGGCACTGAAACGGCCAGAGCGGCGGCTGCTGGCGGGCCTGACGGAGCGGGGGCGGGCGGCGACGCAGTGGGAAGATGGAGGGACGTCAATGCATGGATGGACTACACTTCGGAGGAGTGGATGATGTATTGCATCCCGAAGGAGGACTTGTCCGCGAACTACGACGGCGACCGCGCCATGGAACAGTTCAAGGAGGAAGGGCAAGCTCTTCGCGCGGAGCTAGAAGCGCAAGGAATATTCCTGCGTGCCTGGGTCGAGGAGGAGGAGCTCGCCGACACTGCCACCTCTGAGAGGAGGGACTAATTTTTTGTTTACGTTCAGATAGGAGTGTTGCAATTTGTAAGACGTCTGACCATTGTAAAACAACCAAAGAAGAAGTGAATCTCCTGTTAGTAATGGCTTAGGCTTTTGTGAATGATGACTTGCATTTTGTTACTGGAATCTTTTTTCATTTCATTTTCAACCAGCTCCTCAGTGCATTCAGCGGAGGATGGAACAAACACGAGTTAATCCCATGCACATATTTTCACTAACCAGTTAGTCCGGTGCGCATCGTTTTTCTTCACTTCCACTGTCACACGTGGAAATGCTACTGTGGAGTGTGGACTATGGAGTGGACCATCCCGTCCTTGTTGCATTAAAATAAAGTGATGAATGGCTCGAGATCTCCCAGTCCATTTTGCTTGTGCACTCATCTTCCTCCGCTCGTGCTTGTCTGCCGCCGCCGCCACCCGAGCTCCATGTCGCAGTCGCTGTCCTCCCGGTCCGTGACAAACGGGGTAAGGGAAAGGGAGTCCATAAGGCCAAGAGGAGGCATGCACGAGCAAAGCGGGCTGCCGCTCGTTCGTTGCACGGACTGCAAGAGGGCGAACATCATTGAGCTGACGGAGAAGACAGATGCCAACTATGGCAGGAAGTTCTTCAAGTGCCCGCACAACCTCTCTAAGGTGAGTTATCCAAAATGAATTTTGCTCATTTTTCTTGCTCGTGATTGATTGTGGACCGTAGGGTTTGAAGCAATTTGGTGATTTGTTTTTGAACAAAATGTAGGGGCCTTCCTCATGCCGCTATTTCATGTTTCTGTCTGAGTACGTGCTTACCTGAAGGAGCTGGGATTGGTGTTGGATAAACCAGAGGCCAAGACACATGAATCAGAGATTGAGTTGCTACTCAAGTCTAGGAAGACAACCGCACTTCTGATGGCTGTTAGTATTATCATTGTAGTATTCTTTGACGTCATGTTTATGATCAAATAAGCTCACTTATTTGTATGTTTAATGTATTAGTCTAATCTGAACAATTGATACCGAACCAAAGTAGTTCAATGTGATGTTTAGTAAGCTCACTTTGTCCTCTCTTTTAACTCTCTTGCCATGCCAGCAAATTTGCTTATGTGGCACCTCAATGAATGAAAATGGAAGTACCATTGGGGTGTAGCCTTATAGATGACAAGTCACTCTTGGAAATCAAGCAATGAAACTTTGCACTGGGACTGGCCTCGTTATTGCATTAGCACAAAATTTAATGGTCAAAAGTGTAGAAATTTATTGCATTACACGGGAAGGTCGTCGATATAAATTAGACAGCAGGGACAAAAGGTCAAAGGCAATGCGTTCTATCCCACCAAGAAAAAAAACTCCCGCCTCATTTCCCCCCATCGGTTCTGTCCAAAAAAATTGGGAGGGTGGCGCCGTTCTCGGTGGACACATGGACCCCGGCCTCGTCGGTGAAGCGCCACCGCTTCCTCACCCACGCGCACCACGACCACCTCGCTGGCATCGCCAGCACCGCCGCTGCCCTGTGCATCTACACCTCCAGCGACACCGTCCTTATCATGCTATGCTACTTCCCGCAGCTCAACCGTGAAGCGTTTGTGGAGCTGGAGGCCGGCACGCCGCCGCTGCTCGTGTCCGACCCCGATGGCGACTTCACGACACCGCCTTCGATGCGAACCACCGCCCAGGTCCATCTCCTCCTTATGTCTCATCGTTGTTTCCTCCCTTGTTCTCCTCGGATGCCTGACTGCCTGATCCTATCTGCAGGCGCGTTGATGTTCCTCTTCGAGGGCGCCTTCGGCGCCGTCCTCCACACTGGCGACCTCCGCCTCATGACCGACTGCGTCCACACGCTTCCCCTCCTCCCCCACCTATCACGCCGAATCGACTACATCTTCCTCAACTGCACCTTCGCACGATGCACCCTGCAGTTCCCCACCAAGCACGACTCCATCCGCCAGGTCCTGCTGCTTTGCCACATCAGTAGTCAAGGAATCGTAGCACAACAACCATTCACCTAATTTCTCACACAATTTCAATTCCCTTCCTGACAATCCCAGGTGATCAGCTCCATCTGGAAGCACCCGAATGCACCGGTGGTGTACCTTTTCTGCGACAATCTTGGCCAGGAGGACGTCCTCTTTGAGGTGTCCAGGGCGTTCGGCTCCAAGATACACATCGACAAGGACAAGAACCCCAACTGCCACTACAGACTCTCGCACATCACGCCAGAGATCCTAACTGACGACCCCATCTCCCGCTTCCACATCATGTCGTTTCCCCGGCTCTCGGACCGAGCGACCGAGATCCTCGTGCTGGTACGGACTAGGCAGGAGCCAAAGCCTCTCATCATCAGGCCTTCCTCGCAGTGGTACGCATACTGCGAGGCGCCCGAGGCGTCGGTGAAGTGGAGACCAGTGCTGACGGAACTGATGCAGGACGAGTTTGGGGTGTGGCATGTCTGCCTGTCGATGCACTCGTCGCGCGAGGAGCTGGAGCAGGCATTGGGGATCCTTCGGCCCAAATGGGTCGTCTCGACGATGCCTCCTTGCATTGCGATGGATCTGAGCTATGTCAAGAAGCACTGCTGCCTGTCTCATTTGTGTCCTGATGATCCACTGTGGAAGTTGATCGGGGTACCAGATGGAATGACTACTGTTACCGTTTCACCGCAACCATCGGTGCAGATAGTGGAAGCCATTGAGGAGAGTGAAGCCGCCGTTGCTTATTCTGTTGACGAGTTCGGATCTGACTATAGCGTTCAGGTTGAAGTTGCAAAACCTACGCTGGAAGGTTTTGAGATCAGAGTGGAACCACCTTTGACGCTGTTCGGGCGCGCAAGGTTTGGGTCACTGCCTAATGAATCTCAACTGTGGAGAGATGACTACGCGACTGTTGAGTTGATAGATGATGTTGAAATTGAAGCCATGAAACAAGCTACAAAAATTGGGCCATCGAAGGAGGGCATGGCTGATAAGAGTGTCGAAGTAACTGAGATAACTGAAGTTTCAGGAAAGGTGTGAAATTCAGCTAATGAATCTGACGGTGAACTCAAAGCAATTGATTTAGCTGAAGATGATATACAGATATTTAGTAAAGCAGCTGAATTCTGTATGGATGACAACAATGTGAAGTTTGTCAAAGCAAATGGGAAGGCTGATCTGGCTCAAGAACACATCTCAATGCGCACAACTGCATGAGGGTTAGCGAACAAGGTAAAAACAGAACAGAAACAGTCAAGGAAATTTCAGCTGTGCATACCGTAGTACCATCCCAAGGAAATATGAAAGCAGCAGAGGATGGCGCCAGTCCATCAAAAGTTTACAAGAACACTGATAATGCCACTGAAAGAATGGGTGATTCCTCGATAGTTATCAGATCATCAAAGGCCCTCTGTGCGAGCCTGATTCGGCTATATAGGTCCATGAATGTGCCTGTTCCACGGCCCCTTCCATCACTGGTTGAGCTCATGGGAGCCTCCAAGCGATGCAGAGTTTCAGAAACTGTGCAACTATAAAAATAGATAGATATCAGAATATCTTATCAACTTTTGTTCATCAGCCCCCGCTGAGAAGTAGGCGTCGATCTGTAAACTTGCCTCATTACTGCATTAGCATATTTAACGGTCAAAAGTGTCAAAATTCATTGCTTTTGGGAAGGTCCGGTGATATAAATTAGACAGCAGGGGATAAAAGGTCAAAGGCGATGCGTTCTGTCCCGCCAAGAAAAAACTCCCGCGCCTCATTTTCAGATTGGTGCGAACTAGGAAAGACTCTTATCTCAAACACGGGAACATCCACTGAATAGACCCGGAATACAGGGGAACATCCCTGGAAGTCCAAGCACGAGTTCCGCTCGAGTGGAATACATCGGAACATCCATAAATTGTTCCACAGCCGTCCCCACTCCCCACAACCCGCTCTTATTCCTTCTCCCAAAAGCCCCAATCTCACAAAATCCCCAAGAACAGATGCAACATCTCCAGCTCAAAATCCCCATCCCTACCTCGCTCCGCAAGAGGAATGGCGCACAAGCCTTCACCCAAAAGGGCGAGCCCGCTCCCAGTGGGAGGAGATGGGGCTCAAGCCCATCGCGTGGCGGCTCAAGGACATGCACATTGTGGCGGGCCTCCTGGATTCAATGGCGTTAAGTTGGGGAACAAGCGCGAGCAATCGGCAACACCACTGGCCATCATCGTCCCTCCTATCTTCTCTAGCGTGCGATCGGAGATCACGGGCGATGCATCGACAGCAACACGAGCAAGCAGAGTCCCTGCCAGGTTCGACAGTGTGCGAGTGGGGAACATTGGCGCGCTTTCGGTGACTACAACGACCGGTAGCATCACTACAAGATTCGACTGGCTCTGCTTCGGCAACATGGGTGCGCTGTCGGCAACTGCAACGGCCGGCGGCGTCCATCATGGCTTGGACGGCGCACAAATCAGGATCATGGGCCCGCCGTCGGCAACTCCACTGGCCGGCGGCGTCCGTGATGCATTCGATAGCGGGCGCTTCCTGACCCTTGGCACGCTGTTAAGGAACATGGACGCTCCATCGGCAATTCCAACGGCCATTGGCATCCGTGATGCACTCGATAGCGGGTGCTTCCTGACCCTTGGCCCGCCGTTGATGACAGAACAGTCCAGAGGCATCCGTCCTACATTCAACGCAAAGCGGTTCGAGAACATGTCAGCGAATTCGGTGACGCCAATGTCCGCATACCCGAAGCCCAGAATGACCCCTGCATCCACCGCAACCTACATTGCCCAATCCAGCAAGAGACACGGCGAAACAGAGGTTAGTTGTTACCATGATGGATTAGTACCATGATGTAACTTTCAACTATTAGAGCGACGTCCTGTCACAACAGTTGATTAGTTTTTAGCATGAATGGAATGTACGGATTAAAAAAGTTAAAATTCTAACTCTCTCCTTACAAAGATCACACATTCAATTTTCATCCACTCTGTCCAGTCCTACATACATATTGTGGTGATTCAATCCATACATTAGTAGTGCATTTCGTTAGTCTAAGCCATCCTTTTCCATCTGCCATGAAACATACACTGTTTTCCGTTGCAGCAAACAACACGCTTTGTCACAAGCAGAAGGCTTCACAAAAGCGTCTGGTTCAAGGTTGAATTCGTACTACTCTGCATGATCGTTTTCATGGCTGTAATCTTGATGTAATGCTAATCCATAGCACAATATCATTCATGCTACTACTACCTTTTAACCGCATTTGATCCATACGTAGGTTTTGAATGAAGCCATTTCGGCAAATATTGCCAGAACACTTAGAAGCCCGTTGTCCCTTGTTCTGCAAGATGGCATAGTTCATGACGTGCTCGTCCACTGGCAAGAGAGCAAGATAGTCTTTGGTTTGGGCTGGTCATACCTCATAAAGCAGTTGAACGTTCGGCCCGGAGACTCGGCCCTTTTCATGCAAGTCAGAAATGATAAGATGAAAGTCATTTTCTTTGCTGCGGACGGGACCAAAAAGAAGCCAGGAGACAGCCACTCGCGCACGGAGCTCCTTAATACAGGTTGAAGATCTTTGGTATCGTAAGCATACAACATTGATGAGCTCGTTAAGTTTTCTTCAAGTACTAATAACATCAATGATTTCACAATTCAGGAACGCCTAAAGTGATGTGCGGCAAACGCTTCAATATCTCACAAGAGCTCAAGCAAGATGTAATGAAGAAGATGCCACCCGAAGCTGGAGGACTACCATTGTATATATTCAAAGTCAACCACACGCTGCACAGAAAGGAATCATGGTAAGTATAACAATTGCACCGCCAAAGTATTTATCCGCATAGACATCCAGTTAATATAAAACACACCGACGCCTGACTGTGCAGGTCTTTAGCGCGGAATACACACGGCGCTACCTACAGAATGGACAGGAGATCGAGTTATCCACACCGACCTCCCAATCAAAGATCACTGGGCACATCTCCGTCTACTATCCCAATATGGGAACCGTGAACTGGGGTGATTTCGCGTATGACAACAACATACAGATGGACGACCTCTGTGCCGCGAAGCTGATCAAGGATAGCGACAAGCTAAAGGCATCAATTGTGGTTGTCAAGAAAAAACACAACTGATGCCATGTCAAGAAAAAACACAACCGATCTCCTGTACATCGGCTGTTAATAGTGAACAATGGACATTAGCTGTGTTGAAGTGTATTTAATGTTTAAGTGTACTATTAGCCAAAGAGTAATTAACTCTATTATCTGTTATTTACTTAAGTTAATTTCGTGAGTTTATTTTAATATTTGCACACAATCGGAGCAGCTAGATGCATGCTTGCAGAGGAATACTCTGAGCATTTCTTCTCCCGCCTCGTGAGAGTTGCTTGACATTCTGCCAACCATGCCAACTACCCTGTTTCCATGACTAGTGGGCCGAAATCAGTTGGCGATCCCACAGACCAGTGAGCTTCCTGAAGGCGACTATTACATCTGCGTCGATCCGGATATCTCGGATCTTTCAAATGCATACATGTTGTCATTCCTCCCCTAGTGGGCCATTCTGTGGCAATGTGCTCTCCAGATCCAGCCCGACGGTATCGTCTGCAGTTTGGGTTCAGATCCGGCCCATGAAGCGACGTGAAGCGGGCGAGGTGACCAGGGCCTAGAGCACTGACACGTGGCTTTAGCCACAGCCAACCTTAATAACGAAAAAAATACCGTGGGCCCGGGGCGAGCCTGACACATAGGCCCAAGGGCATTTTGCAGTGCGCCTCAAAATAGTGACAAAAAGTTTTTGACCGTGGGCCCCACAGTGCTTGACATGTGGGCTCGCGGTGCAGTGTGCTTCATGGTGTGCTACATGGTACGCGGTCAAACAAAATTAATGACGAAAATGGATTGACCATGGGCCCGTGATGCCTGACACACAGGCCCCCCTTGCTGACTAGGATGCCACGTAGGCTAGAAACGCCCCTAGGGTCGAGTTTATGACGAAGATTGTGGGCCCTAATTGCCCTTTGCTGTGCGTCTTGTGGCATTTTACGCGGTCAAACTAAATTTTAGTGACAAAAATGGTTTGACTGTGGGCCCATGGAGCCTGACACACGGGCCCCCTTGCTGACTAGGATGCCACATAGGCCGGAAACGCCCCTGGGGTGGGGTCTATGACGAAAATTGTGGGCCCCAGTTGCCTTTTGCTATGCGCCTTGTGGTATTATACGCGATCAAACGAAATTTTAGTGACGAAAATGGTTTGACCGTGGGCCCGTGGAGCCTGACACATGAGCCCCATCTTGCTGACCAGGATGCCACGTGCGGCCAGGAAATGCCCCTGGAGCGGGGTTTATGACGAAAGTTGTGGGTCCCACATTGACTGACATGTAGGCCCTCGTGGTGTTGCATCGTGCGCACGTGCTATTACCACGCTGGGAAATAAAATCAGCCTCAAAAAATAATTGGTCTTGGGACCCCGTCTTCTGATACGTGGGCCTCAGTTGCCCTTTGTTGTGCGCCTTGTGGCATTTTACGCGGTCAAACAAAATTTTAGTGACGAAAATGGTTTGACCGTAGGCCCGCGAAGCTTGACACATGAACCCCCTCTTGCTGACAAGGATGCCACGTAGGCCAAGAACGGCCGTGGGGTTCGTTTATGACGAAAATTGTGGGTCACCGTACTCGGAACGGGATTTTAGTGACGAATCGGCCACCCAGAACCTGCCCAGAACAGTAAACCGGTGACACCGGACAATACCGTTCATCGATTTATATGGATTTTAGTCACAAATGAGGCTTGTTAGTGACGGACCACGAAAAACGTCATAAAGTTGGCCGAAAACGGGAAAAACCCCCAAACTAGTGACGGATCTACAGTAAAATCATCACTAATCAGCAGATATGTACTAGTGAAATGACTGGGTCGGCTGGTCTTGAGATTCAAGAAGTCACCACAGGCGTCTCGCTGGCAACAGGCACGTTGCTTCCCACTAAATGCACAACATAGTTAAATCCTAAAAAATTCGCTCCTACGAAGAGTCAAACCCAGGACTTGATGTGCTACTAGGCTCTTGTAACCACTAGGTTACAGTCACTTTCGCTGCTTATGAAGATATTGATCATGCAGCATGACATTTTCTTCCGAACCTAATCATTCATATTTATAATGGATATTATTTGATAACATTGCCTTCATACTGGGAAGGTATTATATTGCCGCAATGACACGCAACAACACGCGTGGTTTTTGGCTAGTAGTGTATAAATAGATGCAACAACGACCAGGCATGGCATGAGCATCCAGCAGCCAGCTAGCCGGGACTGAACGCAATGGCATCTCTCCTGGTTGGCTACCTCCTCAACATTACCGTGGGCAGCCCTCACCGTTCCCTGGCTCGCCTAGCCTAGCGGCATGGGCCGTCGCTCATGTCCATCCGCCTCGGCGCCGTCCACGCCATTGTCGTCTCCGCCGCCGACGCCGCGCAAGAGATACTTCAAAAGCACAATGCCGACCTGGCCGGCCGCCCCACCGTCGATGTGTGGCGCGTCAACGGGCACATCGCCAACTCCTTCATCATCAGCCAGGCCGACGCCAGGTGGCGCACGCTGCGGAAGCTCTGCGCGACGGAGCTGTTCTCGCCGGCACGGCTGAACGCGATGCGGCCACTGCAGCGGCAGGTAGTCCAGGAGCTTGTGCGCCACGTCTCGGAGCTGGCGGCGTGCGGCGAGGCCTTCGCCGTCCGTGACCCGGCGGCCGGCGTTCACGGCAATCATGAATACGCTCTCACGCACCGTCTTCTCCATCGACCTCGACTCCGGGCCGTCGGTCCGCGAGCTCAAGGATATGGTGAAGGAGGCCACGGTTTTGGCCATGGCGCCCAACGTCTCCGACTTCTTCCCGGCGATCGCGGCTGCCGACCTCCAGGGTTTGCGTCGCAAGATGGCGGCGCTTGTGGCAACTGCGTACCAGATAATGGACCAGCAGGTTGAGCAGCGGCTGCGAGCCCGTGAAGCTGGTGAGCCACGCAAGAATGATATGCTGGATGTGGTGCTTGACAAGGAACATGAGTGGCGGCAAGAGGGTTCAGTAATTGATCGCAACGCCATCAAAGGATTGTTCACGGTACGTAGCACTGATTTTTAGAGCATATCCAAGAGAGTTACATAAACCTCCTTTAAATCAAAATATTAGGTTTTAATAAAAAAATCTCTAGCAAAACCCCAAAATCACCTCCAATTTTTTCATAGCCTCTAAACTCCTCTCATTTAGCTACGAAAATGGGAAGAATTGCCCCCCTCCCCCCACCCAATTCCTTCCTTTTTCAATAGAATTAATATTTTTATGGCCCCAATTGCTGATATGACCCAATCAAAAGTGTCTTGATTCACTTTTAAGGAGAGACGGTTGGAGAAGGAGAGAAAAAACGTCCCTCATAATTTTTTGGTTGCTATCAAAAACAATTTTATTGAGCCAATTTTGTAAGAAACTCTTGGAGATGCTCTTATTTGTTACAAACCGGTCATCCTTTATGTGTCTGTCAAAAGAATAACCTTTTTTAGAAGCTAGGTTGGCCACAAATCGTCAGTATACATTAATTCCTTGTGTCTCTCAATACAGGATTTGTTCGTTGCTGGAGTAGACACAAGCACAACCACCATTGAGTGGGCAATGGCTGAGCTGTTACAAAGCCCAGAAGTGATGAAGAAGGTAAAAGGCGAACTCAGGGAAGTTTTTGGCACGAAAATGCAAGTTGAGGAGTCTGATATCGCCATCCTTCCGTATCTTAAAGCTGTGGTAAAATAAGTACTTCGACTCCATCCTCCTGTCGCAATGACATATTACCGAGCAGATGCCACTATGCAAGTTCAAGGCTACACAATTCCTGAAGGAACCACCATTATACTGAACATATGGGCAGTTCATCGAGATGCTGACATATGGGAAGACCCAGATAAATTTAAGCCTGAAATGTTCATGAACAGTGAAAGTGATTTTTCAGGAAAGGACTGTAGACTAATCCCATTTGGTGGAGGACGCCGTATTTGTCTCGGCTTACCTCTAGCATACAGAACGATCCAGCTGATTTTGGCATCGTTATTGCATCAATTTGAATGGAATCTTCCTGATGATGCAAGAAGCAATGGCATTGACATGACAGAAAAATTTGGAATTGTGGTTTCTTTGGCCTCTCCACGTATCGCACCTAAACTCTGACTCAATCTAAACAAACTGATGAACCTACGACCTGGACGCGAACTCGTGCCGCAGCTAGCCTGCGCGCACCTGAACACACGCGCACGCCTCAACAGGCTGATGGCGCACGCGACTAACACACACACACGCCAGGAACACACCATGGCGTGTTTATTTCCAACAAACGCATGCCAATAAGCTCGGTGAGTGCTTCGTCTATTCGGTTTTTGTGGGAGAAATACTAGTGATCCTGTTCGATGCATTATTTGCAGCAAAGGCAGGCAATTCAGGCTTTGTGAAGCAGAGAGTTCTGCAGCTACAGCGTCAGCTTTGCAGCAGATTTCAACCGGAATACTAAACACCAGCTTTGGCATGCACGAATGTTGGATCTTGTGATATTCTGCTGCAACGCAGAAAAGATTTGCTTTTGGGGTTCAGTTCATCATGGCTTTTCCCTTTCTGCTATCGTTCAGCTTAGCCGCTCAAGGCATGAAGCTGAATGAAACCTGACCTGGAACGCAAAACGCTGAGGATAGGAGCAGAGCTTTGGTAGTGGCCAAAGTAACATAATAGTATAATGTAATTTGTGCTAACGTACTTGATGCGACTCCTCACAAGTTTCGATGCAACATGACTTCGACATACTTATAAAGAAAAGAAACGGTGGATACATATTGGGTCCGCATTTCACAAAGAACAAGTAGAAGTAGGTCAAATGGACTGACCCTAGCTACGTAGTACTCCCTCCATACTCGTTATTCTGGTCTTTTTGGGGTGTTCACCGGAGTAGCAGAATTGTAGTCGTTTTGCAACTTTTCTTCAAAGCTGGACCATATTAACCCTGCATGCATGCAACAGCAGTAAACGCCCTGCTTCATTTCCCACGCAGGAGTAAACGCGCCGCCTCGATTTTGCTTCCTCTCCCACGCATGCGTGCATCTCCTCAGGTTCCTGGCTGGCCTCCTCGCCTCCGTTCCCTTCTTTTTTCTTCTTTATTGGCTCCTCGCTTTGATTCTTGCTTGCCACGCGGTTGAGATCGAAGTTGAGGTCATGAGATGACTGATGCCAGCATGGAGCGCGACGAGGTGCAGAGCGCCGACGACGGCCAGCGCGTTTAAATCAGCAAGTTGAACGGCAAACGAAAATAATAATAAAAAAAAGAAAACAAATTACCAGGAAGCTCAATGCTCGGATTGAACTCCATGTTCTAGTGGAGGATCAGCACCTGTTGCAAAGCAGCAGAAAAAAAAAATCGCTTGACGTCGGGCAAAAAAATAAATGTTTGTGAGGAGTTGAACCAGGGATCGCAAGCCTCAAGTTTGAAGAAGGTAACCAGGAGTTGAACGGGATGGATGTCCGCCCCTATTTAATAAGGGTAAACTGTTAGGTTATCGGCGAAAACGACGGCACGTAGTTCGAGACGAATAACAAAAGTAAAACTGGAATAGAGGAGACGAAATTTTTTATTGCGAAATTCTGGTGTCTGTACATAGGTGGTCTCCTCAACTATTTATAAGGGGGGAACTTTAACTTCGTGTTGGGCCCAAATTCGATATAGAAGCCCACATGGACCAGGACACCTTCTTCTAGAAGATGGGCCTGGCCCATTAAGAGTTTTACAACACTCCCCCTTGGGTTATTTATCGTGATAAGTATGCCTCATAAAAACTTCTAAAAATCCAGTGGGAAAAATGGAGGAAAGAGCACATATTACCACCACTCATATAGCACACATTGCCTCGTTAAAAACCTTATTGAGAAAACTTCATGTGAAAAACTCATAAGGGAAAAATAGTACAATGTTCTAATCTTCATGATTAATGCTTATCAATCTGCATGACTGATATGAATCATCTTCAAGATAACTCACTTAATTCGGGAATGTGATGTACTTAGGGAAGTTCTCCCCTTGTTCCAAGCACTTCTCTAAGTCTTCTCATGCCAATACCACGCCGACACTTTTCGAGAGTGCGAGCAGGTAATGCCTTTGTGAGCATATCTGCATGATTGTCACAAGATCGGACATGTGTTACTAAAATCTCTCCTGCTCTTGCATTTCATGCGTGTGAAAAAATTTAGGTAACATATGCTTTGTCCTATTTGACTTGACGTATCCCGATTGTATTTGTGCAATACAAGCTTTATTATCTTCATAGATAATTGTAGGGGATGGAGTATACGCAACTCCAGATGTAGTCATGATATGGCTTGTCATTCTCCTGAGCCAGGCGCACTCCTTTGCAGCTTCAAACAATGCGACGATCTCTGAATAATTTGTCGATGTGGCCACCAATGTTTGCTTTGTTGACTTCCAAGAAATAGCCGTTCCTCCAAATAAAAACACATATCCCGTCTGAGATATTGATTTATGTGGATCAGACAAATATCCAGCATCGACATATCCCACAAGGGTTAGTTCTCCATTCTTCTTGAAAAATAATCCAAGGTCTTCAGTACCTCTCAAATATCGGAGGATTTGCTTGATGCCATTCCAATGCCTCCGAGTTGGCGCTGAGCTATATCTTGCGAGTAGATTAACAGCAAAAGCTATATCGAGTCTCGTACCATTCGCAAGGTACATCAAGGCACCGATGGCACTTAGATACGGATATTGAGGTCCCAATAATTCCTCATCTTCTTGCTTTGGTCTAAAGGAATCTTCTTCTATATCAAGTGACCTCACCACCATGGGTGATCGGAGTGGATATGCTTCGTGCATATTGAATCTCTCTAATACCTTCTTGGTATAGTTTGATTGATGCAAGAGTACACCTTCTGGAGTATGTTCAAGTTGCAAACCCAAACAATATGTAGTCTTGCCAAAGTCTTTCATTTCAAATTCAGTCTTCAAGTATGTGCAAGTTTCTTCAATTTCATTGGTAGCACCAATGATATTCAAGTCGTCAACATAAACAGAGATTATACAAAAACCTTTCTCTGATTTCTTTATGAATACACATGGACAATCTTCATTCTTCACAAATCCCTTTTCCAAGAGAAATGTACTCAACTTGTTGTACCACATTCTTCCTGATTGTTTCAAACCATATAGTGACTTCTGTAACTTGACACTATATAATTTGCGGTCATCTTCATTTGGTACTTTAATACCTTCTGGAACTTTTATATAGATTTCTGTATCTAATGTTCCATATAGATATGCAGTAACCACATCCATAAGTCGCATCTGCAAATTCATATTCACCGCCATTGAGATCAAATACCGGAATGTAATTCCATCCATTACTGGTGAGTATGTTTCTTCGTAGTCAATGCCAGGTCTCTGCGTGAAACCTTGCGCTACGAGTCTCGTCTTATATCTGGTCACTTCATTTTGAGCATTTCTCTTCCGGACAAACACCCATTTGTGACCTACTAGTTTAATACCAGTTGGTGTAAGGTTTACACTACCAAACACTTCTCTTTTCTTAAGCGAGTTTAACTCTGCACAGATTGCATCTTTCCATTTTGGCCAATCAGGACGCTTCTTGCATTCCTTTATTGATTTTGGTTCAGATTCCAAATCAATTTGTGTTGCAATCGTTTTAGCAAAGTATGTATTGACTTCAAGTGTCTTTCTATTATATACTACTCCCATCTCAACATAATTCGTTGAGTTTTCCTTTCCTTGATCCTCATTATCAATAGATATATTGAGGTCAGGAATTTCCGGTATCCCCTCATGAGATTCATGCACATTCTCACTTGGGTTTGATTCTTCAAGTCTCACCACTTCGTGTGGATCACTTTCACCTTCTATGTTTTTCTTTTGAGTAGTTTGCTTAGGCTTCTTCTCCGCAGGACGTCTCCTAGGAGCTTTAGCTTGAGCTTGTACTCTAGGCTTCTTAGGTGCCCTTACATCCGGCTCACTCCCCCTCTTACTAGCATTCATTGCTTTTATGGAAGAAGGTTGGAATTCCATATATTCATCCCCTTCAAATGGGATTTCTATTCTTTCAGGAGCATTTGCAGCCGGTATATGAGACTTCACAATGTCTTTTGTGTTGGTGAAAGCTTCAGGCAATTCATTAGCAACTCTCTGCAAGTGGAGTATATTCTGAACTTCGAGTTCAGCTTCTTTAGTGCGAGGATCCATTCCTAGGATTCCTTTAGCATCCCAATCTATTTGCCGACATTCTTCTCTAGAGAGATACTTTCCTCCCCCTAATGCCGGGAAATGATCTTCATTAAAGATACAATCAGCGAACCTTGCCGTATGCAAATCTCCCGTGGAGGGTTCTAAGCACTTGATTATGGACGGACTTTCATAGCCAACGTAAACTGCAAGTTTCCGTTGTGCGCCCATTGCAGTTCGCTGAGGTGGAGGAATTGGAATATATACAGCACATCCAAATCTTCGTATATGGGAAACATTTGGTATTCTACCACGCACCAATGCTAATGGTGATTCTTCATGTGTAGCAGATGGTCGTAATTGGATAAGTGCTGCTGCATGCAACACGGCATGCCCCCAACAAGAGGTAGGCAATAAGCAATTCTGTAGCAATGGTCGAGCTATTAATTTGATCCTCTTGATTAATAATTCTGCGAGACCATTTTGTGTATGCACGTGTGGTACAGAGTGTTCCACTTTGATGCCCATACTCGTACAATAACCATCAAATACCTTCGAGGTAAATTCTCCAGCATTATCCATTCGAATAGATTTGATTCTATCGTGCAAATGCATGGTTTCTAGTGGATAACAGGCATACATGGCTCCACTTCGAGGAAGCGTCTATTAACACCATGAAATAGCGGAAAGGTCCTGACAAAGGACTAATGGGTCCGCATATATCTCCTTGAATTCGTTCAAGGAATGGCATAGATTCTGCTTGAATCTTAAGCTGCGAGGGGCGAGTAATAAGCTTCCCTTTTGCGCATGCAATGCACAAAAAATCTGCTTGATTTGGGAAATCTTTTGTCTTCAAGTTATGCCCTGTTGCATTCTTCGTAATTCTTTGCATCATATTGAGGCCAGGATGACCAAGACGGTCATGCCATAACCGATATGCTCTTGATTGGTAAAGATGGTCTTGAATGTAGCAAACTCCTTGTTTTGCTTAATCTACGTATAGTACAAGCCTGATTCAATCGATGGAAAACTTTCAATAATGGTCTTCTTGTTGCCTTCTTTCTTGGTCATAATCAGGCGTTCTTCACCTTCATCATCATTGGTTTCTACGTGAAACCCATTTTGACGGATGTCCCTAAAGCTTAACAATGTCCGGGTTGAATCTGGATAAAGTAATGCTTCTTGGATTGTTAACCGCGTACCATTTGGTAGGACAAATGTGGCCCTTCTTGTGCCAACAATCTTATTGTTATTGCCTATAACAGTAAGAATGTCTCCAGTGTACTTTCGAAGCGTTTGGAAATAGCAAGTGTCCCTTAAAATAGTAGCGGTGGTGCAACTGTCTACGAGACAGAGCTCATCACCCGTAGTCATTTTGCTCCTCAATGCTGTAATACATAAGAAATGTATAAACAAGAGGGTAATAAATGACAAAATTCCTCAAACTTGATTTATTCAAAGCAAATGTCTTCTCTTCGAGAGATTACATAAATTATTCCTTCTAGGAATTTATTGCACTCCTATTACAAATAGATAACTAATGAAATAATAGTCTTCTTGACTATGCGGAATCTCCATGCACATCTTCCTCTTCATCCATGAGATCATTGTCCAACTCCAGGTCAGAGGATTTGCTTGGTGCTGCATGGTCCATTGGTGTTTTTGCTGTTGGCTGCATGCCCTCAACAAAATTAGCCTCATGCTGAGCAAGCTTCTTTTTGAGGGATGTGTATAAGTCAACATACTTCTGTGGTGTTTGACATATTTTAGACCAATGGCCATGCATACCACACTTCCAGCAATCTTGATCCTGTTCACCGTACTCTCCCCCTGAAGGTGTCTTCTTTGACTTTCCCTTATTGTTCTTCTTGAAAGCATTAGGGTTGTTTTGAGCCTTCGGGGGTGCGCTTGGTGGCGCTTTGGGAGCACCTTTACCCTTATTATTCTTCTTCTTCTTCTTCTTATTGAAGGATATGGCATTCGCTTCATGCGGTGCCAATGAGCCAGTAGGACGAGTCTTATGATTCTCCATGATCAATTCGTCCTCCCCCTGATCCTACTGCAATGCATTACTCAGGGCGACATAGGTTTCATAGTTCTCCTTCTTGTACTGGCGGCTCACGTGAGTGAACTTAGGGTGAAAGGTAGAGAGGGTCTTGTTAATAAGATCCTTCTCCGTTAGCGTTTTGCCACAAAGCTTCATGCATGTGACAATCCCATAGAGTGCGGTGTTGTAATCCTCCACAGTCTTGTAGTCCTGGTAGCGTAGGTTCTGCCATTCACGCTCAACCTTGGGAAGCAATACAGTTTCAATTTTCTCAAAACGTGTATGCAAATTGTCCCACAAGACTTTTTGATCACGTTCTGTCATGTATTCATTCTTCAAAGTGACACTTAAGTGGTGGCGCAAGAAATGCAAAGCTTGTGCCTTCTCCACATCCGTTGCAGCAGTGTCTCCTGTTGTTGGCTTCACGGTCTTCAAGAGACCTTTGCTACTAAGGAGTATTTCTGCACGAGTGCCCATGATAGGTAGTTGCTTCCATGAGGAGTCAACACTTCAAATTCTCTCTTCACGAGGTCAGACATCTGCAAGATATCATGGTGCAAGGATTATTTCATGTATCCAAGTAATAGGGAGCACAAGTATAACAAAAACTGCATGTTTAAGTTATAATACTGGTGTTTTTACGTAAAATCACCAAAATCTAGGGTGTTATATGCAAAAATAACACAATCCAATGAATTTTCTATTTTTTTGGAAATTTTCTGAGTATCCATGTCAATTTTCGTAATTAACATGATTTTCTCGTAATTTTCAGATATTCCAGGGATATTCTGGTAATTTCCAGATGTTCCGAGCATATTTTCATAATATTCAGTAATTCCCGAGGACTTCTTCAGAATTTTCTGAGTAATTCTCGTATTTTCTGATATTCTGAGGGCTTCTTCGTAAGTTTCAGAGCTGCGGGAGGACTTGTTCGTGATTTTTTTGAAAAACACGAGGACGTTTCTGTAAAATGGCGTTGGAGCATAAAACCAGGGCCGAAACCCTAATCTCTTCACTCCACTCCCATTCTTTCCTTCCACCAGCCGCCACTTCTCTTTCTTTCTCTTCTTCTTTTCTTTCTTCAGATCCAGTTGAGAGGCACCCGACTGTGGCAGCTTGTCCGGGGTGCGCAGCTCCTTGACGCGCGTGTGTGCAAGCCGGGTCGTGACGCATACGCGCGCGTCGGAGACCGGACCAGGCTGAGCGCACAGCGCACCGTGGCGCGTGGCTCAGGGCTGCGTGCCCCTGCTGCTGGGGCGGCGCGGGGGTGGGCCCGGGGTGGCTCGGCGCGAGGCCGTCCCCGGCTGGCGACGCGGCGACCGTGCCTGGCGCGGCTCAGCGCGCGGTGCGGGCCAGGCCGTGGTCGGGCCAGCGCGTGAAGAGCTGCTGCGGGGCCAGGCCGGGCCGGTGCTCTGCCGGGCCGCGATGACTGTGGGCCGTCACGGAGGCTGGGCCAGGCCGTCGAGCAGAGGCCGGACAGGGCACCGCAGGCCGCGGTGGCGCGTGACTGCCATTGCGGCGCTTTTTTTCTTTTTTTTTTCATGGATTCTTTGCAGATCTTGGACCTAGGGTTAGGGTTTGTAACCCGATGCCCTTTTTCTTCTATTGCTTTTATGTTGATCTCGATCTGTAGATGAACTAGGGTTAGGTTTAGAAACCTTGTTCCCTTTTGTTTGTTTTTGCTTGGATCTCGATCTAGATCTGTACAGAGTCAGGTTGCGAGATACCCGCTCTGTGACAGATTTGTTTTTTTTTCTTGCGCGATCTGCACGGGTCAGATTTCGAGATACCCGCCTTGTAACAGATCTGGTTTTGCGCGATCTGGATCTGCAACGGAACATATTGTGCAGATCAGATCTGATTTACGCGGAAATTCGGCGCGGTCTGCGCATGGCACAAGGCCGTAGCGCGAGAGGGTGCACGAGGCACTATTTTCTTCTTGTTTTCTTCTTGTTTTTGACGATTCTTCACAGATTCAGATCGTCTTCGGGTGGCCGTAGCTAGCCCTCGGATCTGATCTCTCGATTTTTTGACAGATCTTGGCTGCAACGAGTCAAGATAGCAAAAAATCATACGCAAAAACAAGAATGTACCGTAGCTCACCGATCTACTGGGCGAATTTCTCGTAGAGCGTGCTGATAACGTGTTAGGTTATCGGCGAAAACGACGGCCCGTAGTTCGAGACGAATGACAAAAGTAAAACTGGAATAGAGGAGACGAAATTCTTTATTGCGAAATTCTGATGTCTGTACATAGGGGGTCTCCTCAACTATTTATAAGGGGGGAACCCTAACTTCGTGTTGGGCCCAAATTCGATATAGAAGCCCACATGGACCAGGACATCTTCTTCTAGAAGATGGGCCTGGCCCATTAAGAGTTTTACAACATAAACAAGGAAAAATACTCCCTAATTAATGACTCCTTGGTATGAGAGATCATGTCCTAAACGATCAGAATTACGAGTATAGAGGGAGTATGTAAATAAGGCCACACTTCACACACAAAATGCAGGTGCGCGCACATAATTCACACACAAAATGCATAGTCTTCAAACGAGCCATTGCTCCCCGTTTCAGAAATTCCATGTAACCAATTTTCTCTCAAACATGCAAACACGAAACCTGATATAAGAAATTACAATAGGAGATTGGGGGTTTAGGGTCTGAGATTTAGGACATAACATACTCTGCAATTAAGGAAAATGATTGGGGATTCAGGGTTTGAGATTCGAGAAATAACCTGCAGGATCCAGCCCAAAGCAACAAGCAAATGTGGTCGCGAGTCTCGTGACTCTCATCGTGTAGGATCCAGCCCAACAGGCTGATGCAGCAACGGCCCGGAGGATGAATCCCCCCTCGGCCCTCGCGCTGCCTTCGACATCTGGAGTTTGGGCCTCAATGCGAACAGTTTTTTTTTTTTTTAGGATCCTCGTCAAGGCGGACAGATAAACTGCTGCTAATGTGCTACGTACATGAGCTGAAATGGACTGAATAATGATTTTTTTTTTTTTGAGATGAATTGACTGAAAATTGGTGGCATCCGCCAGTTCCCGCCGCCACCTCCCTCGGCCCTCGCACTGCCTCAACTTCTGGAGTTTGGGACTCAATGCGAACAGTTTTTTTTTTTTTTTTTTTTTTTTTGGATCCTCAAGGCGGGGGACAGACAAACTGCTACTCGTACATGAGCTGAAATGGAGTGAATAATGATTTTTTTAGATGAGTTGCCTGAATATTGGTGGCCTCCGCCTGTTCGGTCCTTTTTTTTTTTTTTTTTAGGGGACTCTCCGCCTGTTGGGCTTGTCATCTGTTGGTTTGGGCCATTATCATAACGTGAGGCAATGGGCTACCAGGCATGACTAAATGTGAATTTCGCATTGGGCTGGCGGGGTGTCATAACTCAAAATGGAGTGCAGCTGATATCACGGTAGTTTTGTTTTGTGGTGATGACCGTGATATCCAATGAGTTGCTGATTTCCCTCAATAAAGAATAATAAATTGCTGATCAATCTTTAAATTGTGCAAAGAGACAATGGCCGTTATATGACCACTGTCTCTGAATTTTAGTTGTGCCTATGCAAAAGTGTTAATTACGGATCTTCTTGTGGAGTCACATAGAAACGTGCAAAGGTCTCCTCTGCAACACAGAACAAAGTTCTCCAAATAATTACAGCTGGAAAAGACGGAGAAGCTGAAAGTCCAGTTAGGTAGCAAGTAGCGGCATTCACCAAGTAGCAGATAGCAGTAAATCCAAGGTTTGTACCAAGCTAACTCCTGTAAGCGATGGTAAGCCACATTTGTACAATAAGTGAAAATTTTGCTCCCGAACTCCGCTCTTGTTTAGCACATTAACGGATGTAAGAGGGAAAAAAAAAGACAGGGAATACCATTTTCTTTTGGGTTACATTGCAGAGTACACGCAAAGTTTTGCCATAGTCCGAAAGCACACTGGTTCCCACACGTTGACCTTGCACAAGGCCTGCCGGGGCTGTTGCCACCACCTTTTTCTTTTTTTGGGCCACCACCTTTTTTATATAAAAAAAAATTGCACTAATGTGGCAGAGCTTGCGCCGGCCTTGGCTGGAAGGGTTTGCAGGGCTGACAGCTGGAAATTCATTCGTGTGCAAATATTAACATGCTCCTTTTTTTTTGCGAAACATGCTCCTAATTAATTAACCAGAAGGAAAGCCAAACTACCTCGCACTCTAATGATCATTTATCACTTTGAAACTGCAAATATATGCACTACTGATTAATGAACTAGCATCCACAAAAACACCTCCAGAAGACCAAAACTAGTACCACACCACGAACACAAGTTAATTAATCAACAAGCAAAAAAAAAAAAAAAAAAAGGGTTTCATCAATTGGTGACCTTGCACCACAATAGTACCAAAACTAGTACCACACCACACGTTGACCTTGCACAAGACCTGCCGGGGCAGTTGCCACCACCTTTTATTTTCCTTCTTTTTTTCATTTTTGTTGCTGTTGCACTACTGTGGCAGATCTTGCGCCTGCCTTGACTGGAAGGAAGGGGTTGCAGGCAGGGCTGACAGCTGGAAATTCATTTGTGTGCAAATATTAACATGCTCCTAATTAACCAGAACGAAAACAAACTAGCTCGCACCCTAATGTCTTTTCCCTTTGAAACTGCAAATATATGCACTACCGATTAATTATCTTGCATCCACAAAAACACCTCCAAGGACAAAACTAGTACAGTGCAACACAAGTTAATTAATCAAAGAAGCAAAAAAAAAAGAAAAGAAAAGAAAAGAAAAGAAAAAGGTTTCATCAATCAAATAACAAATGTCATGAATCGGTGGGCAGGACAACGGGTTGGTCAGTCTCGTCGTCCTTCCACTCGATCTTCTCCCCGCTCTTGATCCGTCTCATCCTCTCCATGGCCCTCTCCATAGCAATATCAAAGGCGTCGTCCATCTCGCCCTCGAACGCCACGGTGGGGTCCTTGTACACAAACCTGGGTATCATCTTAATCACCTCCTCCCGCATCGCCGCCACCTGCTCATCACTGTACCTTCCAAGCACCTCCTCCACGTCCACCTTCCCGCCCACCACGTCGTCCGGGTTGAACAGCACGTAGTACCTCCGGCGATCGCCGTCGTTGATTCCGGGCTCCGGCTCGTGCCACCGGTACTGTAACCTCAACGTGGACGCCCGGTGGAAGAAGACGGGGATGCATCCGGCCATGACGGAGTCGATGGAGGAGCGGCGCATGAACGAGTCCCCGCGCGGCTGCAGGCAGAACCTCGCGGAGGCGAAGAGGTTGACCAGCCGCTCCGCCGTGCGGCACGTGACGGCGCCCTCGATCCCGTGGCTGCAGTCCAGCATCCCGCAGCCGCCCGACGCGTTCCTCTCGCACACCTCGAACACCTTGTCCCGGATCGCCAGCTGTCCCCTGGCGCGCCGCGCGCCGACGAACGCCATCAGGTGCGTCCGGCGAGCTCGCCGCGCGCGGTCCTGCCACGCCGCCACCTCCGCGGCCGAGCGCGGGTGGAAGTAGCTCGGGTACGGGACGGCGAAGTCGCGGCGCTGCCAGATGTTGGACTCGTACGTGAGCGCCGTCATGTTGCGCGACTCCGGGTGGTTGAGGAAGTTGTTGCCGCACCACTCGTCGGGACCGCCGGGCTCGCGCCGGAACATCCACGTCGTCTTGGCCGTCACGATGAAGTGGTCACGCCCGCCGAGCGGCGACTTCCAGGACGGCGTCGACGACAGCCAATGGAGGAAGTCGATGGACGGGGTGTCGCGCACGGTGGCGTTGTGCCCGCAGAGATGCCGGTGCAGCTCTAGTGCTGGGTAGTAGGGCACGTACACCGCCGTCGCCGCGGAAAGGTCTGCGGTCAGGCAGGCGTAGCGGCGCATCCGGTGGTGGAAGATCACCTCCAGCGCGTACTGGTCCGTGCTGAACCTGCAATACAGTCAGATACTCTTTTCGCAGAGAATCCAAATATATACCGCCATTGATGAGCATGAGATCGAGCTTACCATCCGGTGCTGGGAATGATGCCGGTGTCATTGGTGATCTTGGGGCCGAGCCCGCCGTTGACGGTGATGGCGCACCAGCTCCAGATGTCGTCGAACAACGGCGAGCCCTCCACGCAGTCCTTTAGCATGTTGAACCGCTCCGGCACGTCCAACATGTACACGTACCGTCCCTCGCATGACGGCGAAGGCGGAGGCGGCGGCGACAACGACGGCGGCGGCGACGGCGACGGTGGCGGTGGCGACAATGACGGCGGTGGTGGCGGTGGCGGCAATGACTGCGGCGGCGGCGGAGGAGGCGATGCCGACGACAGTCGCCGGTCTTCAGCTTCCACTGCAGGTGGAAGGAGGAAGCTTTTTGCGTCGAGCGCGGCGGGGAGCACGACGAGGGCGGCGTTGTGTCGGGGAGCGGCGAAGGAGGAGGAGAGCGAGAGGTGGAAGAACTGGAAGTGGACGAGGCTGGAGAGGAGCCATGACCCCAGGATCAGGACGCCGTAGAGGACGTACTTGGGGTAGTGAGCCTCCATGGCTGGATCTCCGTCCCCTGCAGGTAGCTCGATATATCTGGGGTTTAGTAGGGGGCTAAAAATGGAGGGTTAAACCTTGCTTCAGCTAATTACTAGCTATTCAATTTAGTTACTGGGGCTTTGTGTACATATATATCACAGTATCTTATGCAACCTTTGACCGTGGAAACATGGTGCTCAGGGTAACTTTTAAGATAGTACGGCCTACTAACACTAGAGTGTGTGTGTGTGTGTAAAATCTTGGGGCAATAAATTTAGTTACCTATGTTTTTTGAATTGTTTTGCTGATTGGTACCAAGTACTACTAGCTACTTTGGGACCAATTAAGTCTGAACTTGAACCCTGGTTTATATTGGTGCCTTTTTTCTTCTGGCTTAACTTTGGGTTCATTGTTTGTGATCTGTGACCGCTCGTGTGGAGCATGTTGACATTGTACATACGGTCACATCAAGTGGTGATGCTGAGGTCACTACAAGAAACTGAATTTTTGCCGCCAGATTTTCGTTAGGTGGCCAACAGTTTTGCTTCTGTTTAGTATTCTACACAAGTGACTCACAGTTTCATGTTACAAACTCACATATTTCCCAACAGTTTTGACAATTTACCCATAATATGATTCCCTACAAAGTCATTGCCTGCTGTTTTCAAAATAGCTGACCCAATATACTACGTACTGTTGGCCAGTTCAACAAAAACGAGCAGGAGTAATTTGTCAACTTAGAATTCACAATACATTGCGGTTAGTTTTTATTATGCACTCTCAAGGAATTGTGATTTGCTGCATTCTATTTCTGATAAAGCCTGCATCTGTCTTTTCCCTATGAAGCCGGAATACATATATTTACAGCATTCTAATTAAACATCACCGACACGTACACATGAAGCCATTCCTACTTACTCCATCCGTTCCAAATTAGATGTCACCGTTGACTTTTAGACATCACGTTTGACCGTTCGTCTTATTCAAAAAATTTATTCAAATATAAAAACAAATATGTCATGATTAAAATACATTCAATAATAAAACAAGTTGTAAAAAAATAAATAACATTTGTGTAAAAAATTTGAATAAGACGAGCAGTCAAACGTGATGTCTAAAAGTCAACAGTGACATCTATTTTGGAACGGATGGAGTATTATTGAACACGAAGCCGTTGAAAACTTCTCGAAACTCTGAACAGGATCACACTAGGAACAGCTAATCTAAAGCAAAGCTGTTTCCTTCAGGCGCACTTCTTTACTTAGAACAGTGTGCTTATTGTCTCCTTCAGCTGCACTCCATTTTGTGCAGAAAAATATAGATAGCCTCGTTAGATCCAAAAACAATACAGGGCCTAGCTTCTCCCCCAGGCTCCGCTATTCATAGTCCTTGCTTGTGCTGCAACACTCTCCAGATTCTGATGCTGTGGCATTCCTACGCAATATTCAAATCTCGGCCCGACAATTGACTTGAGTTGTCAATCGGATTTGCTCATTGGGATTCCAAGTGAGCTTCCAGAGGATTGGTGTCAAGATTCTGGGGAGCATTAAAATGGAGATTATCATAACTTTGTGTTCAGTTTCCATGGGAGCTCTAGATCGAGGTCATGGTTAATTGATTATTCAGAGCGGATTCGTCGGGCACAGGATTCAACGATGCATCGCGAGTCTAAGCTAGCTAGAAAGTGTCTTCGGTTTTGCTGATCCTCTCGATGACTTTCATACCTAGGAGCTGACCTGGGTGTCATACACATGCTCATTCTGGTGTATAAGGGCACCATGGTTCTATATGAGTTATCATTGTATTTTGTTTTACTCTCGCATAAGACAGTTGTCGATACGTACTTTCTCTTCAGAATAGAGCCCGGGAAAAATAGCATGCCCTGTGCACGACCATTTGATTTGTTCATACACCTATGGATGATGATTGGGTCCAATGTATATATAGGATTGTACATGAGAAAATGCATTACGTATATGCCGCTGAAAAACTACATCAGCGGTACGGTGTAAGCATATATAACGAAGTTAGTCAGTTCCCCTTTCCTTTTCTCTTTCTTTTTTAAGGTCAGGGTCCCCAGAGGTGAGGGAGCATCTCTAAGTAACTCGCCTTTACCACCCACATGCTACATGCATGGGAGCGACTTGAGATCTACAGAGGACAAAAGGGATCCGAAAACGTGATAGCTTGACCAGGGTGACAGTAATGGAGTAGGCAGCACAGGAAGCCCAAACCAGTGAACTGCATGTGTATGGTGGCGAGGTGACTCGGGTGAGGCACGGGTTTAGGGCAATGGAGTCATAGGTCCCAACAAAGTGGAGAATGGAAAATTAATAAAGAGGAGGTCTGAGTGGTATAAGGCCAGTCTCAATGAAACCAAAATTTTAGTCTTGGTAATAGTGTAATGAAACCTTGCATTGAAGACAGCCTACAACAACATCTTTCGGCGGGCCCTCTTTTAGCACATTTGAGCAAGTACATGTTTAAAAGGGATTTTGCACAAAGTGAAAAAAAAAACATCTAACAAATACTCCTTTAACTTTTTACTTGATGGCAATAGAACAATTTTTTTTTTGAACTAAGAAAGTTGTTCTAACACCATCTATTAAAAATTAGAGGAAGTAAATTAATATGGAAGTCAAAGTCAACACTTGCATTGACTCACCATCCATTGGAACCACTAAGAAAATACCGGAAGCCCAGAACCTTCTAAAACTCAAGCATGAATGGCAATTTTTGAATTGCCCCCTAAAAAATACAGTTGTTGCGCGCCACTTTCATACCTGGAATCCAATGAAGATGACTTGCTAGATATTATCAATTGCAGCACTAACTTTCACCCTAAAAACAAAAACTGTAAATACTAGAAGCACCCTAGTACAATGATGGAAATAAAGAGTTGTGAGTTCTTAGTAAGTCCTACATTATATTCCATCTTTGACATTTCCATACCGGTCAATCACCCTCAGCATTGCATGGCCCCACAGTTCTGCATGCATTATATGAGATGCTTAAAAAATTGTTCAAAACCTAAGGCATATTACGACCTTCAATTATATTTATACAGTTCAATAGAACATGCCAATCCAATTTACAACAGCACTATGTACTGCCAATTTGTCAATATTGGTACACAAACAAACAGCACCACTATGTTCATCCACCATTACTTTTGGTGGAATGAGCAATTCAACGGGCTAGGATATGTAGGGCTAAGCTTTCTACAACCATACAAATACAACCAAGGGTTATGGGATAAACACCCAGGTTTTCTATAACTATAACAAACTTGGGTTTTCTCTGATATCTAACAGGCTCAAGTTACCACCAATGTCTTTAGTTTTTCACCCACAAAGGACAGAGAGGTTGGACAGTCAGTCTGAGTCATCGAGCCAACCACCAGTACCTGGATATGGATGCATACACAATGACTTTGGTACAAATGAGTCAGGATTGGAACATAAGAACCGATCCTGGATGTCTGCAGGTGGCGAAGTAGACGGAGATGATACAGATGATGGGTGGTCAAGTAACTCTTCGTCTTCTACATCTTGTTCCTTAGGTGCACTTTCAGGACCTTCTGCCACACAAAGATCTCTGGCATCAGGAAAGATGATACGTCTTGTCATGGGAATTCCTAGCTCTTCTACAATCTCAACATGCTTCCTGCAACAGATTCAAAAACTTAGTTGTGTAATGTGTGTGTGTGTGTGCGCGCGCGCGTGTGCGTGTGTGTGTAGAGAGAGAGAGAGAGAGAGAGAGAGGTATGAAGGGGAGAGAGTGACCACAGGAAAATAATAGTAAAACATAGCTGATAAAGGTGCAAGAATCAACATACGTGCAGTACATCAAAATTTGATCACGAAGAATGCCATCCCATGCCCTCTGAATGGAACCGTTCTCCGTTTTAAAGGGGATATCACTGTGAAACCAGTACAAATGGACATCAAAATCAGTGTATAATCAATAGATATTAACAAGAAGGGGGCAGAGGCATATCCACTTCTACAGTACAAGGAAAAACCTGGGCAAGCACTTCCGATGGTATGTGGTTGGGCAACGCCTGCATACTGCAAACTGCATGTTCACATCATCCTTATTCTCTTTTCTATGACATGCGCGGCAATTGTGCACAGGGCAGAGGAATTTCAGTCCAGCAGCAACACGCTGCTCAAAAAGGGAAGCCCGGACTTTGCTACCAGGGCGGAGCAGGTCAGCAACACACTTCGGGTGGTAAAAATGCCCACAATTGGCATCCTTACATTGAAATACCTGACCAACCGTGCATAAGTTCCTAATAAGTTACATCTATTCAGATGAAAACATAATGATAATAAAAGTTTCTCACTCTTGCCCCAAATAAAAAAGTTTCCCATTCGCAAATAAAAAAAAGGGTTTCCCGCTCGAGGGTTTTCTTTTTTAAGATAGAAAGTATGCCAATGGAAAATGTTATCTTCATATAATCGTGCATTTTTTATTTCTAAAAAAAAGAGTTGTTCTTTTTTACCCACTATTTTAGTTCACGTTTTTCATTCCATTTCCATCCTTACAAAATAAATCAAATTTCTAAAGTCAGAGTGAAGAATAATCAAAGTATATATGATGCCCACCGCAGCTCCTGAAGACAAGTCTGAAGACCCCAACAATTCGCAAGCAAAACACTGATGTTGCTTATATTCGCAATTCTTGCATATAAAATTTTCCTTCTCAATTATCACCTGAATTATTAATTACACATAAAAAATTTACACATAAAAGAAAAAATGAAATTAAAGAAACAGGCAAGTCAATGAAATACCTTTGCTTGTTCTGTAGTTAGCCCAACGGTTCTGCAATTTGAAGCTTCACCATGTTCTATGGTTAGGTGGAAAGACCTCAGACATCCGCCATCACAGCTTAAAAACAAAACCAAGGTCAGAAGAGGTATGTTACTATTAATCATGAAACTAGGATCTAAGACTGAACTATTGCCATTTATCTTAGAGAAAAAGATGCAATGCTAGTATAATGGAAAGAGTATTACCCACAACCCTGCTGTTCTTGAGTAACATGTTCTAAACAATTATAGGTGTATATGCTATTCTTTTCACAATGGAAATTTTATAAAGTGTAAATAGTAGATCAGGAGTGGGACAGCTGGAAGTAATGTGGCAATGTGGCACTCCCATTTGTCATTGTTTGAACTCAGCTTCAAAAAAGGAGACAAGATATGGATTGTGCTTGGAAAAATGTTATTCACTGAAATGCATGCAAATTATAAGAACTTATGACCAAATAAAGAATACTTAAGCACACATTGAAAGAACTGATAGCTGCTAAAGCATCTGTGCACATGCTAAGTCATCAACAAAAATGGTGAGTGTCCTATTTGAGTTTCACTGATAACGACCTTTTACTGGTGCGACACAGAAGGTCCTATTGGAGTTTCACTGATAACCACCTTTTATTGGTGCGACACAAAAGGTGTGATCACTAATGTGGTGAGTTAAGAACACAATTCCAGACAAAATACAAGCACAAATGAACGGAATGGCTCTCTCTCTCTTTTCTATCGAATATTTCTGGAAACATTCAAGGAAAGGATCGTCTAACATACTTCCGTAATGCTAAAAAAAGGAAGATAAATTACTATCATGCAAAATATAAGATATTAATTTTGGTAAAAAATATTAATCATATCATAAACCGTGATAGATAATTATAGCACAATCTTTTTGTACCAATAGTTAATATCATGATCTCTGTTTATTAAAAGAACATAAATTATCTACAAACAACACAATAATCTTCATGAAAAGAAAGTGTTTGACACTTGACAATGCCTAATTCTCAATTCTGAAAACCTATCAGGGCAAACTAGTGAAATAACCATAAATGTACAAGTAAAGGAGAAGGCATCACTAAAACTTTAGTGCAAATTCATGTACCATGTTATATAGCCACCATCATCACAAATCGCACAGGCATCATCGCCCTGCAAAAATAGCACATTATATTTTCTAGCGAAATTGGAACTAACAGCACAGAAATGAACATATAAAGAAATGTTAACTATTAAAGGAAAGAGAAAATAAATCAGAGAAGAAGTCTTGAAATACATTTAGATGGGATCTGTGTGTGCTTAACATACATAGTCAGCGAAAAGAATAACGAACAATAAGAAGGTTAAACGGGAGAAAAAGAATCATTGCATTATGACCCTTGTGTTTTAGCCTGCCAAATATGCAACTATCACCACTTTTAATCCCAGTATCCTCTTTGGGCTAACCCCATCCGTAATAAATCCTCACTATCCAGCAGGTTTATCATCCCTGTGGAAAAAGCTTAGACCCATGACGAATGCTGCGATGGGGATCAGAATTGTCCAAGTGGGATAACGCCTCAGAGGACACAATTTGGGAGTTTTGGATTAGCACACAAGCTAGCTGGCACTTCAGTTAGAAACACACTTGATAGGGGTGCAACCTCCTGTCCAGCTCCATCATGCACTTCCAAATCACACCTCGGACAAGTAGTTACCCCAAATGGGCATTGCTGGCCGCTGTGAGTTCTTGCATGATGTTAGGATGGGAACAAGACAAGAAACAAGGTTACACTGTTAGAGTGCCCAAAAACAGAAAAAAAAATCAGCGCAGAAGAGGTGGTGAAAAGAGGCATTATTGCTTAGAATTTGTGATCTCTGCAGGTTCGATGCAGGAACCTTGAACCCAGTGCATTATACTTGAAATATTTTTTTAAGGTATCATTAAAAATATATCAATCTTGACAGGGTAGTTTGATGAGAGAGTTGTTATCATTGTATAAATATGAAGCACTCATAGCCAGTAAATTAAAGCCTACCTTCTTATTTCTACCAGAGTCCAGAAATGATAATAAGGAAATATTCTGGAGGCATTCCAGTCAACCTTGTACTAAGTGACTGTCATGGCATCCAGGGAGACAGGTATCATTGATTAAATCCCCAGCAGACACAGTGACCAAACATCTGAGAAAATTAGTAGATCCTTTCAAGGTGGATTTGTAGCCTCTTGCAAAGGGCTACCAAGCAGTAAACGAAAGGTGCCGCCACAAAATGTACTCTGTACTTTAGGGAAAGCAAAAACAAATATGATCTAAACACTTGCATGACCAATAACTGTTATGGATTGCTTTATTTCCACCATAACATGGAATTTTTTCCCTTTTCGAAACCAGTTTCAGTCTAATATGACATTGAAATCCTGCATTTATGTTTAGCTATTAACTGATAATAGCTGGAGAGGCAAATTCACTTAAGTACTACACAAACCAATCGGCCAAAATGCCCCATGTATGCCACACAAGACAGATACCAAAGTTAAATTAAAAGGCATTCCTGATTTGATAGATTGATTAGCTGCAACTGTTCATAACCAGATGAACCAATAAATTACCTACCTAACACAGTACAATATCGGTAATATTAAGTTTACACAGCTACCTTCGATGCAAAATAACCAGTCTTCCGATTAATAAAACAGAACATAAATAACAAGTGTGTAAATTCATTTACCGCATCAGGCCGTGCTTTCCGCTTGTTCTTACTCTTCTGCTTGATCCCATGTGCTCCTGTCAGCAATACCATGGACTCCGCACCAGGCCGTGCTTTCCGCTTCTTCTTACTCTTCTGCTTGATACCATGCACCTTTCCAGAGCTCTCAACTCCATCCATGAACTCCACACAACCCAAGAATAACGTAGGAAGATAGGCAACCAAAGTTTGATGCCCAGAACACAACCCTTTCCACTGTGACTGTGGCACCAATCAGTGAATCAATAAAAACCCAACCTTTTTTCTCCTTTACCCTCGAAGTACCCTGGAACAAGGGGAAAGACAAAAAAAATTCAGCGTGGTGAACAGAACACACCAGAATCACCAGCGGATCGCTCTGCATTGCTGGGACATACAACTAAAAACCCAATTTTTATACGGGAAAAACGAAATGGCCCTGCGGTTGGAAACTTAAATCCTGCTGAATAAACTCAGATGGATCCATGTATCCTGACGGCCGCGCCGGACACGAACAAGGGCCTAAACAAACCTAACCCGAAATGGATCGACGGGTGGATTGGACATTTGGGCTAATCCCCCACGACGCGGCGACGAAATTCGGTGCTACCTGACGGAGAGCAAGCAAAATTCGGACTCGAATGCTCGAAGGGAAGAGGCATCGGAGAAGCTTAGGGTTGCTTACCAGCGAGCAGAGGAATCACTCCGGATGAATCTCCATTTCTCGCAATCCCGACGACGAGGGGGAGGAAAGGGTTTTCTCGGGGGAGCGAGAAGGATGCGGGTTCTTGTAAGTTGTAACGCCGCTAGTGTTGGAACGGTCCGGGGTAAAGGGCAATTATAGGCGAATAGTGGTTCAGTATATATTAAGGACCTGTTTCGAAGATGGGAAGTAGGTTTAGGGTTTAAATGCCAAGATCTAGTTTGGACAATTCATCAAGGAGTACCATTCCTACAATGAAATTTGATTTAGGACCCTCACTCTGTTTCAAAATAACCGCACTTCTAGATTTAGTCAGATCAAAGTCAAACATTCACCTCTTTGACTATTAATTTCTATAACATTGTATAGTTTAACTCCTTATGATATATATTTATAGATTTTACCTCAAAAATATATTTATAAATTCACTACAAGGAATATTTTCATAATGCATAATTTATATGTCAAACTACAGTAATTTATAAAAATCATAAGTCAATGATAAAAATGTTTGGTTTTGACAAAACCTAGAATTATTTGAAACAGTGAGAAATAATATAATACATATCAAGGTAGGTTGACCACACAAGACGCAAGTCAACAAAACTCCACGATCACCCCCCCCCCCCCCCCCCCCCCCCCCCCGCGCGCGCGCGCGCGCGCACACAATAAGGAAAAAAACACAAACGCACACTCACCATCCAGTGATGTAGATCAGGGCCCTTGTGTATTGAAGCCCCTCTCACGTCAGGGCCCTTGTGTACCGTTGTCCGTTATCATAGCTCCAATTATTATTTTAGTTAGTCTTTGTATACACTGAGTTATAACTCAACTACTGAAGAAAATTATCATTTTAGTTAGTCTTTGTATACACTGAGTTATAACTCAACTAGTGAAGAATTATCTAGTTTAGAATGTTCTTTACTTTGGCACTTTATCTTTTGATGAAAATGTTGCAAGAAAAGTGAGTGCGTCTCCGTCTTCGTCAAAGATAGCTTTGTTTAAGAAAATTTACATGAGGAAAAGGAGAAGTCACCGAAATCTTTTTTTTTTAGAGAGAAAGAAGTTACTGAAATCTGGTGCTAACTCAAGGAGAAAAGCAAAATTCAAACTTGAATGCGCGAAGCAAAGCCATTGTGTAAAACAAACTATGTGAACAATGAAGAAAAAATCTGCTTCATGGAAACCGCGGCACTAATTAAGGCCGTGGGGGAGGGGATGAGGCGATGGAGGAGACCCCCCGAGGTTGCTTGGACGATGCAGACGTATCCATGATAGATGGCGACGAGGAGAACTCGCACTCCACCGAGGACGATGACGACAATGAGGTGAGTTTTTTTTTGTTTAATTCTGCATGGCTCGTGGTTTGCAGTTGCTTGAGGTATAGTTTCTCATAGCACTGAACTACTTGAATTCTATTCAAATATATTTTCACAGAGCAACTACCATATACTCCTGATGAAGCTTGCTACTTGCTAGATTCATGTTTATGGTTGGTTGGGTTTACATAGTCCTGAAGCTTGTAACACTGGATTGTTTGAGTGCCGTTGCCGTTGGTCACTATTTACTATGTTACTATGTTGCTACAAGAGATATGTCCATAGTGTATAACTCATATGTTGTTAAACTACACCAATTTATAAAAATCGTTAGTCAATGATAGAAATGTTTGGTTTTGACCAAGCCTGCAATTAATTTAAAACAGTGGGAATATATACTAAAAGGCTTAATGAGCATCATTATTATGAGATAAGGCCACAACATTCATCACAATAAGCACGCCCTCAAAGAACAACACAATAAAAATAATGACTGGAGCACTCAATATTTGTGGGAAAATTGGCAGCACACTTTCAGCGTGTTCGTCTCGCTACTTTGCAGCAGCTACAGTGTTCGCAGTTATTTCTTCAGCAGCAGCTACAGTGTTCACAGTTATTTTTCTGCAGCCGCAACGAAACGAACAGGCTGTCACCACCAACACTTGTGGCGCGCGCGGGCCCCAACAAAGAAAAAAACACCGTCACCATATCAATAGATGTAGTCAGTCATGATGGGTGTAATCAGTCCATGGCTCCAGATATCATTTCAGTTTCCCATTGTACACATTGAGTTTCATGCCCACCTAACTTTGTACATTAGTCCCTCCTTTAACCACCAAAGTTTCTCCACCGTCATCTTCTCCCACTCACGTTTCCTCTGCTCCAATTTCCTCATGATTTGGGCACATTTGTTGAACTATGATGATGTCATGATATCATGGTACTCTCCATTCCTATAAGTGTATATAATTAACTCGTCATTACCCTAGCTAAAACATAAGTATCAATTGTCAGAATATAACCCCTCAAAGACCAGAAATGGAGATTTCCATACTATTTTCTGAATTACCAAATAAATAGGAGTACCAATCAAGTCATGGGACACAACCCCCTTTTTTTAGAGAACAAAAGATGAACATTTTTTTATACCAACACACAAGGAAACATATATTCTTTTTTGTCTTTGTATCCTTCTCCCAGATGAGTGCGTGGGTGTTCATGCTGAGCGGAGGGAGCCACACCGGCACCTCTCTACATTTTACACCAACCATCAGATGGTATACTTGGAAAGTTTAGGGGCATGGATCTTTATTATCACTAATGATAAATCTAGATGACATCCTCTGGGTCTCCAAGTACATTTGTTTACGGTAAGTAGATGATATGAAACCTAGATAAAAGACAGGAAGGCATCCACAACGGAATTCTCCTCCATGTCACAATTTGTCACTCACAACCCAATGCAGTGGACGCTGGTTTTGGCCAGACTGGTTTTGGAGTATTCCTCTTACTAACTGATGATATGCTAGTGACATATTATATTTAGGGAGTACATAAAGTAGTGACAATTTTGAAACTTTTAGGTGGAAAGTATTAAATGTTGGAGGTATCTACATGAGAGTATTAAATGTTGGAGGTATCTACATGAGAATGCAAGCCACACTTGCCACGCCGTGTGTGGCGGTGCCACAAACTGTGCCATGGTTTTTGCCGTCGCAGTTTGTGGCGAGAATCAGTTTGTGTGTCAGTGGTGGCCAGGCTCTCTGTATGCAATCAAGCAACGACTAAATTTCTGTGCCCGTGTCTGTCGTGGCGTACATGGCAAACATTGGCCTGAATCCAAACACGTCATTTTTTCATTGTCGCACCGTAGCTTTGGGCCTTTTACTTTGGCACTTTATGACTCAACTATTGAAGATGGTAATTATCTCTATAGAATGTTCTTTTCTTTGGCACACTGATTGTACACACTGAGTTATGAATCAACTATTTAACATGGTAATTATCTCTATTAGAATGTTCTTTACTTGCAATTTATCTTTCGACAAAAAAGGTTGGAAAATGTTCATGCATTTTACTCCCTAAACTTACGTGCGAAGATGGAAGAGAAGTGAAGAAAATATATTTATGTTGCCTTCACGCATGTTAAGATTATGTACAGGGCATATGAGCCTTTGACACTTTTATACCTATAATCAAGACAATTAGGAGGCAATTAGTGAAGGCACCCCAGACAGAGGATCTGCACGCAGCAGTAATACAAGCGCAGCGCAAGCAAATCACACATCATCTTCTCTAATTGCCTTCTTATTTTCTTAATTCGTATGACCGGTGTCAAAGGCTCATTGGCCCTGCACATACTCTGTCCAGGGTGCCAATCACCGGAGCAAAACTCATCATCCATACTAGAGTCTTAGAGCAACTCCAACAGATTAGGTAAAACATGTTTTTTTTAAAAAATATGGCTAGTATTATTGAAATGGCTCTCCAACGGTCTACAAAGCCCTCTCCAAAATAGCTAACTTTTCATTCCATTTTTTTAGCTAGCAATATTTAGCTAGGGACATTCACTCCCAATCCTTTCTTCTAGGAGGCCCTTGGTAGTTTAGAGAGTCGGTTGGTTTACTTTAATTTTTTTAGGTGTATTTATTTTGAAGACTAACTAAAATCAAAGAACTTGAATATGTTTTACCTAACCTCTTAGTCAGGTTCATGTTAGTTGGAGTATCTTCACCCAAAAAAAAAAAAAATGTTAGTTGGAGTCCAGAGTCAGAGTACGGGTCAAGCTGGCTGGCCTGTGACTGTGAGCCATAGAGCCTGGGCGTCGTCCATGTTTCGGAGGACAAAGTTTTTATCGTGACCCGCCATCTTCTTCCCTGCCGTGGTGGGGGCAACAATTGATCCTTGCTGGGATTAAGGACATCGTGATCAGGTTGTTGCGAGCTGGATGCGTTCCTTGGAAATCCTTGGAGTTTTCCCCTTCTTCTGATCGTATATCCTGCTGTGCACGACTGCTGTTTTGGGTTAATCGCAAATATAATAAAAAAGAGTGCTGTTTTGGGTTGGATTGCATCTTGTGTAAGCCAATCTTTATATTATTATTATTATTATCCAGATATTGCTACTTGCTGCTATATACTATTTTGGTTCGATTGCTACGAATTTATTCTCTGCCGTGGCGTTTATTGCTACTTGTTCCTACTGGGCGTGAGATTTATTTACAAGCAGTATTTGTTGTTGCTTGCCCGTGAAGGATAACTGAACATTGCTGGCTGAAACGAGCATCAATATAGTTGAGTAATTGGTATATTTTTTGCGATTAATTAGTTAATTCAGAGCTTGGCACCGTGAAAGATCGGGCAAAAATCTTGGCGTCCTTATCAAGCAGGATGAATGTCTGATGGACAATGAGATCTCCATGAACCAAAATGTTGAGCATATTGCAGACGCAATGACTATCAAATGGGCCACCACATCTATATCCAGGATACGTGAGGAGCGCAAGCAAATGACAAAATCAGGAACTCGGAGGGTACATCCTAAACAAGTAAACAACAATATTGAACGGAAGCTCGTTAGGCCTTCGTCGTTGTCCGATGCCATCGTCAGCCGACGTAGATTGTTGAGCAACAGCGTCGGGGTGGCACCCCTTGTTATAGCCACGCAAGAAATGCATCGAACAATTTCTGTCATTTTCGTACCCTGTGTTAACGCAGTCTAAGTATGCCATTCCAAGCAGAATCACAATATTCACAAAAGCCGGGGTACCGAAGCTATCCTAAACAATGAAACGAGTTGAAAAGCCTCGCAATCTGGGCGGCCGCGTGGCCAGAAAAATCACGACCATTGCTGCTCCTCCAATCGCACAGCTCCTGTCCAGCCCACGCGTCTGTAATTCTGTTTTGGCCCTTTTGCAATCGTCGAAGCTTCGTTGCACATTCTTTTTTTTTTGAACGGAAAGCTTCGTTGCACATTCATGTGGTTTCGTTTGGCCTTTTGCTGTTCGTTCGGTAGTTCCAAGCGGTGGATTCTCCAAGCCCATGCGCTCATTGCGGTGTATTCATGCCTTTGGTGCTTCTCTGTGTTATGCAAAGTGCATGCTTCCAAGCTGCGCCCATCTTTGGCCCATGCCTTGCTCATCTTCTTGCATGCGGTGTTTGCCGTCATGTGTTCGTTTCTTGGCACGTCGTTGCCTTACGTGTTGTGATTTTGTTTGCTAAGCGCTTAACTTCTTCTGCGCTCTTTCGTCTATAAATACGACGTCCGTCCGTGTGGTTGCCATGTCGGGGCAGCGTGCAGGGCGTACAACGGTGGCGGCGAGCGGGGAGGTGTGCAGGGCGTACAGCGGTGGCGGTGAGCGATGCTGGGCGGGCATCGTCGGCATGCCTGCGAGGTCGGCGACGGTCTCTGTGGGGCTGCCTCAGCGGCGGCGTCCACGACCCAGCCGCCGCGGTGTTGATAGTCCTGGCAGAGCTCCTCGACGGCGAGAAGCCGGCAGCGGAGGTCGGCCATGTCGCGCTCCATGAGGAAGTGGCGGTCGCGGAGGGTCAGGTTCTCCTCCTGCAGCCTGGCCGCGCGGGCCTCGTCATCCTCCTCCTCGTCGTCGAACGCGGCCGCGGCGGGCAGCTGGACCATCTCGAAGCGCGTGAGGTCGTGGTCGAGGCGGCGCTCAAACTTGATGTGCTCCTTCGGCTCGCTCTCGCCGGAGCCCGTGTCCTCCTCGGCGGCGACGACGTCCCCGGCACCCGCAGCCTGGGAGCGGAGACGGATGAGGCCCTTCATGAAGCTGTACCCACGCCGGCCATCTATTCTCCACCAACTCCACCCGCGTCGGCGACAGTTGTCGCGTGGGGAGTACCACCGGCGTCACGGGGCATGGCGACACCAGCGAGGCCACGCCTCCGGAACGCTTCGGCCATATCAGGAACGACGTTGTACTACGCAGGAACGGCGTCACGGGGCATGGGGCCACGCCTCCGGAACGCTTCGGCCATATCAGGAACGACGTTGTACTACGCAGGAACGGCGTCACGGGGCATGGCGACACCAGCGTGCCGTCCTGCGTGGCACGGCACGGCACTCATGGAAGCGCGACGAGCGGCCGCACGGCACCAAACACCCGCTGCAGACCCGGTTGTTCGGGCTGCTCTTGGTCAGCAGCAGGCCGAGCTCCGTCGCCGTCGCTTCACACGTGCACTCCACAGCGCCCGGCCGCTGAACGACACTGCCCGCGCAGCGCCTCGCTCGGCAGCTCTCTCTCGCCGCCTCGTCCGGCCGAGGTTTGCTCAACCAGGCGCGCCGCGCGCCCCAACCTGCTAGACTGCCTGACGCGGATGCGCGGCGCAGCCTTCCTAGCGTCGTCTGTCCCATCCGAGCCCGCTGCTTCCATGAGTGAGACTGTGAGAGAGGGTAGCCTCAATTTTTGTGAAGAAGAGAGACCGGGCAAAAGGAGCCCGCGCAGGTGAAGGAGAAGAAAGTGCGGGCGTGCGGCCTCAGCGCACAGACGCGTGCAGGGGGCTCAGCCGCGTGGAGACATGCAGCTGCATGTGCTCCAGCGAGGCAGGGGGCAGCTGAGAGGTAGAGAGAGGCTGATGAAGCGACGAGCCGCTCTAGAATTATTTTTTTTGTTGTTGTCTCTGGCATAATGGGTGCTCGTGGACTCTTTAGTATATTTTTTATTCGACTCCTGTGTCTGGCACAACGACTGTTGCTCTAAAACTTCCACTCTTGATTGAAATTCAGAAAGGTTGTAAAGATTGTGTCAAATTTTTCGTATTGTGCGTCATCTTCTAAAATTGTGTGAAATTTTGTGCTTGAATAAAATACTCAAGAATACATTTTACTTGGATTCAATCACAATTATCCTTTAGATTTGAAATCTGTATTTTCATGCCTTTAAGATGGTCTATTGATGGTCTATTGAAACTACATACACGTAGAAATAATCATGAGAACTAATGTACTAAGCCATAGAATTTGTTGTAACAAAAAGTTATCTAGTGAAAGGTTAAGTTACTTTACACACGTACTTCTATGAGGATATCTCGGAAGACTGAATGAATTATTTGAAAGAAAAAGTATAAAAGAAAGGATGGAAGTGCGCGCCGCTGGCGCGCCGCAGCTTCTAGTACATTAGAAAGCTAGTCTTACTGGTTAGAATGAATCGCTTTCTCCCAGCGGGAGGTGAAGGAAGATGAGAAGGATCCACAACGTAACGGCAAATTCCAGAAAATCACATTTTCTAGGTTAAAAAAGAAAGAAATAAACACGATTTATAGCTTGTCCCAGTTACCATCCGGCTTTATGGTAATCGGGGGTTTATGACTTTGGGTCACACAAAACGCCACCAGAATCTATTGAACTAAACTGCACATCAGCATATACTGGAGTCTGTGTACCGTTGCACGCCAACAAAAAGAACCGCATGATTAGCCACCATGGTTTAAGGTAGGACATCCACTTTACCCCAGCGGGAATTTGACAAGTGCCACAAGGTATAAGACCTTGTGTTTCTACTACAGCCATAAAATCCAGATATTCTGAAACCAACACAAAGTAGTACTGATCGACATGCACTTTGAAAATGTTCAGTCTCAGTTGGTTTCATCAACTACAAGGGGAAACGCCAGACACCGGATGGTCAGTCATCAAGCCAACCACCGGAGCCTGGATGAGGATGTGGAAACAAGGAACTTGGCGCAAATGAGTCAAGGGGGCTTGAGCACGAGCACTTATTCTGGTCACTTGAAGGCGGTGGAGACTGCGATGGTTCAGACGACGGGTGGATAGGTAGCTCATCGTCCGCACGTATATCTTCTTCATTGGGTGGAGCTACAAGCACTTTTGGCTCGCGGATTTTCTTGGGAAAGATTATATGGTTCAGCTTGGGAGTTCCCAGTTCTGTTACGATCTCATGCTTTCTGCAAAAAGAAAAAAGAAAAAGGATTTTAAAGAATGCAATAACTCTGAAGGGAAAAATGGAAACAATGAGCAAACAGTGGAAAAACATACGTGCAGTAGATCACAATTGGATCAAGACGAAAGACATCACCATCAGAGTCCACCAACTCCTCCCACGCCCTTTGCACGTGACCATTTCGACCTTCCTTTGGTTCAAAGAGGATGTCACTGCAGAACAACAACAAACTGTAAGGTAGAAACCTTTTGACCACTGGTACAATATAATGAGACAAGGAATAGTTGAGGGTGGCAGAGGCATCTCAAGTATGATGAACTTAAAACCTTGGCAAGCACTTCCGGTGGTATGCAGTTGGACAGCGCCTGCATACTGCAAATTGCATGTTCTTATCATCCTTTTCCTCTCCACCCTTACACACATTACATTCATGCACGGGACAATTGAATTCCTCTCCAGCAGCAATCTGGAGCTCAAAACGCGAGGCCTCTGCTTCGCTTACTGGGTACAGCAGCTTAGCAACACACTTTGGGTGGTAAAAGCGCACACAATCGTTGTGCTTGCATCGGAATACCTGAAAAGAATGTAGGATCGGGCAAAGAATCAGGCCGATTCAGATCAGAACAAACAAATACTGTACTGAAATTTCTTGAACAATTTGAGCACATGCTAACATAAAATGACATCATGATAAGAGTTCTCTTAATTCTTTTCAACTAATCATTAAGCAGTCCCATTCGATATTTTTTCATTTCTTTCAGAATAAATCAACATGACATACTGTCAGAGAAAAGTGTTATGCCAACCTTAGCTCCTGATGACAAGTCTGAAGACCCCAACTTCCCACAAGCAAAACATTGATGCTCCTTATACTTGCAGTTTTTGCATATAAAATCTCTCTTTTTATCATCATATATCTGAATTATCAATTCAAAACATCCGCAGTTGATTATATACACAAAGCAAGCACATTCTAAAAAGAAACAGGCAACTCAATCAGGAGATACCTTTGCCTGTTCTATGTCCAGCCCAAGAATTAATCTGCACTTAGGTTCTTTCAGGTGAAAACACCGCTGACATCCACCATCACAGCTAAAAATAAAATTAAAATAAAATAAAATCAAGGAACGAAGAAATTTTCAGACTAAGCATTTAAGAATGAAACAATGACAAAGCTCACGTTGACACATTACATTTTTAGTGAAATATAAGAAATTTAGTTGCGGTAGTACTGTACTTATGACAGTTCTAGAATCTTCTGACTTCAAAAACCATACCATTAAATGTTTTTTTGTGAGAATCTTTACTTTATTAAGTCTTAGGTGCTGTTCAGAAGCACTTTAGTTCCATGAAAAACTGTACAGTTGGTATCGATGCGGTGGTGGGGTGTGACCCATGTATCACTATTTGAATTCAGCTATAATATACATATAATACATGGTTTGTTCCCACAGAAAGGTACCTTGCTACATGCAACACATTAGAATGAATGACAAAATAAGCATACTTAAGAACACTCGTAAAGAGAGACAATAGGTTGAGCTTGGGTCTAAGAAAACCATAAATTCCATATACCGTAGAAATCTAAGATAGAGCTTCTCTATCCTATTCATTGGTACCGATCATGGATACTTCCAAATTTGTGTTATTTGTTTGAACTCATGATCTGAACGAGTCGCACATACACCCTAGCACATGTTCCTCGACGCTGAGGACATCCCTTAAGCGCGGGGGTTTTTCTAGCATTTCGTATTGGCTGTCTTGCATTTCTAATAAGTTGTTTAACCGTTGGCATGTCGTATGTATATAGAAAAAAATGGATTGGTTTAGATCGATCTTAACCTGATGATTCATCATCATGAAGTATTTCTATTTTCTAAAAAATCGCATAAAACCCGAATTTCGGTTTGAAATAAAGACAAGACTGCAATGCTAGTACAAAACTCGGACGAAAATGACTTCTTCTCTTTGCGTTACACAAACGGAAATGAAATACTTGGCGAGTGAAAACAAATTTGTATTGTTAATACAATACATGCAAATATCTTTCATGTGAAGATCAACTATCATAAATAAGATAGATATGTAACATAATATTCATAAACCTAGGAACATCATTAGCTTTATTTACTAAAAATAAATATTTAAAGATTGAAAGTTCATGATTCGTTTACCAATACTAAAAACATTTCAATTTTGTGATAATACAGTTAGGTTTGTACTTGAAGTATTTCCAAACGCCATAATTTTTACTTTTATGTATCTCATATACTACAAAGGAAACTAACGGTCAAACTTAGTTTTGGGACGACACTGATACAGACCTACCCTTATATTTCACCACGTAAGGAACTATTCAAGATAGGAAAGTGGCTGACAGAAATTGAAAATTCAATTCTGTACAATTATTAGTGCAATATAGTGAATTAATTACCATAACTGCACAGAAAAGGAGAAAATCCATTTAAATATATATAAAATAAAAACCTACTAAGTTACAGCACCACCCTCGTCGCAAATTGCACAAAGATCATCAGCCTGCACAAAGAGCATCTTTGTTTTAATTTGTTGAAGCTGAACCAACCACACCGGCAGAAAATGTAGCCCTTAAGCAAACTAAGTTTAGCTAAGTACCACAAGCATTGTGTTTTCACAATAAAATATTCTAAGCAATAATCACTTGGGGAGATGCATGCAAGCCAAAGCAAATGCTGCTGAACCCAAACGCCCAAGGGCATTGCAGCGCTCTGACTGACTGTGTGGAATAAAATAATCGAACCAGAAAACCGACGAAACAATAAACAGAGCAGAGGGAAACTGCAATACCTTTTGGATTGGTATCTCGCGGTTCTTTGCCTTCTCCTTGATTTTTTTAACTCTCTCCATCCTCCGGCGCTCTTCAGGTGTGATCTTTTTCCGAGCCATGACCTCTCTCCAAGAATCAGATTGGCTTTTCCTGTTTGGCTGCCAACAAGAACAAAACAACTTCAATTTTCATTTGGTGAGAGCTGTCGACGGATAAAAGGACAATCTTTCCGGAAAAAAAATGCAACCGATTGCACACTGCATCCTAACCGATACGGCACCAACCGAGATCGACGGATCCATCGATCTTGACGCGCGCAGGAAGGGGAATGAAATCAGTAGGACAAGGTAGGAAGGGCACCCGTACCAACGAAGGGAGAGACCAATCCAATCCAGTCAGAAACGATCGGGGCGCGACGAGAATCGAAGAGGAGGGGAGGGGTTCTTGCGAGCCGGCGGCGTAGCTTGCTCGGACGTCGGAGGCAGTGGAAGCAGAGGACGCGGAGGCGGAGGCTCGAAGCAGGGCCACCTGGGGAAAATTCTGGAGAGAATGGGGACAAGAAACTGCTTGGTCCCACCAGGCAAAATAAAGTGCAAATAAACTGAGCCCCTGCGGCCGACGTCCAGCGTCTGGGTCATTCTAGTTTCTAGAGTGTAAAAAAAAAAATGGATAGTGTCTTTCAAATGAGGGCGGTTAACGCGCGTTAGGACGAGTGTTTGCCGAACGCGAGACCCCGCCATCGCGTGCCACGTGCCCCTGGGTCTTCTTCCTCGTCAGGCTCACCGACTCTGGCGCCGTCCCTAACGTCGATGTCGCCTTGCCTCACCCCCCACCGCCCCACCTCAGCCCTCCACCACCACCGGCAGCTGGCGGTGCCGCGCCGCCCGCACCTGCTGTCGCCCAGCCTTAAGTCGTCGGGATGCGACGCCCTCACTGCCTACCTCGCCCACCGCCAAGTCATCATGCCCCCCCCCCCCCCCCCCCCCTCCCCCCCCGTACCCCCCTTTTCTATGTTCGTCGGAGATTGAAGGGCTCTCTCGACAACCTCGAAACCCTAACCCCGCTCGCACGACCTCCACGCTCCGCCATCGTCGTTCCCATTTTTTCCCTCTATCTTCTCTTCGTGTTGCGTTGCAGCATCTCTTCGTAGTGGGCTGGGCCGCGGAGGGACGCGATGTCGCGTGATAGACTATTCGCTTTCAAATTCTTTGATATAACTAATCATAAAGGGTCAAATTTTGGATCGATCATTATTCTTCATAAAATCTAGATAGAGAATCTCCAAGATGGCTCCATATACACATTTTTAAAAGTTTATTTTTCTTAGATCAAGTTCAACAAAAAAGCCAACGGTGACATAAATTTAAAACCGAAGGAAATAAATTTTTTAATTCTAATATTATCTTTTACTAAACTTTTATTTGACAACGTAGTCTGCTATACTCGACCATCAGCATCACGGCGTAGGCAGCAGCATTGAAACACTCAAACACATGCCATACTGGTTTTGCTACAAAGGTAGGCTATCTATTCTCAAATCAAAATCTAGTGATTTGTGGTCTTCCAGAGTTTGTATGATCCTCGGTACCGAGGGTGGTTCACACAGCCGTGGCATGGCTACTTTTTGCTGTCCTCTGCACATTCATACCTTCCTCCAGTTATTCCAGTTTCACTATAAAGATTCACACGTGAGCCGATCAATTCTCCCCTACTCTTTCATCAGTAGTATAGTCGACTTTTTTTTTTTTTTGCGAGGAAGTAGTATAGTCGACTTAAATAATATTAGAAGCACATGCACTATGCGTATAATCAACTCATATCAGTAATAGTATAGTCGACTTATATAAAATTAGAAGCGCATTCACTGTGTGCACAATCAACATACGATACTTGTCACTATTGGTCGCTGGAGTTGTGCCTCACCCTTAGTTGGTGCGTTGTTTGCTTCTACATGATTTTTGTCTTCACATCATGACAATTGATTTTTATTGCCAGATACTATTGAGTTGATCAACAATCCATTGTCTACATTCTCTCGTCTCCACAACCTGCTAATCCACAGACATGCAACATGCCACAAACCTCCACTTTTTCACGGAGCTCCCAAGTTCGCCACGACTCTAGGGAGTGAGGGAGCAACGGTTGGCATGATGAACGGGGCGAGAAAGCATCACCATAGATTACAACGCTCATGTTTCCGATGCTTATTTTGTATACCATGTTCTGTACTTACTAAAAATATAGAACCCAAATTAGATATAAGAACTACAAACAGATGGTAACTCACGAACCAACACACACATGGTCTTTAAGTACACAAACACTCAAAACAGTCCAACAATCACTGGTGCCCACATCCATCACCAAACACACTTTTAAGCAGTAGTCCTCTCACCATACATATATATCAACATAATAACAGCAGTCAGCGTGCCTCACCACAACCAGTAGATCATGGCTCACCAACAGCGCACAAACCTGGAAGCACAGCTTGCGGTTTCCCTCTGCCCATGGCGAAACCTCGCGTGCCATCAGGCATGCGCGGGCCTGGAGGTTGCTTGGTGGCTCCAATCGGCAGCTGTTGGTGCTGCTCGGGCTTGATTGGCTGATTATTTGGCGGAGTCCCAACGTGATGGTTGCCACCACCGCGGTTGCTACCATGGTTGTTGCCACTGTGGTGATTGTAGTGCTGATGGTTCTGGTGGTACTGATTGTTGTTATACTGCTGATAACCACGCCCACGGCCTCTGCCACCACGTCCACGTCCTTTGCCACGTCTTGGAACTTCCTTCTCAGTGAAGTTATCATCAAACTAAACAGGCAAGATGTCAAGTTTCAAAAAGTTTGTACCCCTCCAGCCACGCAAGTTGTGAGAGAATGTACACATGCATCGAGCTACATAAATTACAAGAAAGATACTCCATCCTTTAAATGATGACGTTAGGACAGTTTTTATGTGCAAACATCATCATTTAAAGGATGAAGGGGGGTATACAATTAAGCAAGTTTCCTAGATGAATACATTTAAAAAAAAAACTAAAAAACAAAGACATTTTCTGAGAGATAAACTATCAAAGGCACATCCAAACAATTCTAACCATTCAAAAAAATAAACAAAAAAAAAAGTTGAAATAATTTCACAAGCAAACACAGTATATTTAGCTCTTTATCTAAGTTAAAATCAGAACATTGCTCATAAGTCACAATTAAAATTAATAGCCAATAAAATGTGATTATATTCTGATCCTCTAATATATCAAACAAGAAAATAATCTACTTTCAACCACTGGACATGAGTCGCATTTAGTACATAAATAAATCTAAGCTGAATTCTAGTGTAGTTTAGGATTCCGAAAGAAAATAATAACAATGATTTCTTACCAAGTGTTCCGGCAATACATCTAACAGTTGAGATGATTCTTCAAACTGTTTCTCAATTGATTGGTTCGACGTGGAGACATCCTCCTCGCCATTTTCATCAGTTTCAGGCACTCCCTTTTTGCCTTTGCCTGCCCCCTTTGTCTACATCCGGAAAGTAACAAAAATAAGTACACCAAAAGTGAAATAGAAGTTAAAACACTTCTCGAAAGCTAAAGAGCGGTCTAGGATGCAGACATGGATTTCATCTAGGGTATAAAATCAAAACAGGTTGCACGAAGACAGATTCCAATGGGGACATAGGAAATCAGTTCAACCATAAAAATCAAACAAATTGCAAATTTTAGCCTGCAAAGATGTACCAAAAAGACAAATCCTAGGTGCGAATTATTAAAAGGAACTGACAGATTCCAGCGGAACACAGACAGGAAGCAGGTCAACCAGTTCAAACAAATTGCAAATTTTAGCTCACAAAGATGTACCAACGGGAGAAATCCCAGCAGCACGATTATCGAAAGAAACTGCTAAAGTGATTACCGTGCAAGTATTCAGCAACCGGACTCTAAGCCCATTTCTCCAATTCTTCTCATCATTGAGCTCCAAAATCTGTATGAACCTATGAATGGTAAGAATAGCAAAACATATTGCTGAATGCCATCCAAAATCATATAGAGAGATACATACAGCCCTTTCAGCATCCTCAGGAGTCTCGTATTCCACGAAAGCATGAAGCTATTTTCAACGGGAAAATTATTGGTTCATTAGTAAATAAATGAATAAGACTAATGCAAATAAACAGTGGTTCATTAGTAAATAAATGAATAAGACTAATGCAAATAAACAGGTATGTAACAAAACTATACTAATTAAAAAAAGATAAGATGCAGTTATTAACTCCCAATTATGTGTGTGGTGATATTACAAGCATTCACAGCCCCAATATGAGCAGAAAAGAAAAGAGGGAAAATGAACTGTGCTAGGATGGCACTACAGGGACAGTTGGAAACACAACTAATCCCTAATCATGCTAAGTGAAACTTTGACATTGCAATTGGCGCCTTACAAATGCAAATGCTCAACTTCAAAATAGAAAGCTTAAAACCTCCAACTGATCTATTCAGTATTACTAAGATGTAGAAATCATAAAGCACTTCAGAAGAAAACTAATGTAGGTAAGACATAGAACTTGTAAGAGGGGAAAATAAAGGTTGAGGCTTAGGGTTTTATAACATGTTTACATTTGTAACTGATGCTAACAATTTTCCTGTCATGCTAATACAAGTTGCATTAAAAAAAAGTCCTCATAATCTGGCAAGTATGGTGCACCACAGATGCACACAAATTGTTTGGATTATATTATTGCAAGTGACAACGCACAAGAGAAATGTGGCCTTTAGTTTCTAGAATTAATTGTGATAGTATTTTACAGATCTGGTTCTATAGGATCTCAATCTAGTTCAGTAAAGTATGATTTGCATGTCCTTTTATGCACGAATAATTACATGATATGCAGAACACCACCACAGTATTATATACTGAGAGTTAAACAGAACTTACCTTGTTAGCAAAAAGCATATCTAGCTTGGCAGATCTATTAGTAGCAGGACCAGTACCATTCGGAGTCTGAGGATAGCAAGTACGGATTGAAATCACACTGAAACATGAGAAAATTATTACTATTCAAACATTCTGGGAAGGGGGAGAGATGCTGGCACACTGCAATGGCCATACCTTCCAACAGAAGAAAATATCTTCTTAAGATTCTGGTATGAAGGATCACCAGGAAGGTTTTCTGCAACAATAATTCGGGACTACGACAGAAACAATTGAATCAGTGCTAATCGACTCAAAAGTACAAATAAACATGCGATACAGACATATTCATGAATACCTGGAGCGCCTGCAAATCAGATTCAGTAAATGGCTCCTGACGTTTGACTCTTTTCCCATCCTCGCTTACAATCTACAATGTAAAGCATGTATAAGCAAATAATATATCTGTTTTTCTTTTGCCAAGAAATCAGTAGATATGAGATGAGATGACATTTTACACCTTCAAATGAATGAATTGACTTGAAAAGAAAGAATCATCATGGCTCACATGGCAGTTGAGAATGGAGAAACTTACGAGTTTTGATGAAGTTCGGAGAACCGCAGCAAGCATCGAGTTATTATGCACCAAAGTTTTTACTTTCTTGAACCCAGCAATAACAGATATTGGCACTGTGTAACAAGAAAAAAGTCATGTTTAAAGACAATATACCATTTTTTCGCTCACACTGATCAGAGGGAAGGAAAAAAAACATAATCATCTACAGCTAGCACATAGGAAATCACCAGTATAATTGAGATAAAACAATGATATGATGCAGAAGATGCACCATATTCTCTTTAGATAAAACAATGATAACTGAGATAAATCACCAGCTAGCACATAATTCTCTTTAGTTTTCTATGTACCAGAAGATGCACCACAATGATGATGCAGCATAAATATATGTAACCATCAATTTAGCAATTAAATTTGTTTTTGCTGAGAAATATCATTTGGTTGTAAAGACCATAGCACAGGCATGAACAACAAAAAACATAGATAGTTAGATATGATAATCAAAATCAAATTTTGCTAAACAATTTTATTCAAATAAAAATATCTCACCATATCCCTCGGAATCCTTGGTAATGAATCTCATCAAATGTTCTGTGGTAGCCAGGTTTATATCACTGAAATAGTACTCCACCTGCAAAATTGCAATACACAAATGCAATACAAAGTTAATAAAATCATTCTAGTGAAAGAAAGAGAAAGAAGGAAACATGTAGGCATACAACAAGCATAGAGAATTGTAGTTGCCCTTTGTAAATATCCTCTACCTTTACTAGTAGTGTGTGTGTGTTTTCTGAAATTCTGACACATTCTCACTGTTAGCATAGCTACGAGTTAAATGTTTATAATGGAAAACAATGTACAGCTGTACTCCAAAATATCTCCAGGAACTGCACTCAACGCAGAATAGCAGGGCATAGGATCACAGTTCAAACTGATCCTTTACTTTCCTGCATACCAAATTACTGATACAAATGACAAGCAGATTGACTCATAGGCAGATACATGATTCTCACACTAAGGAACCTGTTGAAAATCGAACATAAATACAATGTACTACCGCCAGTCACAATAAAGTTAGTTCCCCAAAACAATTAACAACTCGTCTTTGTTGCAATATACTTATAAATATAGCAAAGTTTTAATAAAACTCGTGTCAACAAACCTTGAAATACCTTTCCAATTAGTCAAATTTAATTAATGAAGGTAATATGTAACCGATTTGAATTGGTTGATGGCACACAACCTAAGACATCATTTGTGAGGGAGAATCATCATAGAATATTAACATACTATGAGGGAGAAAATTATCTATCTGACGGGATGGATTTTATCAAAATTTAAATAACTGCTTAAGGTCCAACACAAATGTCTGCCTATCATTCTGAAATCCCACCACAAAAAGATAGGGTGATGAGGCTGTGTTGGACACTTTCTTTGGAAAGCATTGCCAGTGCAAGAAAGGGGCCGAACATCAGGAGGGTCAGGCATTCGCGATTTAGAGATAAAGCTTCAGTTAGTTTGATTTGTTAGTTGCTTGATGCTTAAATTTGAGAAGTAATTCGGTCAGCTTAAAGAGGTTATGTTTTCAAGCAAGTTGTCCTGTTTGGCACAGCTTATTCCTCATTCTGCATAGAAATAAACATGTGCAACACCAAACATCAGGATTCTACAACAGCTTACTAGTTTCTGAAACACTTAGTTAATCCGAATGAACCAAAAAAATCAGCGATAGGCAGAAATCTTCAGCCATATCATGATGTGAGTTTTACGTGAATTAACTTACTGCCACAATTTATTTTAACAAAACAAATGCTTGTACAGAAGACAGAACTTTCAACTGAGCAGAAGTGCTGAATCTAGCACTGTTACAATTTCAGAGTTGATTCATGGTGAAATAGTTTTCACTATGGAATGCTTGAACGTCAACTAAGCACAAAAGCAGCAATGAACAAAGTAGTCTATGTTTCAAGAAAAAAAATCAACGAAGTAACAGCACGATAAATGATTGCAGTAGGGAAAAAAGTATAAATATTATGCTACCTAACACTGACAACATGGTGTTAACTGATTGACAATTTGTACGGTCATACTTTTCAACCTTGTAATTATCATAGCTATACTTTTCAGAATATTTAAACATGTTAGACCAAAAAAATGACTGGAGAGATTAGATTAATCAACTTTTTACAGATGTGGGTGACTCTTCCAATCAGAGTGAACATTTAAAATAAGCAGCTGACCTCACAGCTTTTACATTCCAATCCATAATAAAGGAAGCATACTGATACACTGAAAACAACCGAACAAAATCACTGGTACTTTTCTGAGTATTCAGTACAACAATAAATGCTAAATCCCACACGCGAAACTAGCACAAGTGTTCTGAACATTCAGTTCAACAGCTAAACGCAAAAACTCCCATTCTCAACTAATTTGACCAGCAAAGAGTCATCTAAGCATTGTCGTATAAAAGTTATTAGCGTCACCTCATTATTTCTAATGAACCCATTGAAAAGATACTCCTTGCGAAACTCTCTATGCTGATCTCTATCTGTGATCCTAATTAGGGGGAGGTGTCAAGACGCCAAGACTAATTTAGACCTCCTATATATACAATAGTAAAGTTTGCTTCTGATCTAATCATATCGACAGGGGAAAATAAAAAAAGAGCGCCCACCTGCTTGGTAATCTTGTGCACCACCTCGTCGGCGAGCCCTTCCACCAGCGGCTCCGCCTTCGCCGCCGGCGGCTGCTCCACCTCCGGCTCGGGCTGCGGCAGCGGCTCAGGCTTCGGCTCCTTGACGGCGAATCCACCGCGTCCCCCAACGGGCGCGTAGTACTCGAACTGCGGGGGCGGGGGCGCCGCGAAGAAGGCCGCGCGCGGCGGCGGGGGAGGCGCGGCGAACACGCGGATCACGGGGGGCGGCGGCACCACAGCTGCCACCGGCGTCGGCGGCGGCCCGCGCGGCACGAACTCCGGCGCCTGCGCGTTGAGGCGGCTGGCGGAGCCGCTCCTCCGCAGCTCCCCCGGCCGCTCCGCGTCCGTGGCTATCCACCCGGCGGCGATCTGGTCGGCTCCCTCGAGGTGCGGCATCGTGGGAAGGCTGGATGGTAAAGCTATGCTATGCTAGGGTTCGGGGTGTGGGGGTGGGGGGCAATAGCTGCCGCTACTGCTGCTGCTAGCTCTCGTGATGGCACGGGGGACTGACTGGAAGCTCCCTAGCAGCAGCGGCGGCGGCGGGCGGCGGGCGGCGGTACAGGGGAGAGCTTGGGGTAGTGGCGGAGAAGGGGGCTCTCAAAGGGTAGGGTTCCGGCGAGGTCGGATATTTATGCCGCTGACCCTCGCGGCGGGAGACGGGGCGGCGACGCCCGCTGGACGCGAGATCGGGTGCACCCGGTGTACTGTGGGACGCTACGGGAACCGTTCGATGTGCCTCGAGATTCGTGTCCGAGGATCTGGTGTTTGGGCGTGGTCGTGCCGCGCGGGGATGAGACCGTGTGGACTGCGGCGTTGGGTAGGCATTTGGCGGCTGTGACACTGCGCCGTGGGGCCAGCAGATATTCCCGTACCGGCGTGTGCTTCTTTCGTTTACTGTTGGGATCCGGATCGCTAGCATATTTGATGATACATGGAAACACACTTCAACTAGCATTGAGGATTATTATCACAAAGAATGCAGCTTTCATGTCTCAGCAACTAGTTAGAGCAAGTATTATGGTCGGCGAGGAGCAGCTCGTTAGAGCAAGTATTATGGTCGGCGAGGAGCTGGCGACGTCTTACGTGGAGGAGAGTGAAAGCTGGAGAGAGAGTGGAGCGAGCGACACGCCATGCCAGCAAAAGTGGGCGAAGAGCACTGTGCGGCGCCGCTTCTCTGTTCAATTGGCTGCACATCGCTGTCCCACTCTCTGCCACTGATGCATTAAATTTTCTCCATGCTGGATTTTATTTCGCCAGCAGCGAACGTAATCGTAAGCACTGCTCTTATTATGTTTCTCATAAAGGGAGAAAAGTGGACCTTTGCTTAAAACCAACTATGAAGCTTGCAACCAATGTTTTGGGAGGAGATGAGAAGCAACGAATGGTAGTTATTTGAATTAACTTGAAATAATTATAAAATGGTGGTTTGGCTTCTTTTTGAGAGCAACCCATTAAACATAGTAACTTCTATTTTCTGCCACGGCATTGAACCACATCACCTACAAAATTGTATGTCCATCAGACTATAATTAAACTTTCTTTGATGATGTCCCTCTCTCTATTCATCCAATTACTTGGTGTCCTCTCAAATCTCTCCTTACCACTTCATAAATGGCACACTAAGAAACAACGTATCCACTGCCATTTTTTTAAAAAAAATAGTAAATAATTAATCTGAAATCTTATTTAAAGTAATTATGGTGATAATTTTTAAAACTAGGAAGGACACCAAGCATATAGTGTGGGACGTTACGCGCAAATTTTGTCGATAGCATCCAGACGTGGGCCGGCCCAGTTCACAGCTGGTGGATCACCCCCACCACTCATCATCTCTGTCTTTCTCCACAATGGTGTGGCAGTCAGGTCGATGACGACCTTCAGCAAGGTGCCCGTGCGTTGAGGCTTCGTTGCTAGCGTAATCCTAATACCTCCTTGCATGGGAGGCCGTTGCTCTGCTAATCGGTAAGGCAATGCCAAGGAACCCTAACTAGCTAGACAGGAAAGCCACCGCCGCCACTCTCAGCATCTTGCATTGTGGCGCCGATGCTGTCCCATCCCACCACTTTGTTAGGAGTACGTCCTCTATCATCATTAAGGGCGGATCGGGGGGGGGGGGGGGGGCTAGTGCCCCCTGGAGCTCCATGGAGATGAAGAGGGGAGAGAGGGAGAGAAGGAGAGGAAAATGAAGAGGAAGGGGGGGTTGGAGGAAGAAGGATGATGAACCCTTCTTTAGGAGTCATCCACGCACCGCCATTGTCAAAATATAAACAGCACTGAATCCACCTCTCCAGATTAACGGACATCTCCGCACCTAGCCATGCCGCCAGAGCGTCCTTGCTGGTAGTCACTTGCATCCGTTGGCTGGTATCCTCCTATGTAACCTCTGAACTTTATTTTCTTTTCATTTGATTTGTTGTTTATTGCTTCAGGCACCCATGCAGATTACACTACGGACTTTTGCAGAACGTGAAGCCATTATCAGTACATCTTTGTTGCTAAAATAATCGGGTATATGGGATGTGATTTTATTGTATTTACCATCTTTCAGTGCACCTCTCCGTGTATTTTATCATTAGTAGTAAGATAAATTTGTTTAAACCATCAATTGTTTTCATTCCATTAAAAAAGAACAGAGTTGAAGGTAATATGTATGTCCAAGACTAGGGGTGAGTGTTCGGTCTTACCCGATGTTTCGGTCTGGTTTTTTCGGTCTTCTCAATTTTCGGTTATCTAGAATTGCTATCCGAAATGACAACAAAAATTTGGGTACCCGACAACTTTGGGTACCTAAATTTCGGTCCGGTCTTCGGTTATACCCAAACTACCCAAATTAGCATTAATTTTCAGAGAAAAAATAAAATAAACTTGATTATACCCAAAATACACTATGCAATCAACTTGATAATGAGTTACCATTATATGATAGGAGAAACATGAATATGATGAATGAGTAACAAAGGATGTTATGTGACCATGATTTGAGTCTATGTACTAAATCCTACATCATCATACTAATTTGGGTAGTTTGGGTAGTTCGGGTACCCAAAGGTACTACCCGAAATTGAACAATAAAATTCGGTTACCCAAGGGTACTACCCAAACAAGTACCCGAAGACCGAAATTCCGGTTTTTTCGGTCTCGATCTCGGTTTTTTCGGTTTCGGTGTTTGGGTATCGGTTTTTGTGCCCACCCTTATCCAAGACCATGGCCTGCAATTATTTATTAGATCATTTCTTTTGCTTTCCATGTTTCATTAAGCTTTTGCCTATGAAAAATTCGGGAACTCAACTCCAACATCTGATCCCCTCTATTGTGTGACTCAATGTTGTGGTTTAACATCAGGATAAATATATAGTAACAATTAATTATACTTTGTGGGTTATATCGAATGCTCTTTTTTTTTAATGTTTTAATCCATCAATGACCTCTTACCGCCCCTTCCCAAAAAAAAAGACCTCTTGCTGTGCACTTAACGTGAAAATAGATATATAAAAATTAATTAATCATAGTGATTACCTAACAATATTAAATATGTTTAAATATCCCACAGCAACGCGCGGGGTATTTATCTACTTGGGACAGAGGGAGCAATTATTACTTGTAATATAGGCAATTGATCATATGCAAGGGAAAAGCTCAATTAAACTCCTCCTATGGTCTCAACACTTCACCTCGAAATATAGGGAACATTATTTCACCTCGAAATAAAAAACTTCCTTTGTCTAAAAAAAATGGTCTCAACACTAAATCGGATTTGTGTTTTAACATGTGAGAAGATAAAAGAAATAAAAAAGATAACAAGTAAAAAAAGAAATAAATCATATGAGTAAAATGCATCCAATGTACTTGTATGACCATTTCAAATAAGGCTAGCCACAATATCAGTAGAAAACTTTGATGCCAAAATAGAAGAGAGATTATTCAAACACCAGTGTAAAGCCATCGGAGCAACCCATGCTGAAATGGAAAAGGCGTCATGGAGATCATAAACATGTACCGGTGGGGTGGTGAGGAGTAGTATTTACCACCCATCGAGTTGCATGAGTTTTGGCTGTTCTTCACAAAACGAAAATTGAACGATATGACGAGAAGCGATCTCCATTGCAACTAGGCATCGATGCAAGAAGCCTTGAGGAGGTCTCAGCATGATCCTGGTCTTTGACAAATACGATGGGCAGCTTAGGAAAAACGATGGGCTGAACTTGGTGCCAAACAAAACACTGGGCTGGGCAGACTGGACACCTTCCTCTTCTTCTAGATAGCGTCATCTCAACGGATTGCCAAAGAAAAACACTGGGCTGAACTTTTGCCAGACTGGACAGTGGACACCTTCGTCTTCTTCTAGATAGCATCGTCTCCCTCCGCTCGCGCAACGGACACCGCGTGTCCTCCTGACTCACTCCTCTCGCCACTTCTCTCTCTCCTCTCCTCCTTACCCGCCATCGCCGCATCGCATGGCGGCGCCGGCCCTCCTTCAACCCCCACCCATGGAAGACGACGCCATCGCCCCGCCGGCCCCCGCGAGTCCCGCCGCCGAGCCCACACCCACGCCCGCGCCCGCGCCCCCTCCCCCGCGCCGGCGGCCGCCCGTCCGGGTGACCTCCGAGTTCGACAGCGAGCGGCGGCTCTTCTCGCACCGCTTCTCCTGCCGCGTCCTCGACGGCTTCGCCAAGCTCCGCCTCCGCGTCAGCCACGGCGCCGGGGGAGGCGGGGTGGCCGCCCTGTCACCCGATGTCGCGCTCATCTCGCGCAACTTCTCCGTCGTCGTGGATGGCGCTTCCCGCGGCGCCGTCCTGCGTGGCGCCGCCGACCTCGCCGGCTCGCTGCGCCTGCGCGCCTCGCACAACACCAAGGTGCGGCCTATCACCTTTTACTTTCCCATTATCTTGGATTTTTTTTTTTTTGGATGATAGGGGTGTCCCATAGTTTCTTTATTACGAAACCAATTTCATCATGTCATTCTCGGGTACATGTAAGTTCTTGGGGACAATGTATCTTGGAAATTGGAAAGGAATCCATCAGTAATTTTCGAATGTGGAAAAGAGTCACAAACTATTCTGTACTAAAGGTGATAGAATTATGCACATGGTGCACAGGGATATGAGGTTGTTCAGGGTTTACTTTGTCACGAATTAAAGAAATGGGATACTAGAGGCTTGTTGTAGAGGTATCTAATAGCCGGCCCAAAGTGGTTTCTTTATTGAGAGTAGCTTGAGCCTGTTCGTTTCCTTTAGTCCTAAAGTTTAGTCCAGAGAATCTTGCTATTTAAAGGTATTAAATAAAGTCTAATTACAAAACTTTTTAACAGATGGGTGCTAATTTAGAGCATCTCCAAGAGTCTCTTATAAAATTGGCCCCATAAACTTGTTTTTAGGAGCAACCAAAAAATTATGAGGAGCGATTTTTCTCTCCTCCTCCAACAGTACCCCACTAAAAGTGGATCAAAACACTTTTGATTGGGCCACGTCAGCATTTGGGGCCACCAAAACATTAATTCGATAGGAAAAAGAAGAGATGGGAGCTCCGATTCTTCCCCTATTTGTAGCTACAAATGAGGGGAGTTTAGGGGCTATGAAAAAACAGGGGGTGGTTCTGGGGTGCTGTTGGAGATGGTTTTCTTGATTGAATCCTAATATTTTAATTTGAGGGAGGTTTTTGGGCCTCTCTTGGAGATGCTCTTACGAGACGAATCTAATTAAGCTATGTTTTGCTACAGTGATGCTACAGTAACCATCGTTTAATCACATCTTACTTACCCTTATTAAATTCGTCTCGCAAAGTAGCCCTGGTTTCTGCAAAAAGTTTTTTAATTACACTTTATTTAATACTTTTAAATAGCAAGAACTTTAGACTAAACTTTAGTCCTAAACGAAACGAACACGCCCTAGTCTGGGGATATGCTATAAAGTGCGACAGAACTAACTCTTTCTTCATTTGGGGAGGAAGAATAAAAGGACATCTCAGTCTTCTCTCTGACGGTGCTGTTGTTCTCATAAAGTTGATACGTGCATGAAAATGATACAGGAATAGGGACCATAACCACATGGAAAGGCTTTCAGTCTGAACACACCTTGAATAATATACTTAAGGCTGTGATGCATGAAAACATGAACCTAACACTGCTATGCTACCTCAAATTTGGATCTTTGATACATGGAAACGTGGAGTTTTATAATGACTGGGTCCTTATACTAGTAAGGTTCTTGGAAGTTCACTTCGGAATGATTTTGTGATTCTCTAGGTACCCAATGACACATGTGACAGCATAACAAGCTATTGCTTTATCACCTCATGCTACCAAAGTTGTACATTCAGTGAAGTTTGTAAGAGCACATAGCATTTAATAAGATATTTCGAATACCTACTGTGCTGTGTTTGATAGCTTCTATTGTGTCTTGCTGTAATTGTCTGAAAATAGAGGCATCTTATGATATGTGATAAAAAAGAATCCATTTATTAGCTACTGCTTAAAACTTTTTTTTTCCATGATTCAATCTCTCAAATTAATGCAAGTGATGATGCTGTTTACATAGCAGTACTGTGTGATATTCTAAAACCGGGTTGTATTTCAGAATTGCCAGAATGGAGAGCAGTCATATGTTCATGTCGGCTGTTCAGCACACTGTTTGTCTATGTCTTGCAGCTATGAATATGACAAATCTATTGTTTCTTGCATTCATTTGGATAAATGCTTTCAGTTCAAGTACCACAGTAGAAAGGTGTGTTCTGTTGTTAGAATTGTACTCCCTCCGTTCTTTTTTCCCCCTTAACGTGGGCTAGCTCAAATTTGAGCTAGCGGATGTCAATAAAGAAACACGGAGGGAATATTAATTAACTTCTGTGATGGTTCCTATGGTCGGGTTTTCAAGACACACGGAGGGAATACTAATTAACTTCTGTGATGGTTTCAGTGGCCTTGATTCACAGCTGTGCTTTGTCTGCGATTTCTCTTAGTAATATATCTATTGTGGGAGCAGCTCTGTCAAACACATGATCATCGTGATGTTTTCACAGCCACTATGTGCCCCTAAGGTAGAACGATTTAAAGAACTGATTTTTTGCAGCAATATCTTGATTGTAGGATAGCTTTGTTAATCACTAATCAATATATGCACCGGTCATTTTTCCAACATGTTTATCTTAAAAAGCATATTATAAAAATTATCTTTTCATCCATGCCCAATCACGAGGTACTTTAGATAATTTCATCCATGCCCAATCACGAGGCACTTTAGCACATCAAGGCAGTGGAACTCATGACACGGTTAGTTGGATGGTTTCAATCTTTCCCATCATGTTAGTGCTCTTGATGGAAGTGTGATTGCTTTCTAAAAATAATCAATTGGTCTCAAATATTAGATTGATTACTGAATATAAGTTCAATAGCTTGTCTATCGTGTTGTATGTTTTCGGATCATCCTAGTTAATCTTTCTCCTTTCCAATCGTACCGCTGCCTTTGAAAGCTATGGCACTCCCATCCTCTTTCCTTATAGTTGATATCAGTTGAATGTGCCTTTCTGTGACTAATGGCTTATCAATCACTAATGCCAAATGAAAATTTAGAGGAGCATGCGCTCGTTTTTTGATTTGATATTCTTCCATAAGCTTCAGCTGGTGAAGTAATAGGTCTGCTGGTGAAACTACCATGTCATTTCTCTTGATTTCTAGATAATACTAGTATATGCTTGGCTGGGTGGCCAATTGACTGATCATCAGTGAATATAATTCTGTTATACATGTTTTGGTAGTCTATTTTAATCTGCGAGCCAAATTTACGAGTAAACAAATTCTGATAAATGGTATATATAACATTTAATCTGTATACTATTTTGTTCAGTTTACTTTTGGTAATATGAAAATTGCACATGTTGACCAACATGAACTAAGAATTTGGAAAGTTTAATCTTTTGTATTTTGGTAAAACATTGAAATGATTGTACATAATGTGTTACTGCATGTGCTTCCTCAGGAGCAACAAGGAGAAGTGGCAGTCACTGCAAATTTGGGAGATTCACCATGCAAGATTGAATTGTCATCCCTGGTTCCTCCTGATGGACCGGTCAGTGCTTTGCAATCTAGAGAAACAAATGCAAGATATACAATTGTGCAGCCCTGAAAAAAAAAGGGCCTGAAAAGGCTGACATTATTAGTTGACAATTATTTAGAGAGCTACCAAAATTTTGCTATTAATGATCATGCAAACATTACAACCTTTGTTAAGCTAAATTTCAAGAAAAGATGCTAGTGTATCACATTAAATAAACATACTATTCTTTCCTGTAGCCAAGAGCAACTTTCTTGTTTCCCAATGGCGAACTTTCTGTTAAAGAGAAGAAACTGGATGAGGGTGACAGAATTTTGTCATTGAGCGGCTTAGCAAAATCACATGTTCTGAATGGAGTTTGCACAGCAGTATACAGTGATAACGTGATGAACCTAAAATATCGCTACAAGGTAAATGTTTCTTCAACTGGCTTTGTTTCAATGATATGTTATCTATGCTACTCAGTGTTTCATTAAACATTTTTATAGGATGAAGAGATATCGTTTATTCCCAGCATCTCGTTACCATCCAATTCACTATCATTCGCATTTAAACGCCAATTAACTCCTTCGGACAAATTAAGGTAACTACAACGCTGTAAAGTTTGATTCAGCTACTAAAACAATTCAGTTGGATAGAGATCTCTTGACGCAGGGTAGTGGCTGCTATGTTCTGAATTTTATTAGCTCCCTATTGCAAGCGTTGGAGCATGGACGCTGCAATATTTATGTTGTGTGGCAGTTGAATTTGTGATTTTTATTTATAGTTTTTGTTATTGACAGCTATTGGTACCATTTTGCCACAAACTACTGGGGTGCTGTATACAAACACAAGGCTGATAAGCACCTCAAGTGGAAAGCTGGTTATGAGTCCGATAATAGGCTTGGATGGGCATCTCTTTGGGTAAGACACATGCATGCATCTTTATGCTAACAATCGAGCAGCATATGAATGAGCAAACACCTTTTCCTGCAATTTCTAGCAGTTACCAGGCTGTACTTGCCAAAATATTGTTGCTGGAATTATAGTTGGATAGCTCTTTATACCTTTCTATCGGAACGGTAGCATCAGCTGATGTAAATTCTTGCTTTAGGTGGGAGATGCAAGCGGCAGCACAAAGGAGGTGCCCTTTAAGGCGAAAGTTAAGTTGACACTTGAAGTCCCCCAAGACAATATACAAAATTCAGTTGTATTGTTCCATGTGAAGAAAAGATGGGATTTTTAGTTTATGAATTCTCATACTGTTACATCATGGGTGAATATACAGATAAGGGAGAACCAATAAGAAATTGGTATGCGTGTCAATATGTATCTGTTCAACAAATGTCATTAATAAAATCTGTGGCGCTCTTTTTTCTGCAAATTTTGCATGTCACGAACATTTCAGCAGGCAAATTTACAGAACCATCCATGCTATTGTGAAAAGCACCTGTGATGGCTAATCCAGGTCTTACGGTGCAGAAAACATTGCAAACTAGTGATTTCTCGTTTGCTCAAAAACAAAATTATACACAAATGACAATGTTAAGTCCAAATACAATTGCAGTTCGTTTGTACAATTTAAACTGAGGTCCACCATGCAGTTCGTTTGTACAATTTAAACTGAGGTAAATATTGTGTGACACCAATTCCAAGTTCTCGGAGTAACACAATCGCAGCAATGGATGACTCGTGTAAGTATCACTGCCACCAATCAGCATGGAGAACAAAAAGACTACAAATGCTAGATGAAAATTTTGTCATGCACAGTTGCTAGACATTTGTTTGTGGAAGAACAGCAAGACATTGACCCCATTTCGTCGATGATATCAGCACATTTTACATTGCTTTACTTCCTGGTGCTGATGTATTCTTTTCTCCGCAGCTTCTGCATTTATTATCACAGCTCTCCCACCATTCAGATTCCATTGGCATTCAAAGGTTAGGTTCAAGGGAATAGGCCATCTAATTCTCTGGTAAATATTGGTCGAAGTACCTTAATTTTTTTTCTGCAACACAACATACTTTACCGGGAACTGGTATTCTGCCACAAAGAACAGTTATGACAAGAACCACTCAATTTCTGTGGGTCATCCTCGGTATGATCAACTTGCTTTCAGTGCTAGAGTCCTGTTAGAGGCCAAAAAACTGATGTGAATGGTGACCATACTGCCGCCCATAACAAGTGCTGACCTTAAGGAAGAAAGTTGGGACTCAGAGATGCTTTTCTGTTATCAAATCCACAGACCCCGTTAATTGCAATATTCCAAGTTCCAATCACAAATATTGCCACATCATCCTGTGAGACACAGACAAGATAACCAGGAATTTAATGAGGTCCCCTCAATTCATTACTGAAACAAAACATCATCGTCATACCATTCACATTCGACCACAACGGGCTCAGATCAACAACACTACATTTTTCAAGCGTCAACTGCTCCACACACAAGCATCATTGCCTAGTCTGAACTTACTCGTTACTCCAGCTCAAGACCAACCCTGCTTCTTCTATTTTCTCCATCTTATAATTAATTAATTTCATTATATTGTTTATTTTTTTCACTCATCCACCATCTAGAAAATGATTCAAAATTAGTCCTTATATCCTGATCAAACTTTGCAAAAAAAAGCATGAAATAAGTGATTAACTGTTTTTGGTCAAATTATCTCCAGCCTATTCTTTTGCATGTAACCAGACAAACACATGAATGCGAGGGATCAAGCTGCAACATAGACAGACAGACAAACAAATCACGAGGAAGAGCAAAGGGTAGATGGAGCTTATTCTATTTGGAAAGAAATTAAAACCTGAGTAGAAAATAATTTGATGTTCATGCGCTTACCTATAGCAGTTGCAGCAAAAAAGGCAGCACCATATAAAGATCATATTGAAACAAACGAAAAGTTATTTATGTTCAGATGTGATCCAGCAATCTTCCACGTTTTGATACACAGACGGACAAGTCCGAAATTTGGAGCATTTTCATAGCCAAGAAAATCTCTTCTTGTATGATAACACTGCATAGTTCCAGCATTTACTTTGTTGTGGAAAGAGTCTCTCTACTTGTATCCAGGGTTCAAATCAGCCTCCTTGCAAAATAACCAAGGGGAAGGTTGCCTAGAAATTTCCTTCACCAGAAGCCATGCCTAGAAATGTCCACATGTTGCACTCCACTGGCCAATTAAGAATAGGTATTGCAAGCCATAGCCATTCATATATTTGTTTCTAACACCAGATAAATGACAAAACAAGATCAGACTGGAGACCACGAGGAACCAAGAAACTGGCCTAGTAGATTAGTCACCTGAAAAAAAAAAAAAAATGTGTCATCTTTGTTTAGTTTTTAATTACAAAGAGATACATACATAAAAAACAATGTTCTTTCCTTCTGTACAGTTAGCGCTTGGAGGGGAGGGAATGGAAAAAAGAAACAATAATTTCAATGATACACATTCTGCTCATCCCAGCAGGTTAAGAACACAATCCAACTTCATTTACATACTTTAGGATTAGAAAGTGCACAAGCAACTTACATAAACTAAACTCCAGGACTCATTTAAGGCAGTTAAGCAAAGCAGCGATATTCAGTATCATATACCGACATTATAATCTAGCACGGGTTCATATCAGAAAGATATGGTTCACCTAATGGATTTCTAGTCCAGTACTAAGTGTACCTTTCGTCCTGAATCTGGAATAGACTGATCATTCATCGCATCATGCATTGTGACGTCTTCATTGATGTTTATAGCATCCCTATGTGATTCCCTATCAGGATTTTTTTCAAAAGCAATTATTTCTTCATATGCCTTCTGTAAGATATCTTTTGCTGCTTTGTAGACTGTCTCCGATCCAGATCCTTTCTCAGCACATCTCATGGCATCAACACATAGGACATTGTAACGGCTCGCAATGGACTGAGAAGCATCCTCATGATGGTTATTGCTGTTCTCTTGTAACAAATAATCATCATCCTCCCTAGCCTTCCATGTCCACCGTTTCAAAAAGTAATCTGGTGGAAGTGTATGCGGATCAACGATTATGTACACTCCAAGAATATGACGGCATAAAATACCCGAGAACTCAAAGTACTTGCAACTACAGTTAGCCATCTTGTTGGAAGCATTGTAAGTCACGTAGAAAGTGTCCGAGGGATCTTCATCTTTTGTGATGGTGTACTTGCTTATGCAACCATCTTTAGTTTTCTGAATGATGTACCCCAAAGACTCAGTAAATTCTTCCTGAAACTTACTGAACACTGATTTAGTGTAGGTTCTTGCTGCCTGTTTCTCTATTTGTGATGCGGTTTTTGTACTTGCCTTATTTAAATAACCATCCATATCTGCTTTTGCTTCATCCTCATATCGGCCTGCCATGCTCAAATCAAACTGAGTAAGAAAAACGTCAAGTGTTGTTTTTGTGTTGAAATACTTCTTGTAGAAATCATTCATGGTTTCTAATTTCATTGTGGGGGATATGTCTGCAAAGAATGTATCCATCAGGTACAGAGGAACCCATTTTTGGCGGATATTGTATATTGCTTGAAGCCATGAATTCTTTCTCAAGTCATATTTTTCAATAATTGACATCCAAGTTGTCTCAAATGTAGAGATAGTTTCGGACTGGAGAACACAACTTTCAAGCTCTTCTCTGAGGTTAGGATGCTCTGTGTATACATGAGATAATTTCTGCTTGGTTCTACTCAAAATATTCCACTTGCAGAAACGGTGACACAAATTCGGAAACACCTTTCCTACTGCAGCCTTCATGGCCCTGTTCTGGTCAGTAATCAATGAGCATGGTGCTTTTCCACCCATTGCCGCTAGCCATGTTTCAAATAACCAGACAAATGAGAATTCAGTCTCTTCCATAAGCAATGCACATCCAAAAATAACAGGCTGCAGATGATGATTGACTCCTGAGAAAGTAACAAAGGGCATCATATACTTGTTCTTCTTGTATGTCGTGTCAAATGTGACCGCATCGCCAAAATGCCGATAAGCTTCTTTGGCCCTAGCATCTGCCCAGAAAACATTCACCACACAGCCTTTCTTGTCAACCTGTATGGCATGGAAGAAAGCAGGGTCGTTGGCTTGCATCTTTTTGAGATAATCAAGGAGGCCCTGGGCATCTCCGTCTTCTCCAAGGATATTCTGCCTAAGCAATGCCATCTCATCAGGGCGCACCATAGTGACCCTCTCAGACGCACCAAGCAAACCTCTCGCGCGAAGATACCCAACCTTGCTACAAGTGCCAAGGTCATGGTTGTGAGCCTTCTCAAGCTTGGAGACAACCCAGTAATCGTGCTCCCTAATCACCTCCATCATAGCATTGCAACCTTCCCGCATAGACATCCTCTCGCGCTTCCTTGTAGCCTCATCAGACGACGGCTTCTTCTTCTTGTACATCCCTTCCCTGGAGCATACAAACCTCTTCATGACAAGAACCTCCTCTGTACCCTTGGAGCGCCGAGACCTGCCGACGCGGAAGGGGAAACCAAGCCGCCTGGCGTACTCGTTGTAGAACTCCTTCGCAGACTCATCAGATTCAAACATCATACCGATTGCCGGTTCATTTGGATCCTCAGCTGGAGCAAAATCTTTCATAACATCTGGTTCTGCTGCACCTCCGGCAGAGAAATTAGTCTCCTCTTCCACTACAGAATCTCCAAGAACTAGACTATCATTCTGGCCAGATCGGGCATTGGTGTCCAGGGACATGAGACAATCGACATAGTCAGCAATCAGCTCATCACCTTCACTCCTTGCACTCTCCATCACCACAAGTTGTATCAGGAATTCAAGATCTAATACAGGCGTCCATCACCAGAATAAGAAGGTTGCACATTCCTATGTTACTACTACTAGGCACGCAGGTTTAGTTGAACTGACACCTCGGCACCAAAAATTGATGGAATCAACTGATGTTTCATGTTGCGCGCTGAAGAAGAACACACCAATCCAAGTCCAACCACGAATGTGTGGATTAGGCTAGGAGGACACCACTTAGCAAGCGAGACTCAGTTACCTGAACGGAGAGAAAGGGGGAAAATCGCTTTTACTCCATCACATTGACATCAATCAAAGAAATAAAAGATGCATTGGAACAAAATGAGCACTAGAACAAGGGGAAACCATCAAAGGAAGCAAGCTAGGGTTACTCACCAGCTACAGAAAACAACACTCCATGCCAATCCAGCAAAGGAGGGAATCCGAGGAGGAGGAGACGGCTCTCGACGAGAGTGCCGGCGCTGAGACTGGCGACAAGGAGGGGCAACAAGCTGTGACGACGAGAACAAAAAATTTGATGCTGCGCGGGACAAATTTGGGGGAGAAATGGGAAGAACGGGCGAGAGGAGGAAGACGAGCGGGCACGGGCAGTTCCGTCTTCTGTGCAATGAAACCGGTTTTCTCACGCCGTCAACTACGGGCCCGGGGCCTGTTATAACGGCCCACCTCTTCATCATTTTCTAAGTCTTGAGTTCTAGTCATGGCAAACAAAACATCACATCTTTATAATTTAGCACTATTGCAGTTAGGATGCAAAAATATAATATTGTGCCTCTACAAATTATTTCATTAAGAGTAAATACATGTATTAAAGTGTCACTTTGTTTAAAGAGACACATGACGACCTAGTGACACCTTTATGACATTATGCAAAATGCATCTACAATAATTATGTTAAAAAAATTTGTCAAGAAGGCATAAATTGTACTATTTTTTCAAAGACCTTAAGCTTTTCCACTTATAAAAAAATAGTACATTACCATACTCCTAGTCGTGGATCAGTGCATGCTCTACTTGCAATATAATGAGTTCATAGTTCTCGCACATCTCATAGAGCAAATACTAAACACATCTTGGCAGCAAAAAGTTTACAAAACTTCTTAGACTGCAATACAAGATTGTTTACAAGCAAGGTTTATATAAAATAAAGAGAAATATCCACTCCTATGGCCCTCTTAGAATTGAACTTCCTTATGATGCCTAAAATCAGTTTTGAGTTCCATCCATGGCCTTTCCGCAATTTCTTGCCTTTAACGGTGTTAACTAGAGGGTAAATGTACCATTTTACCCCTGATTTAAAATGGACTTCAGTCATGTTAAAAAAAATTGTGTGAATATGAGTATTAATTTACAGGTGTATTTAGGTGTATTTCGTTTCTAAATTGTATATCTTAGCTTTTTTTTTGGAAATGAGCATTACTTTCATTTTGTAATAGGAGAAAAAGGTCTCTATTTGCACACAACAGTGAACACATCACAATTTGATTAACTTGAAAAAAACACATACACAAGATGCGCAAACACATCACACGGAGTGTGAGCGGACGACCATGGCTGCAGCCGAGGGCGAGGCCAGGACGCGCGTCAAAGCAACTTGAGTGCGCCAAGATCCCCTAGAGGCGGCGCTGCCGAGCCTGCCGCAGCCCGCCGCCATGGTGAGGTGGACGAACCCGTTGAGGCCATGCCGGCGACGCATCTGGCGAGCGCGGCGAGGTGGACGTCAGCCGCATCGGTGGCGAGCCCCGTCGAGTTGCCGAAGGCCGCGGCCACGGGGAACGCCATGAGGCGGCGCGGGCGAGCCCTAGCCTGTGCCTGGCCCCTCGATGCTGGCGCGCACTGCCCTCGCCATTTGCTCGCGTGTTTTTTTCTTTGAATCGTTTTTCGTCTTTGGTCCGTGAGTTGCGATAGAGAGAACACATAGAGAAGGCTGAGGGTATAATCGGCAAATCACATTGCTTGGAAGGGATTTTTCATGGTAGTAGTCACAGAAGGCCATGGAGGGAACTCAAAATTTTAGGCTTCACAAGGAAGTTCAATTCTGAGAAGGCCATAGGAGGGATTTGTTTTGAGGCTATATAGGGAATTTTCTCAAAAATAAATGGCATGCCTCTCTGTAAAGGCCAATGACATAGCTCATGTAACAACTATACCTGCTTGTTTACCTAAATGGTGAGATGAAGTTGTTGACAACTATAAACTGGATGAGAAGGCAAGGAACATCATTGCACCTTTGCTTGTTCATGCCTCTGCAATCTCTCATTTCTCTCTGCACGATAAAGTTCTCAGGTACAAAGAGAGAATTTGAGTTGGACCTCATATAAACCTTCAACACATAATTATTGTAACTCTTCATCATAGTGTTGCAAGAATGAAATCCTCAATTGTTGAGTATGTCAAATCTTGAAACATTTGTCAGCAGGCTAAGCTTGACGGAACAAAATACAGAGGGCTTCTATAACCTTTTGAGATACCATCAGTTGCCTGTAAGATCATTTTCATAAATATTGTGGAAGGCATTTCCCTGTCTGGGTCTAAAAATTGCATTCTTGTGGTAGTTGACAAGCGAATGAGGTATGCACACTTGTTGCCACTTAAGCAATCATTGAAAATTGTAGTGGTGGCATAAGTGTTTCTGGACAATATCTATTAAGCTGTGCGGCCTTCCATCTGCTATCATCTCTGACCGTGATAAGATCTTCATAAGAAACTTCTGAAAGAGTTTTACTGGCTATCTGATATTTAGTTGCATGCGCATGAGCACAGCTTACCACCCTAACACCGACGTCGGACAAAATTAATGAGTTAACCAGTGCAAGACTTGCCGTGATTTCATTATACACTCTTGCCCAGCCAAGTGGAGTCAATAGGTTCCATTAGTAGAGTATTGGTACAGTACAAGCTTTGCATTCATTGCTTAACAACTCCCTGTTCGAAGCTCTGTATGGCTATACTCCTCCACAGTTGGGATTTAGTCTAGTTCATCTTATTCTATTCCTCACTTATCGGATTGGCTACAGGAAGGTTCAAAGATGAATGACTTCTTAACAACACTTGTCAAGAGAAAAAACAAGATGACAATGATCATGAAAAAGCAAGATGACAAGGGTCGTTCTGAGCATATTTTTCAAGTTGGTGACTCTGTCTTCCTAAAGCTTCAACCATATGTGCAGTCCTCTCTTACTCCTTGCTCACATCAGAAGCTCATTCAAATTCTTTGGACCCTTCACTATTCTGCCCCGTGTCCGTGAAGTAGCTTATAATCTGAATCTCTCTGATGGCTGTCCAGTTCACCTAGTGTTTCATGAATCACAATTGAAATGGGTGATTCCATCTTCAATGCAGGTATCTCTTTCTCTTCCTGATACACCTCAGTGTCCTTATAGATTCCACTAAAGTTTTTTTTTTCAAGAGAAGAGAGGTCTCTTGTGGAGTTGATGTTGTCGCTTAAGGACTCGTATTGGTCACACATGCGCCCACCCAGTATTAGCTACTTGGGATAATCTGGAGCACTGAAGCATATGTGTTTCCTTGTGCAGCTGCATAGAGAAAAGCAGGTTCTTATGGGAGGGGAAATGTCAGCACCGCTATCCCGACAGGTAGCCCAGCCCACCAAGCCCATGAGACGAAGCAATAGAAGCAAACCAATATGCCCAACGTGCGAGTGATTGGCCCAGAGTGAGAGTAGCATGGTTATGTTGCATTGTACTAATATAAGGAGGGAGAACAGAGAGGGATAGGCATCAAGAATATTGTAACAAACACAAACACCAACTTGTTCCTCATTCCAATTCCTCTTTGATCTCAATTCTGCTATATTCTTGTACCTCCACAACCACTCCTCTTTGATCTGTATTGCAAACAATAGATTTCTAAAACTGGTATATATCAAGCTAGAAAGCTGAAATCTCTTTTGACCCACGATGTCCTTAAAGGTGCTTAGATCTGCGTTGACATAGATGCCAGTCTGCCTTGGCTCATGTCATGGTCAAATTACCTAAAGACGAAGCAAAAGAAAAAGAGGCCTAGCGTACGAATTTGTAGTGCGTTAGAAAACTGAAACGCTTTGGTCAAAAAAAAAAAAAACTAAAACGCTTAGAGAGGATGCAAGCATGAAGATGATATCATGTTTATACAAGTTTTGGCCTCCGCGGAGGATAATAATAGTTCTACATATGTGGACCCCTCTTTAGCAGTGGCAGAATACAAACTTGGATTAGGATTTGACGTGCTGCATACTCATAAAGTTGTGTGTATATATATACTTCCTTTTGCTGAAACGACCCATGTTTCTGTGTCCGGATACTATGAGCAATGTCCCACTAATAACCTCACGGAAGTACTCAGTGCATAACTATGTGGTAATGACTCGTCAAAGCTAATTCTTACGATGCAGAGCAAGCATAGCTCAGCTGGTTAGGTTTTTTTGGTGGAATCAACCCACCCGGATTGAGGCAACGTCCCCATTGACAACGAGGCGACTGTAGTGACTTCGTGAATCTCAAGACACTACAAGAAACCATGTAATCCATGACATTCAAATTCCGTGATGGATCAACTAAAAACTGTCACAACATCCGTGACATTTTTTAGATTTGGTCATGTCTTAAGCGTCACAAATTAACCTGCGTGTCATTTCTCCTAAACCGTCATGGATTGACTCAATCCATGAGCGTATCTTGACCGTCATAGAACAGTCTCAGGTTCGTGTAGCTCAAACCAAGCCCAGAGTTAGTGACATGCTAAACCGTCACGGATTGATTCAATTCATGACGTTTCCTTACCGTCATGGAACAACCTCAAGCTTGTGTAGCCCAATCTAAGCCCAGAGTTAGCGACGAAAACAATCGTTACAGACTATCACCATGTGAGAAAGAAATCCGTCATAAATTGAATAACCATGTTTCCGGAACATTATTTTTCATTGCCCATTTTCTGTCCCATTATTTTCTGATCATATTAAAGATAGCATAGATCCATTGCCAAAAGTAGCACATTTCACAAAAAATCTGGGCACAATACATAGTATCACAATCACAGGTTGACACATACAAAATCATAAGTTCTAAAACAGCCGACTCAGTCTTTCGGAGGCACTCATAGGGGTAAGGGTTGCAAGCGTATGTTCATAGGGCGAGGACTCATGCGTGCTTGTGAGTGTGCGTTTGTACCGTGTTTCAAAAAAAAGGCTAAGTTTTACGATGCACAATACTACCACGTCTTGTTGTGATTATGAAAAACAATAATCAAGACATGCTATTGCAGTCATCCATGCTAATTAGTACAGTGTAAAGGAGTAGCAGAAAGCAGCAGCAAAGAGGAAAAAACCACACACATGAAACACTTGTCTAGTAAAGTCTTAACCGTAGTATCTCCTTAGGTAAATGAAAATGTAGCTTTAGTTCATAACAACTTATCATATCATATAGAATCCTTTGTTTCTCCCGTCAGGCTACTGTTTTACTGTTGCGCTACTGTTTACTGTTCCTCCCGCGCGGGTCCATCACAGCCGTTTGTTTCCTTCGCGCGCCATCTCGGCCGTTCCTGCCCGAGCCTTATCCTCTTCCCCAATGCGCATCCCCTTCGCCTTCCCCGACCCAGCTCCGATGCCCTCGCCGTCCTCTCCTTGCGCCGCTGCAATCACTATGCCCAGCGTCCCGACGCCGCCTGGCTTCCTCCGCGCCGCAAGCCGGCCAGCAACGCCGGTCTCTGGATCAGGTCGGTACGCCACTCCTGTGCTCTGGTCCCTCTCTTGTGGATTTGGCGGCCTCCTAATCTCCTCGTGTGTTTTGCGTCCATCACCGCTGTGCCACGATCTGCCGTCGTCCCCAACCTGATCTATGTCTCCACGGAAGCCTAGGCAGCCTGCTATCGAGATCCATTGCGCCTCCATCCTGCCGAAGCCTTGCTGGGCACCATCCTCCCCCTACCCATCTCAGGCCCCGAGACCCGGCCGGTGTGAAGTCAGTACTGCAGTTCTTGCCGCCAAAGATGGGTAGCACCATGGAAGCCACCAGTCGACCTCAGGTGCATGTGATTTGATCGTCCGTTGTTTTGTGCTCCATGCCTACTAAGTGTACAATTTACCCACGTGTGCTTGCATTGGGTCAAATACCTAATGCTCTGGATTAATCATGTTTGTTCTTTAGGTGCTCCAGTTGTTCATTTATGGAAAAAACAGTGAAACTGGCTGCAGTGAACTAATGGTGAAAGCATAGGAGCAGAAAAATTCTATACAATCTGCACATTGGTCTTATGCTTCCTGAGGTAATGATCTCTCCTCTCTCTATCCCTTTCTTTACCTTATTTGCATCATTTGAAAAAATTGTGTTCTTTCACTTTTTATCTTGCCAAATTCAACAGGATTGAGTGAATAGTTCGTCTAACTTGAAGCATTGTCGACTAATCTGGAACATTTGCTATCATGTGCTCATCTGTGTGCAGCATATTAAGTGGTTTATCTTCTGTCCATCTGCTTCTCGAATTTTATTTGCATATAACGCAATGAATAGCAGCTATTGTACATATGTCTGTAACAAAATATTATGTTTGGCATTCACAGCTGGGGTGTTTGTAACGAAATATTGACATACTGGTTGAGTACAGTTTGACCAAAATTGGAACAATTCATATTTATTTGGAAAGTACAAAACAATCCTTTTTTCATTGTTGAACTTAATTTTAAAATTGTTTTTTCTCAGGAATTCAAATATCATTCCACACTACATACGTGAGCAGCATCATTCTTTTGGAACAATCATCCGAAAAAAGATAGCAAACAATTGCATGAGATGAAAGTATGACGGTAAGCTGTCATTGATAATGATTTCTAATTCAGTTGTTATACATGATGGTATGACTCATCTGGATTTTTTTTTTTGGAGGGGGGGAATGACTCATCTGGATTAATTGGCACTGTCTTATACACTACTAATTAATCACCAGTCATTTATGTAGTAGAGGAATGTATCTCCCAGACCTGTTTCGATTATATAGCTTCCTGACATAAGTACCAAGGTCTCTCTCCCCCCCCCCCCCCCCCCCCCCCCCCCCCCAAAAAAAATTGAAGCATGAGTTTCATTTAAGTGGGTGGGTCTACCTGCCTTGCCTGAGGTATTTTTCTTGCAACATGTAGATCCAACATATATTTATTCGAATTTAAAACCACAATAGAGTATGGGGGGTACAAGAGCAGCTAGCGATAGCAAACTTATAATGGGATGACTTAAAAAAATAAATCAATATTGGTTCTAAAGGAAAATTTGTAAATCGAAGGGCATGACCATGTGGATGTCAAAGAGCCCTGCATTGCTAAAATGAAAAATATAACTGATGAATGAACTGATTAGAGTCGATGACAAATACCAGGGTTAGGTGCTAGGACAAAACGAGCATGCTCTGGATTCTGACTGGGCTGGCAGTTTATGTTCAATCAATAGGCTTACAAAAAAGAAAGATTATCAGCTAAAAGTTTTGGACTTATACATACATGGTACTATACAGATTTGTGCTAAATAATGGAGTAATTCTAAAAGTACTTTCATCGTGTTCCCTGACAATTTTTGTTTCTAGACCCCTAAAATTGATATTGTTATTGGCCTCTGATCATATAGTATCACGGTAGAGTAATCTTTAGTTGCTTGAATACTTTTTTGCTGTAATTAATATAATGTTGTCTACAAAGAGATTTTCAGTTATCTACCTCAAAGATAATATATAATATCATCAAAATAGAATTTCATGACCTCTTACTTCGAAGTTATCTAGCTCAAAGAGAATTCTCCCTTACTGAGCCGTATTTATTCTCTTATCATTATTATTATGCAGCGCACTAAAATAACTTTACAATGGTTTTTGCAGCGTGCTATGGACCACTGCAAGTTAAAGGCTGAAGAACATTATCCTCATATCTTTTGCGCATGGCATGTTTTGGGCTTATCTCCTTATGTTTTATCAAGGTGTGCATCACATGAGTAGCAATATATGCTGCTCTTCTCACTTGGTCCCTGATTGTTGATTGTTTGTTCATCTAGAGAAACTGTACTACGTTCCTATTGCAAAATTGAATTTGAAGAGTTTTACCTTTGTACTGAATTCTAAAAATCATTTCCCTGTCATACGTGCTTTAGGTGGCTACTTGGTGCAGCATTTGTGAAAACGAGTACCTAAGATGGAATCATGTAGGTAGCCAGCATGGTAAAAAACCTTGAAATCACTCATAGTTTTTGTATGGTGGTAGTTTTCCGATCTCGGAACCAGCATGCTAGAAACAATGTGAAAATGTCTCTCAAGCAGATTCTACGTGTATCCAACCTGATCACTTTGCAAAAATTACGTTCATATGACATTGTGCTATTTTAGTTTCTTTGGCAAAAAGAACAATGAATGATGTGAGTTCTTATATGTGTCGTGTAGACAGTGCACTGTAACTATTGATATTGGGGTTCATTCACCTTTTTTCTAGGTCGTTAGTAACATTATGTTTATTTTATAGATGATAATTTTTGTACTTTTTAAACCAGTTACCAAGAAGATGGAGGAACTCTTTTATTGTTTCATGAAAATATGCATTCTCGAGGAGTCCATATGATCTCTCTCCACTCTGAAACAACATGCAGTTTTTCCCCTTAGAAGACCAGACTGTCATGCATTGGAAGAAGCGACTGCATCCAATTCTAAGTTGTATGTGTATGATGAGGATGTGTAACTCTTAGAACCACAAGCATTGCATGATGTTTAACTTTTAGTGGCCTCATCATTTATGTTTTTCAGAAGAGATAGCCCACTATGATATCTCCATGTCGAGACTATTTTTGTATGTTTAATTCGACAGAAAATAACAATTACATTGACATATCCTTTACATGCTCCCTGTGATAGAATATGTAGGCGGCACCGTCATTATCTGCTCAAACTTATTTCTCAATTTTTCTATAGCTGAGTTTATACTGGATAGAAGAATGTGCCACTGGTAATGTTGCAAATAATGTTTAATTTCATGTTTGATCTTTCTTACATGGCTATATGACATCAACAAACACGCGCGGGGCTCTCACCTAGTATAAAAGGTTTTGTAGGTAATAAAACACTTTGAACTAGAAACAATTATGCGGGCCATTTGCCTCATTGTTTACTGAGCGCTGAACAATCATCTCTCCTTTTACCTTATCACCGCGCATCTGTCTTTTTGGAGTCAGCCGTGCCGGCGGTGCCTTAAATGCCCTGCCCAACCGAAGATCACTGCAATGGGCCACAGCTCTCCAAGCGCTTTGAACAGCAAAGCCCATACCGTGTAGAACAGGGACACCCAGAACCCTCTTCTGGCACACAGCGGCTTGCAAACAAGAGCAATTTGCCAGAGACTTTGTACATTCTTGTAGAGCAACACGAGAGGGGTGATTGCGCATATTAAAATGGCAGTCGACCGTGCAACTGGAGCTAGAACCATATATACGCCCAGTGCAAAGGCAGTAGTCAAGCATGTCACTGAGCTCGTGGCGAAGAAAAGAGAAATATTGAAATGTGTGCGGCGGAATACCAATGTAACCATGGCCATGCCAGAGTACATGAGACCGACGGTAGCCACCGAGGAGCAGATGAAAGCCAGCGTGTTGGCCACCATGAACGCATCGAAGTACCATGGCCCGGCAAGTGTTGGCGTGCCACCATTATTGCTGGTATCCGCTTTGGAACCTCCAGGCAGGGTAAATGTTGCGCCGAAAGTGACTGTTGCGATGAGCACAGATCCAATGCCAAGTGTTTCGGTCGAGCTTGTCATTTTTTCCGATTCTTCTTTGTCCAAATCTTTTGACGCCACGTTTTGCCGGTTGCCTTCATCACGTTGCCCTTCGTTAAGCTGCAGGACGCAATTATCTTGAAGATGATCCATCCGGTGGTTACCATGCATGGCTCCCACACGTATGAGTGTCTGGTATATGACTTTATCGGGGTTCTACAAAAATGAAGTGATTGACGAACATGATGAGAATTGACGTGTAACAAGAAAACTCTCTAGATATGCGGTACTCTCATAAGAGTAATACGGTATACGTACCCCTCCAAAGAAAAAACCTTGGCGGATCTTGCCTTTTGCTACATCAATTGGTGTCAGGCCCCTCTTATTCCGTAAATTCAAGCATACTTCCTTGTTCCGCAAAAGATTGCAGACCATCCCAAGATGCTCAGCATCCACGGCTAGGTGCAGCGCAGTATTGCCATTGTTGTCCTGAATGTTCATTATTGGTTGAAACCTTTGTCTGTAACAAACATACCTGACTACACGCAGTTGCTTGTTCTGGACAGCAACATGAAGGAAAGTTCTGCCTTGGGTGTCACGCAAACTCATGCAACCTGGGCAACTTCTGAGGAGATCGATAATATCAGCCCATCGATTTGTCATGGCAGCTACATGCACGGGAAACAAACCTTGGTTGTCATGCTGATAGGCCATAGCTGGGTTGGCCCTCAGTAGATGCGATGTTGGGACCTTTTGCGGCAATGTGTAACTCCAACACCAGACCCGAATAAGTGGACGTCTCTCAACAGATAAAGCGAAATGAAGAGGTGTGCTATCATTTCCGTCCTTGCCTCTGGCAAGGTCTTCGTTCCAACCAAGCACCATTCTTGTCATCTCTGCAAAATATATGACCTTTCTTTGTTAAACAACAACTAATTAAGGATACCACTCCTACGCTCAAGACATGCAGAGATCTACTACCGGCCGGCTTCCTGTTACTAGATTTAGAAAAAAAAATGCTCTTTCATGGTATAGTAATAATTCTTCTCCGTACGTTTTACTAGCTAGCGAAGAATTGTTGCAACATACAACAATTGTGAAGAATTGTTGCAACATACAAAAGCTATTGCCATAATTTTTAACTATATATATATATATATTCTTTTCCCCCTAAATTTTCTACATTGAATAGAGAGGATCAGAATTTCTTTCATATTCTTTGCACAAATAATATCATTGACATGGCAATTTATTCTCCATCGAATGTCGAGGTCCAAAAATCGACCCTTATATCCGGAGTAGCTAGCTAGTCAGCTACAATACTTTTCATGTTTTCTTTACTTTAATAATTTCCTTGTCAAAAATAAATATTGCTTCAACAATGATTTTATTGTCACAATAAATAAAACGAAATTATGACAATATATTTTTTATTGCCAAAGAAATAGTAGCTTTAAATTTAGCTAATTGTCATGCTAATACTGTGGCAACAAGCCCCCAGTTATTACAACAAAAATAAAAGAATGTACCAACAACTTTACAACATGCTAATTAATAATTGAGATGGTTGGTAATGATTTTCCAACAATACAATACATAAATTTTATTTTCCAACAATACAATACATAAATTACAACGATTTTTGCCAGGCTAAAGCTAGAGAGAGGTGCAGTGAACTCGTGAGGGAACCCTATGTATGTTATCCCTATATCTATGTATTCTCAGTCAAGTAAAGACAATTTGACACCCATATAAAAATTATATTGTAGTTGGTATGCTAAAATAAAGTGATTTAGATCTTAATTTCGGGCACAATATATAGTATATCCTGTCCAACCAATAATGGAGCCAGGAGGATTCTGTGAGTCTTGCGTAGATCCATGTAGTGTAGCATTTGTATTAGATATATAGACACATAAAAGGGGTGAAATGTATCACACAGATAAAATCACTACTACAGAAAAGGCCTATAATGACCGGCTGAGATCCATTATAGTACTCCATTCACAATTCTTCACAACTAAATTAGTAACGGGCTGAGATCCATTATAGTTTTCAACATGCATTAAAATATCTAGCTAGTGGAGTAGTAGATATCCATTCAGTTTTCAACATGCATTAAAATAGCCCGAGCGCTATAGCTTTTTTGAAGAGGCTGCTGCTACGATATTGCATATTATGTCGCTAATGCCTTTAAGGGTGTTATTATGGAGAATAGCTGCGCTAAATGTTTTTAACAAAGCCTATTTTGCGGTGTAAAACATAAAATGGTGTTAGCTAATGTCGATATTGTGTTGCCCATTAGTGTATGAATTAATATAATTATCTATTTGGTGTTTGGCTGTTTTTCTTATGTCCTAGTAGACAAGTATTTAAGTGAACAGTCATCTATGGGAGTGATGTTATGTGCTAGAATGTGAGTATATTTGCTCAAATCGCTCATTTCTTGGCTATATATAGATTACAAGTTTCTTGAAAAAACACTAAAGGTCTTTCCTCTGCTATAGCTGCGCTATAGCTTGGGTCAGCTTTTTAGTTGAGCCTCTGCCAAATTCTATAGCACGCGATTTAAAACACTACTTTCCAACGAAAACAGTTGATATGTAACCATGGTGTTGACGGTCGTTAAGTACCACTTTCGACCGCCAATATTCCTACAAATAAAGAAGAATTAGCATTTCTTATACGCATATTTATTTAAACTAATAACGAGTTTTGGTAGATTTTTATATGCAGGTGTATTTCAAAGGAAAATGAGCTGAGGTGAGAAGATATTGTCCCATGACATCAAGATGAATCAAAGAGGCAATTGGACATCAAGAAATGATTATTCAAATAATAAATTCAATCTCGCCATGTTGAAGCCCTCGTCTACCACAGAGAGAGGAGGGGGGGGGGGGGGGGGGGGGGGAGAGAGAGAGAGAGAGAGAGAGAGAGAGAGAGAGAGCAGCTAGGGTTGGACTGAAACCCTAGCCGCTTGTTTTATACTCCCTCCAGTGTCAAAATAGTTGTCGTTTTGAAGTAATCCTAAGTCAAACTTTTAAAACTTTGACTGCAAATATATTTTGACGTCTTAAGTTTAAAAACGTGGAAATGACATTAATAGATTTGTATTGAAATATGATTTAATAAAAGTAAACTTTAACTATATTTTATAGCAAAAAATATTAAGCAAAATTATGTTTTTGAGACCGTGTCAATGTCCAAAACGACTACTATTTTGACACTGGAGGGAGTATGGGGTTCACTGTTGGCACTGCGGAAGGCCTTTATGTGGCCCGTCTTTGGCTCTCACGTGGCCTGTTACGAGTTTATTTTTAGTGGCAGGCCACATAAGAAACTACCACTATAATTTATTTGATGGACCACAAAAGCACCCACTAGAAATGGTGATTTTCAGTGAGGGATGGTTAAGTGGGCCACAAAAGAACCCACTATGGCAATTTAATCATGCAACAAACGCACGGAAAATGATCATAGGGAGATGTACGGCACAATAGAAAATTACAACACATCGCGCGCCTATGTTTTCTAAAGTAAATAATTTCTTGATTACCTTGAATGTTTGTGGTCGCTTGAAAGAACGATTATATTAGAATCTAGGTAAAATAAAAGACTATGGGCAAGAATTTCGAAGAGCCACGCACCTTCTCCGTGGAGAACAGCAGAGTGCAAGGCATTTTGTCCGTTGGGTCCAGAGTAAGACAGGGCGTCACCACACAGCTTTCGCAACTCTTGCGCGATGTCCTTGCGCCCTAGCGAGACGGCCAGGTACATCGGTGAGATGCCATCGCGGTCAAGCCGCCCACCCAGCTCCGGAGCAACCCACAGCATCAGCTCCACCATGTCCGTGTCGCCGACGCTGACCGCCAGGTGCAAGGCTGTCTCCCCGCGGTTGTTGGTCTTCATCAAGATGTCGGCAGCCGTGGCATGACCGCACTCCTTGCCCACCAATGTCATCAGATGGCAAAACATGCGCAATTTGCCTAACCTGGTGGCTTGATGCAGGATGGTGTCGCCTCCGTTGCCCTCCAGTACAGCATCATTCCGGAGATGCTGGGTTCTCCTGCAGATCTCCTCCGCGCATCTGATGCATGTGCGCCCCTCCAGGTCCAGCCTGTTGTCGTCCCTTGTTTGCTCGGCGTTGGGCAGCGGTACGGCCGTGTGCTCGCCGGCGTTGGCTTCAGGGAAGGCAGGACCATCAGAACTGCCGCAGTGCCAGCACTGGGCCGGCCAGAGCAGCGCACGATGCATGATCACCCGTGGGTGCTCTCGAAGGTAGGATGAAAAGGTGTGAGCTTCACCACCGTCGCGGCCAGGAAGGTTGCGCATCTCATCGGCGCAGGTGGGTTCGCCATTGCCACTGCTGCTACCAGCTACTCACGCACGCACTTTGTGGCAATTTGAAGCACTAATTAGGCGCATCATCCTTACAATCGATCTTATCTACGGTATGCCCAAAATGGCTGCCCACTGGCTGTTAAAATTATCCTGGTCTCGCGACGTCTCCCTGTCATCTAGCTAGTATACCTTTTCCTTTTGTTTAATGTACCTTTTTCCTTAATTTTGTAACTCCAACCTACCGTACGTGAGGAGCAAAGAGAGGGACGACTGCTAAACTTGTGCGCCCCTAATTGGTGAAGCGAAGGAGGAAGCGGCGCCGGTGCAGAGCTTGGAGGTGAAGAAGATCGGGAGGGAGCAGAATAAAGTCGCACACGAGCTTGCGCATTTAGCTGTTAGTTTGAGAAAGAGTCGGGTGTGTTTTAATTTCTGTCCAGAGTTTGTAAACAATCAAGTTGATCGTGAACGAGTCGTTCTTGGTGCTTCACCAGGCGTTGTGTCACTGGGTTGTAATAATGCTACTTAATATAGTTCCCCGTTTGCAGAGAGAGAGAGAGAGAGAGAGAGAGAGGGGATGGCCAACGAACCTATTGCTAAGCGCCAAGCATGGTTGGTTTCAAATATCCATCAAACCATGGAAGGTAGCGCATCCGCGCAGGTGGGTTCGCCATTGCCACTGCTACCAGCTACTCACGCACGAACTTTGTGGCAATTTAAACCACTAATTAGGCGCATCATCCTTACAATTGATCTTTTCTATGGCATGCCCAAAATGGCTGCCCACTGGCTCTTAAAATTATTCTGGTCTCGCGACGTCTCCCCTGTCATCTATACCTTTCCTTTTGTTTAATGTACCTTTTTCCTTAATTAGTCACTCCAACCTACCGTAGTGGAGCAAAGAGAGGGACTACCAACCAGCGGCCTATATTTTGGCCCTGTTTGGATTCATGGGTTAGAGTTAGATTGGACCAAACTAACCCTAAAATATCCAAACAGAAGGGTTAGATGCATCTAACCCACTCATAAAAACTATCCCGGTAAATAGGTGCTAATTGGGTTGGATTGAGGTGAGGCCCACTGAATTTCTCTCCTCATGCTGCACGGAATCCCTCCTAAATGATTGAGAAAGTGTATTTATTACCAATCTAACCCTGTCATTCAAACACCTCTTTGGTTAGAGTTAGTTTAGGGATAGAGTTAGAGTTAGTTTGTAACTCTAACTCTAACCGAGTTGGAGTATCCAAACAGGGCCATTGCTAAGCGCCAAGCATGGTTGGTTTCAAATATCCATCAAACCACGGAAACCGCTCACAGCCGGTATGCCAGAAAACCGGGCCAAAACCCAAACATGATTTTTGATGAAATTTTGACAGCAAATCAGTCGGTTTTACCAGTTTATAGAGAAAGTTTCTTCTTTTGTAGGCAAACTGGTCGTTTTTTTCCCGGTTTATGAAATTTTAATTTGAAAAATGCAAATTTATTCAAACTCAAATACTGAAAACCCGCCCACCGATGATACCTAGCTGGACTGGTTTATCCACTAGTTTCGGTTGGTTTTGCAAAGCCTTGTCACAACTAGGGCTGGACGAAAAGCTCGTGGCTCGTTAGCTCGGCTCGGCTCGTGACTAACTCGGCTCGGCTCGGCTCGGCTCGTTCACTTTTTCTAACGAGTCGAGCCAGCTTTCTAGCTCGTTATGTTTAACGAGCTGGCTCGAGCTGGCTCGTGAGCCGCTCGCGAGCTAAACGAGCCAGCAAATCCCAACAAACCCAGCGCCCCTCGTTCCTCTCCTCCCTCTTCACACTTTATTCTTTTCCCAAATCGTGCCGCCACCACACTTTGCCTCCTCTTAAGTCCCCATCATGTACCTGCCTCACTGGCCTGTCACCCCGCTCCCTCGCCGTCCACTTGCGAGCTTGACCGGAGGAGCTCCGCAAGGTTATTGCTGCCTCCTTTCCTCTGTCACAACGCTCGTCTCTGTTTCCCTCCGTCATCGACGCTGCAGCCATCAACGCCAAAGCTCATGGCGAGCAGGAGCTCATTGTCCTCACCGCTCTCCCTAAGACCATGGCGACGATGGAAGGGGACCGAGTCAAGATTCAAGCCATGGATACACGACGTGATGCACGACGGCCGACGGCTGAATCCGGGCGGTGCCCCCCCCCCCCCCTCCCCCCTACTCTCCTTGTGCGGTCGTGCCGGCTCCTCCCCGTCACCAGGCTCCATCCCCTCTCGGCCGTGATGACCTCCACGATGTCGTTGGCCTCTGCCTCCCCGTCGTCTTGTTCCTTAAGTCACGACATAGATGCTGGAGACGAGCTTAACGAGCTGGCTCGCGAGCCAGCTCGAGCTCATAACGAGCCGAGCCGAGCCAGCATTGTAGCTCGTTAAGATAACGAGCCGAGCCGAGCCAGCTCGTTATCCTAACAAGCTGGACCGAGCCGAGCCGAGCCGAGCCGAGCTGGCTCGGTAGTCCAGCCCTAGTCACAACCGTCGTCTCTCTCTCATACATTGGAGACCAATTAATGCAATAATCTTATCCGTTGATATTAATATACTATTTATCTCTGTCCTCACCTCAGCCTCAATCCAACCCCGGTCTATGCATGCGGCCGCACGGACTGAGCCATGTGTCGGTCCCTTGTAGACGCGCCAAGCTAAGCGAAGCGCTTAATTCCATTTCTCTCTCGTCGAGCTCGTCTCACGTGATGACACATCAGTCGTTACGACCACTGTTAATCTTGCTCTGTGCATAGAGAACACGGTAGAAGCACATACCGTCGGATATTTTCACGGCCACACGCGCTACGTATCTTCATTGGGATTCGTGAGAAGAACTGTTGGTTCGAAAGGGGGTTTTCCTAGGAGATAATTACATAAACCACTCTATAAGTCACCTGGAGTGATTTCCACCCAAAAATGTTTTCGTTACAGACCCACTATATGCGTTGGGTTCGCGCATAGCGGGATCATCATATCCTCCGCGGTGCCTGCATTGGGCCGGCGAGAGCAGCGCACGATGCATGACCACCTGTGGCTGGTCTCGAAGTTAGGATGAAAAGGTATGAGCTTCCTCCCTACATGCCAGGCCAGGAAGGTTGCGCATCGGCGCAGGTTTGCCGCCGGAGTTCGAGGCGCTCACCATTGACACTGCTACAAGCTACTCAACGCGGATTTTTTGCGAGCGGCCTCACGTACGGCCCCTGCCCAGCGTCGATGCGTGTTCGGTAGTTGTCTCACGGGGGATTTTTTAATCATGCGATGGTGGAAGGCAACCACGTGCTCACGAATCTTTTCGTCTATCCAACGGCGCAGGAAAGCGGCCGTAGCTCAGGCCTGCCGCAAAAGTTGATTTCCGACAAACTACTAACGCACACACTTTGTGGCAATTTGAAGCACTAATTAGGCGCGTCATCCTCACAATCGATCTCGTCTACCATATGCCTAAAAAAGGCTGCCCACTGGCTGTTAAAATTATTCTGGTGTCGGAATCGTCTCCCTGTCATCTATACCTTTTTCCTTAATTTTGTTAAGGTACCGTGGGGGAGCAAAAGAGGGATGAATCGGGGCCCCACAAGCAATTGCTAAGCACCAAGCATGATTAGTTTCAAATATCCATCAAACCGCAACAACCACTCACAGCCGGTATGCCGGAAAACCGGGCAAAAACCCAAAAATATATTTGAATGAAATTTGAAAGTAATTAATGACCGTTAGTAGATTGTACTTATAAAGGATATATAGATACAACCTCGCAAAAAAAAAAAAGAATATATAGATACAGGAACCGTTAGGAAGCCGATAATCGCAAGGACTAAAAAGCACAGCCATAATGTACACCAAACAGTTATCCCTCATTGTCTAGAGGGCCTCTCGCAACAGGGAAGAATGAGATCATGTACGCCTTAAAAGTAGGGAGTCGGGGGACCAATGAAGTTCTTTTGTCGCTCCCTCCATATTTATATATAGTGGGACAGAGCCTTCCTTATTGCATTGATAAATTTTGGAATGCTAAACGCTTTCGAGATCACGATTACAACAGTAAATAATTGGATTCTGATGCAATAACTTGTTATATCTTTCAAATATCAGTTAGATAAGTTGCCTTGGTGATAGGTCAACAAATTTAAAAGCGGAGGGGAGTAACTGATAAGTTAGATTATGATGCAATAACTTGAATAAGACGACAGTCAATCGTAACTCAAAAAGTCAATGGTGTCAACAATTTAAAATCGGAGGGAGTAACTGATAAATTGCCTCACCCGTTGGTGATAGGTCGCCGTGACGGGAGCAACCGAGTGGTGAGCTTGTTTGGGGATTCGAGAGCAAGTTTGGATTTTGTGGTGTCAGCTGGTAAGACAGAGGTGGAGAAGCCGGCGCCGCCATCCACCTTTGACGGGAGCAAGGCGGCTTATCCAAATCAAAATTGAGGGGGCTTTTTGCATATATTCAGGTCGCGATAATTATCTGTGATCCAGATATTTACAGATATACCTCTGATTTGAATCGCGATCAATAGTCGCGATTCAAAATAGGGGGCATTTTGTAAAAAAAACATGCATGCCGGCGACATGATACTCGTCGCCTCGACGACCACTCCTCACCTGGCTCCGCCACTAGACTAGGACGACTCCTTTCTGCTCCATCCATTAAACCCACTCCTTTCTTCAACTAGGATGGTTGAAGACGACCAAGAAAACTGTGTCCGTCAGTTGGGCTTGAACTGGATCGCATCGCAGCCATTTGGCCCAGCTAAAATAGCAGCAGCTCTTAATTGAGTCTGGGCTAAATAGCAGCAGCCCAAAAAAGCAACTTTATTGTGTTTACTGTTTAGCCTATTGGCCCATGCGACTGCCCAGCCTGCTCCTGACCAAGTGGCCCATGCGACTGCCCAGCCTTTTTTGAGACAGTCGTTTGTTCCTTTATCCCTTCAATCTTCTTTCATTTTTGCATGTAGAAAACACATTAGTAGTACATTTTTGCAATTAGTAGTTCATTTTTTTCCATAAATCTGTAGATTCACAACATGTTCAGAAAAACATTGGCAAAATATTTTTCAAGTTCAAAAAATTAATTTTCACTAAAAAGAAGTTCAAGAAATTGTTCCAACACTAATAATAGTTAATACACCCAAAAAGATATATTTAGAAGACTAATAAAAATAAATCATACAAGAGTTTGATGACATAAAAAACACTATATGTCAGTGCCCAAAAGAAAATTTGTGGTATGCGTCATTCTCTATTTCTCTTCTCATTTAAGAAAACGTCACATTTAAAAGACACACAAATTTATCTTTTCTTCATAAATAGAAAAAGTTTTTTTTTCACTCGAAAAAATATAATTTTTTTTTTTGTTCTAAAAAAAATCTTCAGCCCCCCTTACATAGGAAAAAGTCCATTTTACTCCCTTAAACAATCCACTTTGTCTATTTTACCCCATAAACAAAATGATGACTCATTTTACCCCCCAAACAATTATATTTGGTGCAATATACACCTTTTTAAAGTTTGTCTTTTTTGTATATCAGCCTACAAGTGGAATTTGAAGCTCAAATTTTGTATGGTGGTAACTCACACAAAAGCCTATAGTAAAAAAATTATGACATATTATTTTAATATTATTTACATAGTTCAATGGAAATTAACGTTATATGCATAAATATGATATCGAAAAAGTAATTTAAAAATATTTTAACATAGATTATTGTGGCAACTAACATCATGCAAAATTTGAGCTTCAAATTCTACTTGTAGAATGAGAAACAAAAGAAACAAACTTCAATAGGGTGTACATTGCACCGAATGAAATTGTTTGAGGGAGTAAAGTGAGCCATTATTTTGTTTAGGGAGTGAAACAAACAAAGTGAATTGTTCGGGGGAGTAAAATAGACTTTTTCCCCTTACATTTATGGTCTAATCCGCCACTGCCCGCACATCCATGAAACGCTTCCGCCCGAAGAGCGTGGTGGGCAGCGGCGTACACTGAGCACAAAGAGCATTGCGACGAGACATCTGCCGCCGCTGTGGTCGGACCTGGAGAAGAAGCGTTTTGCCCTGCCGTTGCCATTACTCGGGTCTGAAGACGGATCAGGCACAGCGGACGAGTCGACCAGCACCAGCCCAAATGGGTACGTTGACTGTGTTCCATGCCTGATGATCAATGTGTTGTAAAACTCTTAATGGGCCACACCCAACTTCTAGAAGAAGCTGTCCTGGTCCATGTGGGCTACTTTATCGAATTGGAGCCCAACACGAAGTTAGGGTTTCCCCCTTATAAATAGTTGAGGAGACCCCCCTGTGTACCCTGACATCAGAATTTCGCAATAAAGAATTTTGTCTCCTCTATTCCAGTTTTACTTTTTGTTATCTGTCGTGATCTACGTGCCGTCGTTCCGCCGATAACCAAACACGTTATCAGCACGCTCTACGAGGAATTCGCCCAGCAGATCGGTGAACTACGGTACGATTTTTGTTGTTTTTCGTATGACTGTTTATCTTGACTCGTTGCAGCCAAGATCTGTCCATTGAAAGGCAAGCTGCTGCGGAGCAGATTAGTCAACAACAACAAAGATCGGATCTGCACGATACATACTGTTGCAGATCCAGATCGCGCAATCAGATCTGTACAAAGCGGGTATCTCGCAACCTGACCTTGTGCAGATCGCGCAAGAAGAAAAACAACAGAACAGGCGCAACGTCGCCGGAACAAAACCTCCGGTGCAACGTCACCGGAGCGTCGAGTTCTTCAGATCCAACAAGGGTGGTTCATGAAGAACCCTAACCCTAGATCGCGATCTACATCGACCAAAATCGACGAACAGATCTACAAATCAAAGTCGCCGAATCGACGAATCCAAGATCTGCAAACAAGAAAAAAAACGACGCCGCCGCCGCGGGCCAACGCGCCCGGGCTGACGCGCGAACCGGGCCAACGCGCCCGGACCGCCGTAGGCCGCGCCGCCGCCGCGCTGACCACGGCCCCGGCCTCAGCTGCGCGCGCCGCAAGATCCGGCGCGCAGCCTCGCCGCACCATCAGCTCCGGCATCCGCGCTGCTCGGCCTGGCCATGGCGCGCCGCACGGCCCAGCCTCCACGCGCTTCGGCCCGGCAGCGCGCCACCCCGGCCCAGCTGAGCGCCGTCTCGGCCTCAGCCGCGTGCGCGCAGCAGGCTCCACCCACGAGCAGTAGGCCACGCGCAGCCACGGGTCCCGGCCACATCGAGCCGCCGTGCTGGACCAGCTTCGGTCACCGCGCCGCTGCCCCGGTGCCAATCCGACATGGCGAGCCGCTGCGCAGCTGCTGCGGGCTCACCGGCCACCGCGGACTGGAGCGCCACCCCGGGCTCGGGTCACCGCGCCGCGCGCGGGTCACTGCACCACAACCGCGCCGTGCGCGGGTCGCCGCCCCTTGGCTCATCACTCAGATCTGAGGATCCAGAAAGAAAGAAACAAGAAGAGGAAGAGGAGGTGGCGGCGCAGCCGGGTGGAGAGAAGTGAGGGAGAAACTGAAGAGAGCTAGGGTTTCGGCCCTCATATACTCGACTCAGATTTTACGAAAAAGCCCTCAACTTTTCAGGAAATTGCGAATAAGTCCTCGCGCGGTTCAGGATTTTACAGAAAAGTCCGAAACTTACAAAGAAGCCCTGAGGATATCAGAAAATTACGAGAATATACTCGGAAATTCTGAATTTTCAATGAAGCCCTCGGAGTAGCAGAAATTTATGAAAATATCCTCGGAACATCTGGAAATTACCAGAATATCCCTGGAATCTCTGAAAATTATGAAAAAATCCTGTTAATTACGAAAATTGACATGGATAATCCGAAAATTGCTGGATTGTGTTATTTTTGTATATAACACCCCAGTTTTTGGTGTCTTTATATAGAAACACCAATATTATAACTTAAACACGCAGTTTTTGTTATACTTATGCCCTCTATTACTTGGATACATGAATTAATCCTTGCACATTGACATCATGCAGATGTCTGACCTTGTGAAGAGAGACTTTGAAGTCTTGACTCCTCATGGAAGCAACTACCTGTCATGGGCACTTGATGCGGAAATCCTCCTAAGCAGCACAGATCTTTTGAAGACCGTTCTGCCTAAGCCGGGTGACACTGCTGCAACAAATGTGGAGAAGGCGCAGGCATTGCATTTCTTGCGCCACCACTTAAGTGCTACTCTGAAGAGTGAATACATGACAGAACGTGATCCAAAAGTCTTGTGGGACTCATTGAAGAAACGCTTTGAGCAGATTGAAAATGTCTTACTCCCCAAGGTTGAGCGTGAATGGCAAAACCTACGCTACCAAGACTACAAGACTGTGGAGGATTACAACACCAAGCTTTACGGGATTGTCACACGCATGAAGCTTTGTGGCAAAGAGCTCACGCAAAAGGATCTTATTAACAAGACCCTCTCCACCTTTCACCCTAAGTTCACTCATGTGAGCCGCCAGTACAAGAAGGAGAATTATGAAACCTATGTCGCCCTGAGTAATGCATTGCAGCAAGATCAGGGGGAGGACGAATTGATCATGGAGAATCATAAGAATCGTCCTACTGGCTCCTTGGCACCGCATGAAGCGAATGCCGTCTCCTTCAATAAGAAGAAGAAGAACAAGAATAATAAGGGTAAAGGTGCTCCCAAAGCTTCACCAAATGCACCCCCGAAGGTTCAAAACAAACCTAATGCTTTCAAGAAGAACGCAAAAGGGAAGTCAAAGAAGACACCTTCAGGGGGAGCGTACGGTGAACAGGATCAAGATTGCTATAGGTGTGGTATGCATGGCCATTGGTCCAAAATATGTGAAACACCACAGAAGTATGTTGACATGTACAAAGACCTCAAAAAGAAGCTCGCGCAGCATGAGGCTAACTTTGTTGAAGGCACGCAGCCAACAACAAAGACACCAATGGGCCATGCATCACCAAGCAAATCCCCTGACCTGGAGTTGGACAATGACCTCGTGGATGAGGACATTGATGATGAGGAAGATGTGCATGGAGATTCTGCGTAGTCATGAAGACTATTAAGAATTACTTAGTTATCTATTTGTAATAGGAGTGAAATAAGTTTAAATTCCTCGAAGGAATTAGTTCGTTTATGTAATCTCTCGAAGAGAAGACATTTGCTTTGAATAAATTAGTTTGTGAAGTTTGTCATTTTATTACTCTCTTTGTTTATACATTTCTTATGTATGACTTACAACATTGTGGAGGAAAATGACTATGGATGAGGAGCTCTGTCTCGTAGACAGTTGCACCACTGCTACTATTTTAAGGGACACTTGCTATTTCCAAATGCTTCAAAAGTATACTGGAAATATTCTTACTGTTATTGGCAATAACAATAAGATTGTTAGCACAGGAAGGGCCACATTTGTCCTACCAAATGGTACGCAATTAACAATCCAAGAAGCTCTACTTTATTCGGATTTAACTCGGACATTGTTAAGCTTTAAGGATATCCGAAGAAATGGGTTTCACGTAGAAATCAATGACGATGGAGGTGAAGAACGTCTTATCATAACCAAGAAAGAAGGCAATAAGAAGACCTTGTACTATACGTACATTAAGCCAAACAAAGAATTTGCTACGTTCAAGACAATCTTTACCAATCAAGAAGCATATAGATTATGGCATGACCGTCTTGGTCACCCTGGCCTTAATATGATGCAAAGAATTACGAAGAATGCAACAGGGCATAATTTGAAGACAAAAGATTTCCCAAATCAAGCAGATTTCTTGTGCATTGCATGCGCAAAGGGGAAGCTTATTACTCGCCCCTCGCAGCTTAAGATTCAAGCAGAATCTATGCCATTCCTTGAACGAATTCAAGGTGATATATGCGGACCAATTAGTCCCTTATCAGGGCATTTCCGCTATTTTATGGTGTTAATAGACGCTTTCTCGAAGTGGAGCCATGTATGTCTATTATCTACTAGAAACCATGCATTTGCACGATTGACTGCCCAGATCATACAATTGAAGACACATTTTCCAGGTCATAGAATCAAATCCATTCGAATGGATAATGCTGTAGAATTTAAATCGAAGGTATTTGATGATTATTGTATGAGTATGGGCATCAAAGTGGAACACTCTGTACCACACGTGCATACACAAAATGGTCTTGCAGAATCATTAATCAAGAGGATCAAATTGATCGCTCGACCATTGTTACAGAATTGCTTATTGCCTACCTCTTGTTGGGGGCATGCGGTGTTGCATGCAGCAACACTTATCCAATTACGACCATCTGCTACACATGAAGAATCACCATTAGCATTGGTGCGTGGTAGAATACCAAATGTTTCCCATTTACGGAGATTTGGATGTGCTGTATACATTCCAATCCCTCCACCTATGTGAACTGCTATGGGCGCACAACGGAAACTCACAGTTTACGTTGGATATGAAAGTCCGTCCAGAATCAAGTACTTAGAACCCTCCACTGGAGATTTGCATACTGCAAGGTTTGCTGATTGTATCATTAATGAAGATCATTTCCCGGCATTAGGGGGAGGAAAGTATCTCTCTAGAGAAGAATGCCGGCAAATAGATTGGGATGCTAAAGGAATCCTAGGAATGGATCCTCGCACTAAAGAAGCTGAACTCGAAGTTCAGAATATACTCCACTTGCAGAGAGTTGCTAATGAATTGCCTGAAGCTTTCACCAATACAAGAGACATTATGAAGTCTCATATACCGGCTGTAAATGCTCCTGAAAGAATAGAAATCCCATTTGAAGAGGATGAATATATGGAATTCCAACCTTCTTCCATAAAAGCAACGAATGCTAGAAAGAGGGGGAGTGAACCGGTTACAAAGGCACCCAAGAAGCCTAGAGTACAAGCTCAAGCTAAAACTCCTAGGAGACGTCCTGCGGAGAAGAAGCCTAAGCAAACTGCTCAAAAGAAAACCAAAGAAGGTGAAAGTGATCCACATAAAGTGGTGAGACTGGAAGAACGAAACCCAAGTGAGAATGTGCATGAAACTCATGAGGGGATATCGGAAATTCCTGACCTCAATGTATCTATTGATAATGAGGATCAAGGAAACGAAAACTCAACGAATTATGTTGAGACGGGAGTGGTATATAATAGAAAGACACTTGAAGTCAATACATACTTTGCCGAAACAATTGCAACACAAATTGATTTGGAATCTGAACCAAAATCAATAAAGGAATGCAAGAAGCGTCCTGATTGGCCAAAGTGGAAAGATGCAATCTGTGCAGAGTTAAACTCGCTAAAGAAAAGAAAAGTGTTTGGTAGTGTAAACCTTACACCAACTGGCATTAAACCAGTAGGTCACAAATGGGTGTTTGTCAGGAAGAGAAATGCTCAAAATGAAGTGACTAGATATAAGGCGAGACTCGTAGCTCAAGGTTTCACACAGAGACCTGGGATTGACTACCAAGAAACCTACTCTCCCGTAATGGATGGAATCACATTCCGGTATTTGATCTCAATGGCGGTGAATATGAATTTGCAGATGCGACTTATGGATGTGGTCACAGCATATCTATATGGAACATTAGATACAGAAATCTATATGAAAGTTCCAGAAGGTATAAAAGTCCCAAATGAAGATGACCGCAAATTATATAGTGTCAAATTACAGAAGTCACTATATGGTTTGAAACAATCAGGAAGAATGTGGTACAACAAGTTGAGTACATTTCTCTTGCAAAAGGGATTTGTGAAGAATGAAGATTGTCCTTGTGTATTCATAAAGAAATCAGAGAAAGGCTTTTGTATAATCTCTGTTTACGTTGATGACTTGAACATCATTGGTACTACCAATGAAATTGAAGAAACTTGCTCATACTTAAAGACTGAATTTGAAATGAAAGACTTGGGCAAGACTACATATTGTTTAGGTTTGCAACTTGAACATACTCCTGAAGGGATACTCTTACATCAATCAAACTATACCAAGAATGTATTAGAGAGATTTAATATGCACGAAGCATATGCACTCCGATCACCTATGGTGGTGAGATCACTTGATATAGATGGAGATCCTTTTAGACCGAAGCAGGAAGATGAGGAATTATTGGGACCTCAATATCCATACCTCAGTGCCATTGGAGTCTTGATGTACCTTGCGAATGGTACAAGGCCCGACATAGCTTTTGCTGTTAATCTACTTGCAAGATATAGCTCAGCACCAACTCGAAGGCATTGAAATGGCATCAAGCAAATCCTCTGATATTTGAGAGGAACTGAAGATCTTGGATTATTTTTCAAGAAGAATGGAGAATTAACCCTTGTGGGTTATGTTGATGCTGGATATTTATCCGATCCACATAAATCAATATTTCAGACGGGATATGTGTTTTTATTTGGAGGAACTGCAATTTCGTGGAAGTCAACGAAGCAAACATTGGTTGCTACATCGACAAATTACTCGGAGATCATTGCATTGTTTGAAGCTGCAAAGGAGTGCGCCTGGCTCAGGAGGATGACAAGCCATATAATGAATACTTGTGGAGTGGCGTATACTCCATCCCCTACAATTATCTATGAAGATAATAAAGCTTGTATTGCACAAGTACAATCGGGATACGTAAAGTCAAACAGGACAAAGCATATGTTACCTAAATTCTTCCACACGCATGAAATGGAAGAGCAGGGAGAGATTTTAGTAACACATGTCCGATCTTGTGACAATCTTGCAGATATGTTCACAAAAGCCTTACCTTCCCGCACTCTCGAAGAGTGTCGGCGTGGTATTGGCATGAGAAGACTTAGAGAAGTGCTTGGAACAGGGGGAGAACTTCCCTAAGTACATCACATTCCCGAACTAAATGAGTTATCTCGAAGATAATTCATATCAGTCATGAAGATTGATAAACATTAATCATGAAGATTAAAAACATTGCACTCTTTTTCCCTTATGAGTTTTTCACATGAAGTTTTCTCAATAAGGTTTTTAACGAGACAATGTGTGCATACAAGTGGTGGTAATATGTGCTCTTTTCTCCAATTTTTCCCACTGGGTTTTTAGGAGTTTTTATGAGGCATACTTATCACGATAAAGAGCCCAAGAGGGAGTGTTGTAAAACTCTTAATGGGCCAGGCCCAACTTCTAGAAGAAGCTGTCCTAGTCCATGTGGGCTACTTTATCGAATTGGAGCCCAACACGAAGTTAGGGTTTCCCCCTTATAAATAGTTGAGGAGACCCCATGTGTACCCTGACATCAGAATTTCGCAATAAAGAATTTTGTCTTCTCTATTCCAGTTTTACTTTTTGTTATCTGTCGTGATCTACGTGCCGTCGTTCCGCCGATAACCTTACACAATGATCACCACAGCAAGAACAGAGCACCGCTTGTTCGCCAAGGACAGAGCATTGCTGTAACGGTAACGGTAACCCCCTACTCTGTTTCTCCTGGCTTTGGCTTTCTAGAACAGAGCATTACTAAAGTTATAGTTCTACTGTTCCGTTGCCTAACATTTGCATGTAGAGAATTAAATCTTCAATAACCAATCAATAAGATTATATTCAACTTTCTAATATTGCAACTTGAAATGTTTTGATGGGCACGCTTCCTGAACTGACATCCAATCCCGTGCTATTCATATTTAACAAGTGCTACAGTCATGGCCAATTTTCAGAAGAGGGAAAATTTCTAGGACTGAAAGTTCCTGAACCACGACTTCACAAAGCGCAAAGAGAGAAAAAAAAGAGAGAGAGGAGGAAGTAGGGAAAAAAGAGAGTAGGCCCATTTCACTTGGTACTTCTTGGAGTTCTTTTATTTGCCTTCTTACCTGCAGTTCATCAACCATGCTTCGGAAGGTCATGCATGATATGAAATCTACCCCGAAGTGAACGAGGGAATTCAATTCTATCAAATCACATACAATACTTGGCTCAAAATGGAAAATAGATTGGAAAATAAGAGGGGCTTAGCCTAACATGGTGGAAGAGAATAACTTTCTTAGCCAAGAAGAGGGCTTGCCATCGTCCACATTTCATCCATCTCGAGGAACCCCTGATGAACCAAATTGTGGAGATAGGCAAGTCATTCTTGGCTAAGAGAAATAGGCTCCTCATCTCCATGTAAGGCTCCCCTCCTCACAACTTGTTTGTTCACTTATGAACTTACCTTGTCTAGTTTGACATCCACACAAGCCGCCTCCGCCAAGTATTTATAATATGGGCAAGAGAAAGGACTAGATAGTGCTTGTCAACCTATGTCTCATTCCAAGACCTTTTTGTAATTTGCATGCATGCCATGGCACTGGCTATCCCTCCATGTAGAATATATTCTGTGCCAAGCAGTCTATTCAGGAAAATCCTAAAACCTAACTTAGCCAAATCGGTTCACAATGGATAAGTATGCTTCAGGCAATATGCACAATTCCAGTTAATATATTGAGAGATTATTTATAATGATATTTTCCAGACTCCCCGGACATTTGATTAGATGAATCTTTTGAAGGCAACCGTACAAAGATACACACTTGCAAGTCTCATAGTAAATAGTAGTGAGCAACAAAAGTAAACAATATGGATGCCATCTCCACTACCATTGTCATCACAGATCCACTTAATTGACATGATAAAATCACTGGTTTGTAAAACTATATTTTCTTTGAGATCCACACCATGAACCTTATATAACTCCTAAAGAGAGAAGTGTATTGTTCTGTTTAAAGATAAAGGAAAGGGGGGGGGGGGGGGGGGGGGGGTTCACTAGTCACTGATTTGTGTCTTGAGTTTGAAGTATTGATATTTTTAACATTCCTGGAATAAAATTTAACCTTGTATTCATTCAATAGCGTACACTATTTAGTGATATACTGGAAACCAAATGTCTTAATTTATACTATTTTTAATTATTTTTATTTGTACTTAGCCAGGACCCCATTTTAACACTCTTTTAACACTCTACTTTTTCATTAATTTGAAGTCGTATAGATCTCCAAGCTGCAACTGTCCCAAACAGGGTATTATATTGCTTGAGCAAAAAGGCAGATAAGTCGTTTTAGTTTTTTTTTATTGCAAGGAAAATGATTCTCTGCATGGTCATCGTTTGTAAATCCATCAATTGAATAATTTCCAAAAACAAATATGCAAATGAAATTGCAGCTTGAGAAGTCACGTGGGTTAATTACATGTTTTGATAAAATACTATGTTCTGTTTGACAAGTGGATTCTGTAAGATATGCATATATTCCCTATTTCCCTTTTTATTTGTGCCTTTAGTAGACATCGTTTTCAAATGGGATAAATGCTAAAATCAAACATGTAATTGAAAAAGCAGGGAATTATAAACTTATGGTAGAGATGTTTGACTAGAATGACTAAGATCCCTATCTCGAATGGTGTCCTAAATTAAGTGGTGGATGTGAACTTTGAGATGACGGAAACGAAAAGAGTCAAAGCATCAAAGATTCTGTTCTGAATGATATTGCCAATCCACAGAAGAATGTCAATAATATATATATTGGCAGGAAGCTTGTCAAAACAAGAGTCCAATACTGGTGCAGCCAAGTGGCAATTGTGACTGGTATGCTTGCATGTGGCCAACTTCCTACCGAAGAACAAGATCCATAAAAAGGACCCGAAATGTAAAACCTTCCCAGGTTCCATCCTCTGCATCTTCATTCCAAACACTATACTCGACAGTCAGTAGGCATGCGTGTCAACCTATGATACATGCATATGATTCACCGGAACAAAAGAAGAAAGGTATTTTCTCTAATATCGATATCTTACGGGACAACTTAATCTTTGCCTTCCATCTTTGGATCTCTCTTTTTCTTATGCAGATACATGTTTTCTAAATATTTATGCTACCAATTTAGAAATTGCACCTTTTCTTATTGGCAAATATGAAACGTCAAGCGTAACAAATTCGTCAAGAATTTAGGTGTTAGGTAAATAGGGTCATGTGGTGTACTTACAGGATGAAATGGGAACAGAATATGTTTTTCCATACACGATTAAATGTTAATATACTGAACCTAATTGTGTAAAAAGAAACTTTAATTATGCTAGTGCAAAAGCCAAAAGGAGAACAATAACTGAAAGATATTCTGTTAGCCTCTCGGGAGAACTGAAGGGTTACTGCCTTTTGCCCTTTACAATGTGTTCTTTAGAAAAAACATTTGTGTAAAAAACGGGTCGATGAATCTGTAGCTTTTATTAGAGTGGGATGGTATACAGTTTCGTTTTAATGTAATTACAACATGACCCTTACAAACAAATGTGCTAAGCAGTATGCTCATTGTCAATAAGTATTATCTTCAAATGAATTCAACTGGTAAATCGTCAAAAAAAAAAGAATTCAACAGGTAATGCTTTTCATGGACCACAACCTTGCCTCACAACCAGTTTCCATACTACGGATGAAAAATTTGACCATTCTTAAATCCACCAGGCCATATAAATAAGTCTCGTCATGTTCCTAGTTTTGTTCTGATCCTCGTTCTAAATGCTAGTGAGTATAACAGCATAAGCAGGTGAACAAAATTTCAAGACTCCAACAGCAACCTTTAAATTTTTAAAAGGGAAGCTCTAGCGGTTTAGTTTATAGCACTGAAATAAAGTTGCAGCAAAAAGGTACCCATATTTTCTACAACAAAGCCCAAACGGTCCTACACTATTACAAGAATCAGCCCAAAGCTGAACACCCGAATGATAAAACGCCATGCTAAAGCATGTTACTACACAAGCCAAAGACTATGTTCACCTGACTTGTAAACTTTGGAATTTGTGGCACCATTCTTGTTGCGTCCAGCATAGTATATATCAATCACACCCTTGGAACAGATGTTAATGTTAGTGACACGTGCCTTGGAAATTTTGAAGTATCCATGAGGCCTTGAGTGAAATAGCAAAGCCTGAATTCTCAAAAAAAAAAATACATATAAAAAAAATTCATGAACGTTGCAATGCAGACTTTTCAGCATATCAGTTCATCCTCTACGGTTGATAAACATCTGAATTTTAGTAAAAAAAAACACCAGGGACCTGAATTATCCAAAATGTATTTCATAAGGTTTTCACTACACCTCAGCCATGAGACCCGCTGCGCTCTTTTTGGCTTTTTTCTTGGAAAATTGCATTGGGAATAGTAAATTTCAAGCTGAAAGAAGATACTGGCTCCAAAGACTCTGAAATTCCTACGTCTTCTTCTTTTGACACACCTATGGAGAGATCGCAAGCTGTTCATGAAAAGACATCTGTCTCCTTGGAACAAGCCTGCATCTGGCTTATGTGAGAATATCGGCGACTTGTGTATCCTTCCTGCTTCTCATGTATAAACTGCATGGTTAATTGGTGTGCACCACTCAAGATTGTTCATCTATGCTGCTCAACCAAAATGTAAGTAGATGTCGTCTATGACGTTCTTTATGTAATATACTGCCAGCTGCTATTTCTGGATGAATTTGCATTATGTTTATCGTCTATGAAACATAATTTCTTGTAAATTCTGATTATAAAATGTTTCATAAATTTCCATTAATTACTGACAATGGTAGCAATGTAGCAGTAAATGTGGAGTGAGTTTCCTGTAAGTATGCCGGTGGTGACCATGATCCAGTTCCCAGCACCGTTCATGCTCTTGCTATACTCACATTGCCCGGGCCCAATAATCAAACCTTCCTGCTGCAGTCAACCCATCTCGTAGAACAGAGGGATACACAATACTTTCGAACCAATGAGTAGGAGCACTGCTCTTCCATTTAAGAGAGCTAAAAGAAGTTTACAGCTTCAGTACACGCAGATTATTACATATTGAAAGAGCAACGTCAATAATGCATTTTAAGAGCAACAAAGCTACTCCTCTATCTGTTGGCCGTAGGCCTACTCTCTTAGCTTCATTTCCTCTTTAATAAACATGAACACCTGGTGAGGTCGTAATAATTCTTTATGCTGGAATATCCTTCTATTCCTTTCTTTCCACAATACTCCGATTCCTGTTTGGAACTGAAATAAAATAAATTATATTAAATCATATCATTCAGAGAAAGTTTCAGGCAGAGCCAAATGGTGCTAGAAGTGGCAGACTTTTGTCAGAGTGGGAACGCTAGTGGTCTGCTACGATTTTATTTTATTTTATTTTATTTAAAAAAAAACTGTTGTCCTACCACACCACATTACTGGACGACATTTTAGCTAGGTGCTTGCCCAACCTTCGCAGCCTAGAACTTGCAAGTGCCCCTCTGACCCTGAAATCTGCATCAACAACGCTTCTATCCTATGTAAAATTAGTGATAATATAGAACGAAGCACCTAACAGAGTACAATGATCTCACCAATAAGCGCACCCGTGTAACAGGGGAGTGGGAACAGAAGCCCTGTTGTGTTGTTACACCGTCTCAAATTAGACACTCTCTTAGCCAGAAGTTCACTGGGACTCTCTTCGGCACTCAAATTTGACACAGGACAGAGGGGCTAGCCTAGCATGAGAGAAGAGAGTCACCCTCTTAGCCAGAAGAAGGCCCACCCATCATCCACAATCCATCCATCATGAGGACTCCCTGGTGAGCCAAATAATGGAGATAGGCAAGCCATTCTTGGCTAACAGAGATACGATCCTCATCTCCATGTAAGGCTTCCCTCCTCCTTCTTTGTATTCACCATGGACTTGTTTCGTTTGACATTCAGGCAAGCCTGCGCCCGAGAATATATAATGTGAGCAAGAGGAGGGCTCAAATATAGTGATAGCTCATAAATCTCATTCATGGATCTGCAAGAGGAGGGCTCAAATATAGTGATAGCTCATAAATCTCATTCATGGATCTGTTGGGATTTCCCTCCATATGGAATATATTCTATGCAAAGCAGTCTATCCAGAAAAATGCTAGCTTAGCCAACTAAGTTATCAGTGGATAAGGGTGCTATAATGCGCTATGCGCTATATATACTCCATTTTTTTACTAATATATATGTTTCCGTATTGTCTGGTCTTCTGAATGGATCTTCCAGAGAGAAACATACAAAGAAATACATACTTATGCGTGACTTGTATCCTTATCTGACCAATAAATTCAATTAGTTTACAATGAGTTTGTGCTTTTGATGAATCAAGCTCTTGGCTATCTTTTGCAGGATAATGACCAACAAATGAAACAAAAATGGATATAGTCAGCAGCATTGTTCATGCCATCCATCCATTCAGTTCTTATGGTTGATTAAGTTCAATAGTTGACGAGGTTGTCTAGATCCACTCATCCACTTCATGAATAGCATGAGCCGACTCAACCAGATTCAAAATTACGTGCATCTGTAATCACTAGAGCTAGTAGACGCATGTGGCTCTATTTAATGATAAAGAAAAAAAAACTGAGTAGATATGAGAGAATGATTTATGATATATTAGTCATTTCTAGAATCAAATCAAAACTCCTTTTCATCCAATATTTCACAGTATCTATTATACATTGAGAATCGGGATGACTTACTTTTGTTGGGTGGTACTCAGTGCATGGGAAGTATATAGTGGAACCTAGATGCATCGAACTTGAACCAATTTATTGTGTTATATATAAAAAAACAATCCTTTTATTAGTTTCTTGTGGTAAGCGTAAAGAGGTTTTGTGCATAGATAAAGATTTGGTAATCTCAGACATGAATATTTTCCACGAATATGTATTTGAATTGCAGCTTGAAAAAGGTAAACAAAAGTAACTACTCGTTTTGATAAAATAATGTTCGGTTTAACAAGTGGATCCTGTAAGATTTGCATATATACTCCATTTTCCCTTTTTGTTTGTTCCTTTAGAGGACATCATTTTCAAACAGAAAAAAGCAAGGGACTATAAAATCAACGAAGAGATGTTTGACATGGTATTAAATCCCAGCTAGACTTTCCAGCGAGTGCTTGATGTGGAAGCATCAAGATTCTGTCCTAATGATATTGCGAATCCATAGCGGAATGTCAACAATATATGGGCAGCAATTGTCAAAGCAACAAGCCAACAGTATGTTGCAGCCAAGTGGCAAATGTGTCAGCTATGGTATGGCTGCAGGTGGCCAAGTTTCTTCAAGTGGCAAATAAGTTCCTTGTGCGTTTCATCATGATTCCAGGCACTGTATTCGGCAGTCAACAGCTCTGAATTTCAGTCTATGCTATGCACATATATATACGATTCACTGGAACAAAATAAGAAACATCATCTTGAGAGTAATCAGAACAAAACCATTCAGACCAACAATTCGTTTGTCCTTCGTTATCGAGTAATTAATAACCTGTAATACCCTACTTTTCAGAGCCAAAAAAAACAGAAAAAAAGAAGAAGAAGAAGAAAAATAAATAATTAAATAAGTTCAAAAGGGATAAAAATCACTCCAAATTTGAACCTTTTCTAAACCCTTACCTTCCATGATTTTTCCAAAATAAAATTTCACTAAATAAGTTGAACCTAGTTTGAATTTGAACTTTTTGAAATATAAAATATGTGCTCAAGTGTTTGCATTCATTTAAAGTTCACTAAAATTTGAGCCCTTTTTGAATTTACAACAAATTAAATAAATTTGCTCTAGTTAGAGCTAATACACTTTGAATTTACAAAATTTTAAATTTTGAAACTTGCAAAACCTCAACATCTGCATTCTTGGTTTTTACCTGAATTTTTAATTGTGTGTTGCTTGTTTCAAACTCCCCTGTTCAAATTTGAAATCCATCCAAATTTGAACAAACCAAATCCTGGTAAAAGAGAAACCATTTCCCATCTCTCTTTTCCCTTGGGCCGAAACTCTTCTTCCCCTTTCCTCCCGCGCCCGGCCCGCGTCGGCCCAGCTCGGTCCAACCCCAGCCGCCCCCTTCTCTCCCTCTCAGCGTCGCTGACATGCGGGCCAGCCCCGTCAGCTCTCTTCTCCAACGCGGCGCGCCGCCGCCCGTCGGCCCCTACCTCCCCGACCCGCCTCCGCCGCACACGCCGCAAAGCCCGCCGCGCTGCCGGAACCGCCTCTCTGTGCGCAACCGCCTTACATCGCCTATAAATGGAGCCGCACCCCCCTTCTTCCCTTTCTCCTCCACGCCCGCAAGCTCTTTCTCTCTCTCTCTTCTCTCACCTCACTCCGGCGACCACCTCCTGCGCCCGTTCCCGCCACCACAGAAGAGTCGCCCCGTCTTCCTTTCCCCCTCCACGTCTCCCCGAGCCGCATTCTACCTCGGCGCCCCCATTTCTCGCGCCACCGGGCCCCAAAGCCGCGTCCCCGGCACAAAGCCTAGGGTTCCGGCCACCCCTCTCGACGTCGGCTTCGCCCGGACCGCCTCCGCCCGTCTGAGACGCTCGGTGAGCTTCACCGCGACCTCCTCTTCTCTTTCCCCCTCTCCTTTCCCTTCCACTCCTCTCGCGCGAAGCTCTCCACCGAGTCGACCTCGCCGCCCATGGTCCCCCTCGTCGTCGGCACCTCTCCGGCCGCGCCCGGCCGAGCCGAGGCGCGCGCCGCCTTCGCCACGCCACCGCGCTCTCGCGCAGCCGCACGCGCACGTAAGAGACCCACTCCTCGCTGTTTCCCGTCGCACGCCGCCGTCGCGGCCATCTCCGGCAAGCCCTCGCCGCCGCTTTTTTCCTCCCCGTCGTCGACGTGATCGCCCACGGCTTCGCCTTCACGTGCGCTACCCCGGCAACCGCTCCCCGTGGCCCCGTTCCTCTCCCTCTCGTCGCCGGCAAGGTTTTCGGCGAGCCACCGCCGCGCCCCTCACCCTAGCCCACCGTGAGCCGAGTCGTGAACCAAGGTCCTGACTTTTTACAGAAAAACCCTATACTTTTCTGTAATTACACTTCAGCCCCTATCTTTTTACACTCAGACCCCTAAACTTTTTTGTAATTACAGATAGGTCCCTGGACATATTCTGTAAGACTGTAATTACACTTAAGCCCTCAAAAACCTTTTTATAATTACAAATTAGCCCTCCAATCCTTAAATGTCCATATCTTTTTAATCCGAACTCCGTTTTGGGTGATTCTTGCGCCCACGGGTTCGCGGAATCGCGAAGTACGTCATGGTACTGTTCTTGAAGCCTTATATCAAGTCTATAAATCATCAACACCCAAAATACCCCTCACTTATTATATCTTCTCAGCAGAGCATGCGATGTTGATCTTGCATGTCCCGAACATCTGTTCGCCTAAACCTAATCAGTCTTGTCGTGTCATTCTGCCTAGTATCCTTCTTATCACAACATACAGCCCGCTTCATCTTGGTATTACCTGTTCGCTAGCATTAAAACTAGTGAATTTCCGTGTCTATTCACTTGTAACCTAGAACCCTCTTTTTATCGCAAACTCAATCTCGAACTTAACCTAAGCCAATCACCGCTCGCTCAACCTAACCTAATTCTCTTGCCCCGCTCTATTTAATTCTTTATTCTACTCTGGTAATTGATCTTTTATTTGAATCTTATTGGATTAATCTGATATTTTATTTGCCAGTTGTCCTTATGGATTTTGGTATTTTATCTGCAGTCATGTATTCATATCACGCATAATCACGTACACACGCTGCATACACCCTCACCTGCATTCATGCATGTTCTTTTATAGGAATAATATAGAAGCTTGCATATTAGATATGCACACAATCACCATCAATAGAGCATATGCATCTCATCACCTTCACCCTAAGGTGTTCACCCAACGAAGACCATATGCATAACCACACACCCACGTTCCTATATTAGAGAAAATAGATAACTAATAACTTGTCTAGGTGAATATGGCCCTTACAAGGCCAGGTGTATCACCGATGACACGTAACATGCCCTGCATTAAATGTGTTGCATCATGCATGATTCATATGTCTTGCTGTTCACTGGAATTCCTTTGGTTCTTAATTGGTGTTAATTGGATCTTATCTGGCTTTCTTCGATCCTTATCTCTTTTGCTCTTTTATTTTCTTTTGCGGTAGTTTATACGTACTGTTTTATGCGCTAGCTTACGCGAGAGTCGAGGAAGAGCCAGAAGGATTCGAAGAGCTACTAAGGACTTCAAGCTCGAAGACCAACCCAGAGATACGAGCTTCGAGTCAGAATATAAAGTTTAGGAAAGCGATTTCCAGGCAAGCCCTAACTCCCCTTGATCATGTTGATCCTATGATTGCAAATAATCCTACTTAGAGCTTGATTTCAAATGAAACATGCATGGTATTTAAAATGGATTTAAATGCTTAGAATGACCTAAGTACTTGCTGCTGCCATGCCTTGACTTTGGTTTACCCTAATTTCCTTGTAAAACCTAGGAACCACCATCATTAAATCTTAATGATGTGTTGGATTAATATGCTGCTTAGGATTTATTCACACCATGTACTTAATAATATTGATACACATGCTTTTTGAGTGAAAATGTGTGCGTGTGCTTGGTGATGAGTGTGTAAAGTGAAAATGGGTGGGAATAGTAAGTGCAACCCATAGTGGGGGTATGTTTTTAGACGGGAGCAAGCGAGGTAGTCCTCAGTGGGGAGGCTATCTCTGGGACGCTACTCCTCGCAGGAGGGTAGCTATTGAAGATGCTTGCTTCGGTCGTATAAGGACCGGTTCATGTGCCGCCTTGCCTAGCACCCTCGTGCAACCACAAGCCCCTGTATGGGTAGGGTTTGGAACCACACCCTACTAGTGATCGCCCGGTACCACCAGGAGGAGGCAGGGAGTTGCAATCGGAAGCCAGGAGAAGATCTTGACGAGATTGGCATCGGATCCGGCATGGGAAATTATTCAGGCCTTTTATATGTGATATGTGAAGCCCCTGGTCGGTGATTTTCCGAGGTGGTACCGTGGTGACACTGGGCAGGTACGGGACCATTAGTATGCCAGTCCAAGCCGCGATATCGGGGAGGACTGGTGTACCTTGTGGGTAAAGTGTACAACCTCTGCAGAGTGTATAATCTATCCGGATAGCCGTGTTCCACGGTATTGGACAAAGCGAAAGCTATGGCCGTACAATGATTAGACTCTTGGCGTGAGTATCCTTGGCGTGTGTGTTTTTGGAATAACACCGGTTTGGAGCCGTGCGCTGGTTTCCGGCCAGCATTAAAATTTGGGAACTGGCGGGATGGATTGCATCTCCCCCAGGGCCAACCAACCCCACTATATTTAATCACTATACCTGACTTAGTTTGCGAACTGGTTTTGTTTTTCAAAAATTAACCCTTGCATAAAATTGGCTTTCCGCCGATATGATAAACCCCCAGCCTCGACCTTATTTACATCCTTGCATATAATTACCCCTTGTGTTAGGGTTTGCTTAGTACCTTATGTACTCACGCGTTTGCGTTTGTTGTTTTTAGTGAGAGAAGCCTTCGTAGGAGACGACGGCGTCTGGTTTTCGTTCTGCCTCTCAAGTCTGCTTGTGGCTTGGGCCAAGTTTTCCGCTGTTTGTCTGCTCAGCCATTAGTCGGTCGGAAGGACTTGGATACTTCTAAATCCTCGTCGTACCGCCACTAAAGGCTCTATATCAGGTACTATACTATTTACCTAATTGAAGTATGCTTTTTATTACCATATCTGTGTTCTTGGGCGTATCAGCTACTGATCCAGGGACTGATACATGATGCACAACATGCTCCAGAAATTGGGGTATGACAGAGTGGTATCAGAGCAATGCTTGACTGTAGGACGAAAACCTAGGACTAGTCGCGCTCGAAAAAGAATATTTTCAAAACTATTTGCAAAATATTCCGTATAACCTTCCCTTTTTCTGCTTAAAAACCCTTCTGCTTCCTTCAACGACAAGAAAAGAGCCTCACCCAGAGGCGTCTGTGTGCAGAAGTCTCCAACTCAATGGACAACCACGACTATGTGATCATAGAAGTGGAAGGCGTAACGTACCAGGTGTACCGCGCACCAGACATGGTCCCTGAATCAAGAAACAAGATCAGAGCTGCTAAGAAGACCGAGTCACAGATGACATGCTACAATTGTCGTGACCCCGGACACCAGCTTACCGACTGCCCCTTTTATGGACTAAGCAATGATGAAGGAGCTTCAGTAACTGACATAGAAAATGACATGCATCCACTCTTAGTGCCTCCTGGAGATACCCGATCCTCAGTACAGGAGCGTGAGAAGCAAGAAGTTTGGAGTAATATGGATAACACGCATCTGCCGTTAACTCCTATCATCGGGAGTATATCCGAAAGATTGAGCAGTCTGGAGGAGTCAATAAAGAGACTTAGTGAAAGAGCCATCCACCCTACACAAGACGTGCAGCCTCAGAACACTAGCAAGAGCCGCAAACAGAAGAGAAAGAAGAACAAGCGAGCCTCTGATCAAGTCACGCGTGAAAAGATCAAGAAGCCAAGACACTGTTACCACTGCAAAGATCCATAGCACATGATAGCCAGTTGTCCTTTCTACAAACAAGGACCTATCTTTTCCCAACAGGCCCATGAGCATGACCACCCAAGCAGTACCAGTTTGCCATCTCAGAACTACCTGAAGACACCATGAGCAAACCAGAAGTGTTACATATGTCGGGAGCATGGGCACTTTGCAGCGGATTGCACTGAAGCCCGTGAATAAGGGAAACAAGGACATCAATAATTGATTCAAGGATTGCAAGGTAGCCAGGCTTCACCAATAGGCAGCCATGTTATATATGCCAGAATCTCATGAGTAGGTCCTACATGATGGTGATTTAGAGCTTCGCTCAGCACCATGAAAGGACGCTATCCTCATGCAAGAGCTGTAGAAACCATGCAGAATAATGGTTGTACTTGTAAGGCACCTTGTGGTTTGACAAAGTGGCTTGGACTAGAACTATAAGATGTTCAATAAGTAATAAAAGAGTATCAGCGATGTCCTAATTTAAATATGGATTTAAGTCACAACCTTTGCTCGAGAAAGGTCGAGTAGAGAAGTGGAAGCTCAATGAACCCAATGATCATACGGCACGTACCCAAATAACGTCAATACGTCAAAGCAATGAAGTCTTTTACCACAGAAATGTGGGCAACAGTTTTTCCTTTTAACCGACCGAGTCATGTGACCCCCTCGGTTCTCTTTGGTCAAAGACTATTGGTCGAGTTCCGATGTCAGCAGAAGAATCGATAGTCTACCAACCCTCAAGCCTTAAGCCCCGATCTTAGCACGCTTACACCTTAAAACCACAACAAACAAATCACGTTGCTTGAGTGATTCGATGGTTTTGTTGATCTTGTTCGGTGTTTCTATGTTTGAGTGCCCCTAATTAAACTAAACATCATCATAACAACAAAAATCAAAAGTTAAGAACAACTTAATGTCAAAATCGTCTCCCAACCTATACCCAAACCCCTGTCAAAGCAAACCTCAGTCAGAAAGGTTTCAGCTCAAGGCCAAGCAAGTCAAAAGTTTGCCTCAACAGCAGCTAAAGGACACAACCCAATTGTAAAGTTTGCATGAGACAGTACTGAAAGTACCAAGATGTCAGCCACTTGTCAACCAACAACACGTAAAAGAAAGCTTAATCAAGAAAGTGAAGCAAATGACAGTCGAGATAATGACAAAGAGGTTTCAGCCATCACCACCATTGACCCAACTCAAAATTCAATGGCCCCATACCAAAGAGGCAACAGGAATTAACAGCCCACAATTATGGAACCTCCACAGTGAGGGAACGCTGCCAAAGACAGAGCTCACATCACTTGTTCATGATAGCACTGACAAAGATTTGTTGGTTATTAATGGATACCTCGGAAATGTCCCCAAGTGAGACCCGAGGAAGATCGCCGATGAGTTGGACTAAAGTGAAAATGAACCAGAAGGATCAAAAGCTGTCTATATGGCAAGTCACCTGAAAGCCAAACCCTTGGGGAAAGTACTAGTAATACATGAATACCCAGAAGTCTTTCGACAAGTCACCAGTACGCCACTCGACGAAGATAAAGAAGTTCCTCATTGGGCTAGTTCCAGAGCAAGTCCTCAATGGGCAAAAGTCTCTATCAGAGTAGCGCAGCGGACGTAGTGGGCCCATAACCCACAGCCCAGGATCGATGACCAATTGGTCAGCTGAAGAAATTCAAGCCTGTCTCCAAGACAGACTTAAAGGTCCAAGTACCACAAACAGAAGGTGTGAGAATGGGACGTACCTAAGAAAGCCTTCTGTCACTCGTCATGATCTCCAGCAGAGACACATGGTATTAGAAGCAAGATACCGTGAAATTCCAATGCAAAGGTTGACAAAACTCTGCAAGATGAGAACATCGATGTAAGAAACGGTGTTGGAATATATGCATTCTCAGTCCTAAATTGGACAGACTGAGAGAAAGCATTGGAAAAGGTCACCCATGGAACAATAGGAAAAGTCCTAAGCCTCACAGAAAGGTCAATGTGATAATAAATGCACCAGATAACAACTATCACTGCACCATATCGAGATGCAGAGATGGACATCTAAGCTACTGGCAGAATTCAAGCAGTTAGCTCTCGCTTCGCGCAGACAGGCCAATTAAGAGCCTCATGTGCTGATCCCCTTTCGGGATACTCAGAACCAAATAACCATAAAGATGGTGTCAAGACACAACCATCTGGTATATGACCTAAAGGACCTCAAATGTCTGTACCACATAGGCAGACCCAGATGACCCTCGGAAAAGAGATATGACGGTAACATTATCCTCAGAATAAGCCAGTGATGCGTCTCTGGGAAACAGTTTACTGGCTAAGTCTCTATGATGGGAATAAAATTCCCGTTAATGGATCATGCACCCAAACGGCTGTTAAGCCTTGCATGTCAACAGAAGTAACCCGAGGTCAATGACATTAAGTGGGGTAGGTACCCCTACCTCTACGGCCACAAATAAAGACCCCTCAAACAATGGCCAAGTGTATACCTCAGAAGTGGTTACCTGTTATGGGAACCCTTAGAATGCTATGATGGGATGTCAGGACTGTGATCCCATCATGATAAACAGAGAAAGTGTCAGCACATCAGAAAAGAAACAGTGGTTCAGGTCACATGGGAGACTGGTGAAGACAGTCAACCTGCCGTACCCTGCATGAATCAGAAAGCTCAGAATCATCACTTCCTTCGCAAGAAGAGTTGTGAAACAAGTCAATGACCTCACCGTATGGACTGCCCCGAGACAGCCAGAACCTGAGGCAACCGTACAGTATCAACCAGAGAACCCCAAGCGAAAACCCTTCAAGTGGGGTAGGTTTTTCAGTCAGTGAGCCTAATAATAAGAATAATAATAAAACCTTGAAATCGAAACCTTAAGTCTGCCTTCCCGTGATAAAGCAACCAGCGTGGGAAATCAACAGAAGCAAGAAGCTCTGTCCATCCACATGCTTTGCAATGAAGAGAATCTTCTATCAAAGCTCACGATGTTAAGAAGTCTTCGATCAAATTTTGGGTGTTACCTCCATCAAGTACGAAGACCCAAGAGAAGTTCCGCTTCATCCAGAAGACCTTTCAAATCTCGAGGACGAGATTTCTTTTAAGTGGGGTAGATCTGTAATACCCTACTTTTCAGAGCCAAAAAAAAAAGAAGAAAAATAAATAATTAAATAAGTTCAAAAGGGATAAAAATCACTCCAAATTTGAACCTTTTCTAAACCCTTACCTTCCATGATTTTTCCAAAATAAAATTTCACTAAATAAGTTGAACCTAGTTTGAATTTGAACTTTTTGAAATATAAAATATGTGCTCAAGTGTTTGCATTCATTTAAAGTTCACTAAAATTTGAGCCCTTTTTGAATTTACAACAAATTAAATAAATTTGCTCTAGTTAGAGCTAATACACTTTGAATTTACAAAATTTTAAATTTTGAAACTTGCAAAACCTCAACATCTGCATTCTTGGTTTTTACCTGAATTTTTAATTGTGTGTTGCTTGTTTCAAACTCCCCTTTCAAATTTGAAATCCATCCAAATTTGAACAAACCAAATCCTGGTAAAAGAGAAACCATTTCCCTTCTCTCTTTTCCCTTGGGCCGAAACTCTTCTTCCCCTTTCCTCCCGCGCCCGGCCCGCGTCGGCCCAGCTCGGTCCAACCCCAGCCGCCCCCTTCTCTCCCTCTCAGCGTCGCTGACATGCGGGCCAGCCCCGTCAGCTCTCTTCTCCAACGCGGCGCGCCGCCGCCCGTCGGCCCCTACCTCCCCGACCCGCCTCCGCCGCACACGCCGCAAAGCCCGCCGCGCTGCCGGAACCGCCTCTCTGTGCGCAACCGCCTTACCTCGCCTATAAATGGAGCCGCACCCCCCTTCTTCCCTTTCTCCTCCACGCCCGCAAGCTCTTTCTCTCTCTCTCTCTTCTCTCACCTCACTCCGGCGACCACCTCCGGCGCCCGTTCCCGCCACCACAGAAGAGTCGCCCCGTCTTCCTTTCCCCCTCCACGTCTCCCCGAGCCGCATTCTACCTCGGCGCCCCCATTTCTCGCGCCACCGGGCCCCAAAGCCGCGTCCCCGGCACAAAGCCTAGGGTTCCGGCCACCCCTCTCGACGTCGGCTTCGCCCGGACCGCCTCCGCCCGTCTGAGACGCTCGGTGAGCTTCACCGCGACCTCCTCTTCTCTTTCCCCCTCTCCTTTCCCCTCCACTCCTCTCGCGCGAAGCTCTCCACCGAGTCGACCTCGCCGCCCATGGTCCCCCTCGTCGTCGGCACCTCTCCGGCCGCGCCCGGCCGAGCCGAGGCGCGCGCCGCCTTCGCCACGCCACCGCGCTCTCGCGCAGCCGCACGCGCACGTAAGAGACCCACTCCTCGCTGTTTCCCGTCGCACGCCGCCGTCGCGGCCATCTCCGGCAAGCCCTCGCCGCCGCTTTTTTCCTCCCCGTCGTCGACGTGATCGCCCACAGCTTCGCCTTCACGTGCGCTACCCCGGCAGCCGCTCCCCGTGGCCCCGTTCCTCTCCCTCGCGTCGCCGGCAAGGTTTCCGGCGAGCCACCGCCGCGCCCCTCACCCTAGCCCACTGTGAGCCGAGTCGTGAACCCAGTCCACGAGCCCATGGACCCGGTTAACGCCTTTTCCAATTGAAAAATAATTCCCAAAACCTATAAAATTCCCAGGGCTCTGTACTTTTGCAGATAAGCCCTTGACTTTAAAAATAATTATATTTAGGTCCTGACTTTTTACAGAAAAGTTACAGAAAAGACCCTATACTTTTCTGTAATTACACTTCAGCCCCTATCTTTTTACACTCAGACCCCTAAAGTTTTTTGTAATTACAGATAGGTCCCTGGACATATTCTGTAAGACTGTAATTACACTTAAGCCCTCAAAAACCTTTTTATAATTACAAATTAGCCCTCCAATCTTTAAATGTTCATATCTTTTTAATCCGAACTCCGTTTTGGGTGATTCTTACGCCCACGGGTTCGCGGAATCGCGAAGTACGTCATGGTACTGTTCTTGAAGCCTTATATCAAGTCTATAAATCATCAACACCCAAAATACCCCTCACTTATAATATCTTCTCAGCAGAGCATGCGATGTTGATCTCGCATGTCCCGAACATCTGTTCGTCTAAACCTAATCAGTCTTGTCGTGTCATTCTGCCTAGTATCCTTCTTATCACAACGCACAGCCCGCTTCATCTTGGTATTACCTGTTCACTCATCTGTTCGCTAGCATTAAAACTTGCGAATTTCCGTGTCTATTCACTTCTAACCTAGAACCCTCTTTTTATCCCAAACTCAATCTCGAACCTAACCTAAGCCAATCACCGCTCGCTCAACCTAACCTAATTCTCTTGCCCCGCTCTATTTAATTCTTTATTCTACTCTGGTAATTGATCTTTTATTTGAATCTTATTGGATTAATCTGATATTTTATTTGCCAGTTGTCCTTATGGATTTTGGTATTTTATCTGCAGTCATGCATTCATATCACGCATAATCACGTACACACGCTGCATACACCCTCACCTGCATTCATGCATGTTCTTTTATAGGAATAATATAGAAGCTTGCATATTAGATATGCACATAATCACCATCAATAGAGCATATGCATCTCATCACCTTCACCCTAAGGTGTTCACCCAACGAAGACCATATGCATAACCACACACCCACGTTCCTATATTAGAGAAAATAGATAACTAATAACTTGTCTAGGTGAATATGGCCCTTACAAGGCCAGGTGTATCACCGATGACACGTAACATGCCCTGCATTAAATGTGTTGCATCATGCATGATTCATATCTCTTGCTGTTCACTGGAATTCCTTTGGTTTCTTAATTGGTGTTAATTGGATCTTATCTGGCTTTCTTCGATCTTTATCTCTTTTGCTCTTTTATTTTCTTTTGCGGTAGTTTATACGTACTGTTTTATGCGCTAGCTTACGCGAGAGTCGAGGAAGAGCCAGAAGGATTCGAAGAGCTACTAAGGACTTCAAGCTCGAAGACCAACCCAGAGATACGAGCTTCGAGTCAGAATATAAAGTTTAGGAAAGCGATTTCCAGGCAAGCCCTAACTCCCCTTGATCATGTTGATCCTATGATTGCAAATAATCCTACTTAGAGCTTGATTTCAAATGAAACATGCATGGTATTTAAAATGGATTTAAATGCTTAGAATGATCTAAGTACTTGCTGCTGCCATGCCTTGACTTTGGTTTACCCTAATTTCCTTGTAAAACCTAGGAACCACCATCATTAAATCTTAATATGTGTTGGATTAATATGCTGCTTAGGATTTATTCACACCGTGTACTTAATAATATTGATACACATGCTTTTTGAGTGAAAATGTGTGCGTGTGCTTGGTGATGAGTGTGTAAAGAGAAAATGGGTGGGAATAGTAAGTGCAACCCATAGTGGGGGTATGTTTTTAGACGGGAGCAAGCGAGGTAGTCCTCAGTGGGGAGGCTATCTCTGGGACGCTACTCCTCGCAGGAGGGTAGCTATTGAAGATGCTTGCTTCGGTCGTATAAGGACCGGTTCATGTGCCGCCTTGCCTAGCACCCTCGTGCAACCACAAACCCCTGTATGGGCAGGGTTTGGAACCACACCCTACTAGTGATCGCCCGGTACCACCAGGAGGCAGGGAGTTGCAATCGGAAGCCAGGAGAAGATCTTGACGAGATTGGCGTCGGATCCGGCATGGGAAATTATTTAGGCCTTTTATATGTGATATGTGAAGCCCCTGGTCGGTGATTTTCCGAGGTGGTACCGTGGTGACACTGGGCAGGTACGGGACCATTAGTATGCCAGTCCAAGCCGCGATATCGGGGAGGACTGGTGTACCTTGTGGGTAAAGTGTACAACCTCTGCAGAGTGTATAATCTATCCGGATAGCCGTGTTCCACGGTATTGGACAAAGCGAAAGCTATGGCCGTACAATGATTAGACTCTTGGCATGAGTATCCTTGGCGTGTGTGTTTTTAGAATAACACCGGTTGGGAGCCGTGCGCTGGTTTCCGGCCAGCATTAAAATTTGGGAACTGGCGGGATGGATTGCATCTCCCTCAGGGCCAACCAACCCCACTATATTTAATCACTATACCTGACTTAGTTTGCGAACTGGTTTTGTTTTTCAAAAATCAACCCTTGCATAAAATTGGCTTTCCGCCGATATGATAAACCCCCAGCCTCGACCTTGTTTACATCCTTGCATATAATTATCCCTTGTGTTAGGGTTTGCTGAGTACCTTATGTACTCACGCGTTTGCTTTTGTTGTTTTTAGTGAGAGAAGCCTTCGTAGGAGACGACGGCGTCTGGTTTTCGTTCTGCCTCTCAAGTCTGCTTGTGGCTTGGGCCGAGTTTTCCGCTGTTTGTCTGCTCAGCCATTAGTCGGTCGGAAGGACATGGATACTTCTAAATCCTCGTCGTACCGCCACTAAAGGCTCTATATCAGGTACTATACTATTTACCTAATCGAAGTATGCTTTTGATTACCATATCTGTGTTCTTGTGTGTATCAGCTACTGATCTAGGGACTGATACATGATGCACAACATGCTCCAGAAATTGTGGTATGACATAACCTTTCTTGAAGTTTATGCAGCAATACCTATTTTAGTTCTTTTTTGAAAAATGTTTTCCCACTGTTTGAGAAATTACCTCAGTTTTATATTTGGAGCATAGAGTAATCAGAACAATTCGTCAACGATTAAATATTCTCTCATTTTGTATCATAGGAAAAACAATTGTAGTGACAAGCTGAAAATAGAAATATGTCTTCTTCCCATAAACGTTAAAAGGGATTCTAATTCGAAAGGTAATTACTTAGAAAAAAAAGTACACCTAATAATCAATAAATATTCTGTTAAATTCTTGGGGTTATTGAAGGGCTACTGCTTTTAGACCTTTACAATGTTTTTGTTGAAAAGATATCATGAAATGGAGAATCTACTGCTTTTACTGTAAAAGAATATTTTTCTACAAAAAGTACTTCATGATACTGCAAAAAGACTCTATTAACTATTATGATAACCAGTAAGCCAATTCTTAATTCTTTTGACATTTTTTTTCAGTGAACCAATCTTAGTTTACTAGCGGTCTAGCATGGTTTCCCTCCTACATTACAGAGAGAAAACTAAACCATTACTGGAATTTAGAACGGCCATATATGTTTGATATTTGAACAACAGAATTGCGGTATTGATGAACACAATGAAAGGATAGTAAAACATTCAGTTGGAACCAAACAAATATTTATTGAAAGGACAAATTTAGAATTTATCGTACGTTTCATCATCGGGTTTTCTTTTTGGCATGCTGTAGGTAGCCCTTTGTATACCACATGTTAATAAGTCATACTATAAGTATTGAGTACCCTCTGGATGAAGTTGAAAAACTTCTTTTTCATATGCAAATAAAAAATAAACCTCCAGATAATGTAGAGAAAATAACTTCCAAGCAAATCCATTTCTGTGATACTTGACAAACACCAGAGTTAGTTATTACTGTCTCTGTAAACCTTGTCACTTAACACTCCGAGTGCTGCTATACATTATCAAAATAATTCCAAGTAAAATGTTCGTCATCAGGGATAATACGGAAGCTGGTTTTCTATTCTTTCTTAGGCATACTCACGTACTCACAATCGTTCCATTTGTTATAGTTGCTTCATATGTTACGTGATTGGTATACTCGGTGGATCATTGCTATTGATTCGCACATCATATAGTTCAGGCAGGACCTAGCTACAACATCCAGTAAAGATCCCTCGCCAAAAAAGGGAAACATCCAGTAAAGATAGTAATAGTTGTGACCTGAGTGTTCACATTCGATAACAGGCTGTTTGCTTTGAGGATTGTGTCCACGCGGCATCAGTTGGTTCTGCGTGCTAGGAGGATGAGCAATGCTACATTCACGTAAAGGACTTACGCAATTTCTACGCACTGATGTGGCAATCAATGATAGGTCAAGTTTTGCTTAAATCAAGGAACAGAAATTATATTAATCAATGGCACAGTGCCATGTGGACCCCAATCCTAGTCAGCGCGTAGCAATCGCGTAGCAATTACGTAGCTCTAGCATTACTCTAGGAGGATGATCGGGTTGTCTGGTTTGTGGAGTGGATCGGTCCTTCTACGTTGGCTTGCGGGAACACTAGAAGGAGTGAGTCCATAAGGGACGGTCCGTTGGCCACTCCATTCAGCAAACCAAACACACTGCAATTAAATTGCTTGATGGATCCAGGTATATTTGACTGTTTCGCAAACCAAACACACTGCAATTAAGTTCATATTTGATGGATCCAGGTATATTTGACTGCAATTAAATTGCTTGATGGATCCAGTTGTATCTGGTTTCCTCCCAAGGTTCACCTTTTCTACTATAAAAAAATGAACCTGGAACATTTCTTAGCCATCAAGCAACCATACGAGTACCGATATTTTCTTAGGCTGTCCCATTTCCTGAACTTAATAGAGATTTTTTTTTAAAAAAAAATATGCTATGCGTGCAATACGTACGGGTGCACGACCCACGGATAGGACGGACTACTCATTCAAAGGTCTGGTTTGTTATTCGCAGCCTGAATGTTCAATGACGATGCGATGGGGAGAACGTGGTGTACGTCTGGGTGTGGTGCTTGTTCTTGGTGAGTTGCTGTCGCCTGTCACTCCGTTGGACGGTCCGGTCGGACAGACATGGGGGTTTGACGAATGGAGTCGTATGTGAAGCGCTTCGCCTCACTTTCAGATTCGGTCAGTTATCCATAACTACCTGCTCTGAGCTAAAATTACGGCCCATCGTTCCGTACGTAAGTGGGAGATTTGTTACTGATGAAGCTCTCCTCTAATTACACATGGAGTGTCGATCACATTCACACCCATCTCACATGGTGGTAGCCCGGTACTCTCCAGGCCCAACCTTCCAACCACCACCAGAGGGCAGAGACCGTGTGTGGCGTTCCGGTGTGTTCCACGGTCTTCTCGATCCGCTGATACACGGCCCCAACAAAAGAAACAAACGGCCAAGGCTGCACCGCATCCATCCATCCGCACACACGCCGCCGCCCAACCTATCCACGTGCCCGTGGAGATTGCCGAGACTGAGCGACCCATGACGGCAGCGGCGGCGGCCGGAGCCGGGGACGGGCCGGATGAGGTGCCGAACCGGCGGGTGGTCCTGAAGCGGTACGTGACGGGGTTCCCTCGGAGGACGACATGGAGGTCGTCACCGGCGCCGCGCACCTCGCCGTGCCGCCGGGGTCGCAGGCGGTGGTGGTCAAGAACCTCTACGTCTCCTGCGACCCTTACATGCGCAACCGCATGACCAAGCACGAGGATCCCAGCTACGTCCCCGACTTCGTTCTCCTGATAACCATGAACTGTTATCAATACATCTCTGTTCTGCTGAACAGTGAAGTTTACTGAACTCTGTTCCCTATAGCACTGGAGCTGGGTCTATTTTCCATTTATTTTGCTTCCTTTTTTTCCCATGCATGAGGACGACTGAAATTACAATTTTTTTTGTCTCTTAGATCGAATCATACTGATACTTTGATGAGTTTGTAGTTGTCCAATTTTATCTGTTGTTCTGTATAACCAGGTAATATACAATCATTTCTGTAAATCACAGTAAAAGAGTTTGTTGTATGTGATTGGAAATTTTGCGCAAGCAGCTGCTGTTTCTTGGTCATGTATTATACACATGTTATTGATTATACTAAACTGCGTGTTGTTCCAGTGTAAACGTGAGCTATATATCACTACCAACCAATAGCTCCCTTCTGCTGAACTGGGAAGTTTACTCTGTTCAGCTTCAGCACTGGAGCTGGGCCTATAGTCAAGCTACATATATAGCTGTTTTTGCCGAAAAGAGATAGAGCGGGGAATTTAAAAGTTTGCTGTTTACCTGCTCAGGTTTTGGTCAATTTCGGTGTCTGCAAGGTGGTGGCATCTGGGCACCCGGATTTTAAGATTGGTGATCTCTTGTGGGGAATGACCGGATGGGAAGAATACACTCTCATCCCTAACCCAGAGTCTTTCTTCAAGATCAATCATCCGGAAATGCCTTTGTCGTACTACACTGGTGTTCTTGGTGAGTTCATTGTTAGCACTCTTCTGTTAAAAGCAATCAGTCATCCTTAATTCCTGAAACATTAACAAAGGAACAAGATTGTCTGTCCTTATTTTGTTAATGTGACTCAAAAATCACAATGTTTTAGGTTTGTTTTTCATTATCTTTCACCGAAAGAAAATGATACCTTGTTTTCCTTGTAAACAAAAGGATCTTCCTTTGAATCCTCAAATCTTGTGCTGTAAGTTTTTTTTTTTCTTCACTACATATGTTGCGACCTCAACCATATTCAGGTATGCCCGGCCTTACAGCAGACATTGGGTTTTTCAATGTGGCAAAGCCTAAGAAAGGAGATTACGTCTTCATCTCAGCAGCGTCGGGTGCCGTTGGTCAAATCGTTGGGCAGCTTGCTAAGCTCACTGGCTGCTATGTGGTTGGAAGTGCCGGTTCTGACGAGAAGGTACATGTTTTCATTTGCCTTCAGCTTATTATTTGTCCTATATCTTGTCCAGAGTTCCTTGTTACGGTTTACTTTCATGTCACTAGCCATAGGTACACTGTTTGGCAGACCCAAAAAAAAAAAAAAGGTACACTGTTTGGCTTCAACGAACAGTTGTGAAATACCTCACCTGAACATTTTCTGAACTTGTACAGGTCAATCTATTGAAAACTAAGTTTGGCTTCGACGAAGCTTTCAACTACAAGAAAGAGAAGGACCTCAATGCCGCCTTGAAAAGGTTAGTCAGCTCTCTGGGCATTGCACACTCTAGCCAGTGTATGTAAAACGATAAATTCCACGAAGCAGTAAGGTGAATTTCATTATTCTGAAAAACTCTGAAGGTACTTTCCTGAGGGCATTGACATCTATTTCGAGAACATGGGAGGCGCAATGCTGGATGCCGTGCTTCTCAACATGCATTTGCGCGGCCGAATCCCAGTCTGTGGGATGATCTCACAGTACAACAAGGAGCAACCAGAGGGTACTCGCAACCTCTTCTGCCTAATAGCCAAGCGTGTGCGCATGGAGGGGTTTATTGTCATGGACCACTTCGGCGAGTACCGCAAGTTTGAGGAGGAGATGGTGGGATATCTGAAGGAGGGGAAGATCAATTATGTTGAGGATGTTGCTGATGGGCTAGAGAAGGCACCGGCAGCCCTCATTGCGCTCTTCACCGGGGCCAACGTTGGCAAGCAGCTCGTCGCCGTCTCGAGGGAGTAACTCGATGCATAACTGTTGGGATATTTTGCATGGGGGAACATACATGTAACTACATAAGTAGAATTATGCATGAAAGTATGTAGGAAGTGGATTTCTCACGTAGTTCTGGAGCTGCAAGTCCGTGCGTCCATGTTGCTGTTGTGAATTTCTCAGTTCAGGTCATATGTTTGTTTTGATGTTGTAATCGTTGTTTGTAATACAACATGTGCAGTAAGATGACGGACCCCATCAAATTATATTATGCTCAAACAAGTAAGAAAGAAATTAAAATTTATTAAGTTAACAAGCAATGATGACATCAGTTGTTGCATTAGCGAAACTTGGGGGGGAAAAAACTTTGTTGTTGGAAAGTAATCCTTTCTGACCTGAGTTCATGTGTTTCGAGCCTAGCTCCTACTCACGGCATAATATAATTCGAGCAACTCGCTTTGTTCATTTCATCCATTGCAATATACCCCACATGTTGAAGTTCTATCATTTTTGTTTCGTGGCATAAAAATTCAATTTTTGTACAATGATAACTGACACAACGAACTATGTCCGAATGATTCTAACACATCTTTTTTATAGCGTTGACATAGTTTAATAGGAATTAATCAGAAAAAATACTTAATCCAATTATCACGCCCTCCTCTGTTTTGATCTACAGGAAACACTTACTCCATCACTCATATCACTAGTGACGTACTCTTCAGCCCTAATAATAATTATAAAATTCGAATCGGTTTGGTCTAACCAACCAAAAGGGAGAGAGAAGCGACAGAGGTCGATATATCGTTCTCCTCTCCCATTCCTAGCTACCCGTTGCCTACTACGGCAAAAGCACAAAGCAGAGGCGTCCATTTCCATGTCCCCATTCAACGCCAAGCACAACTACCACCACCGTCCGTCCAACGCCAAGCACAACTACCACCACCGTCCGTCCTAGGACAGCGCCGCTTCACCTGCGCGCACCACTTCCTATTTAGAGCAACTCCAGCAGGGCCCTTACTCAAGCCCCTACTCCATGTTTAAGGTCCTAGGTCCAAAAAATCAACTCCAGCAGGGACCCTACTTGAGCCCCTATTTTACATGCCCTCTCAAACTCCAACTCCAAGCCCCCATTCCCAGGGTCCTCCAATCTCCACCCCAAATCGTGGGTCCCACTATTTTTATTTTCATTTTCCATTTTTTTCTCTTCTTTTTCCCTTTTTTTTCTCTCTTCTTCCTCCTCCTCCTCCCGCACGCCGCCGCCACCATCTCGCCGGGCGCCGTCGACGCGCCGGTCCGCCCGCACCCGACTCCCTCGCTGCGGCGGCGGCGGCCCGGCCATGCTTCCCCGCCCTCGCTGCCCGTTCCCCCCGGCTCCGACAGCCGCCGCCGCGGCGCTCCGAAAGCCGCCACCGGAAGCCGCCGCCGCGGCTCCTCTCCCGGCCTCCCTGCGGCCGCGCAGCGCCGCTCCCCCCGCCGACCTCCTCCGGAACAAGTGCTCCAGCCGCGAAGGTGCTCCAGCCGCGAAGGTGCTCCAGCCTCCCGCCGCAACAAGGGCCGTCGGCGACGCCTACCACCGCGAAGAAGGCTGCCGGCTACCGATCTACGGCACGGGTGACGCTCGACCGCCTCTTCCGTCCTTGGCTCTGTTCCAAAGCTCGACCTCCTCCGGCGGCGCTCGACCGCCTCTTCCGTCCTTGGCTCCGCCGGCAAAGAAGAAGAAGCGTGCCCTCTTCGTCGCACCGCAACCCCTGCCGAGAGCACCTCCTCCAGGTGGCGAGCTACCGCGTCACCAAGAACCTCCTTCCCAGCTCTTCAACGTCGCCCTTGACAATTCGAGCTTCAATTCTTCATTCTTGGATGGTGACTCCTGCAATACCCGGTCAGCATTCTTCGATTGGAGCCCGACGATCGACACGGCCGCTGAGGTTAGTTCATGGTCAGGCTAGTTAGTATATCAGTGAGTGAATATCAGTGTATGAATCACATATATACAGTTTGTTCAATCCAAATAAGATTGGTTTCTTCAGTTCATGGTTTTTTCAGTTAATGCTTTGTGTTGTTCAGTGCTGTTCAGTGGTGTTCAGTGCTGTTCATGAATGGACTGACAAATGCTTAAAGTTCAGTGGTCAGATGATCTTGTATCTGTGACTTTTATCTGCTGTTGGATACATGCCATAACCATGTGACTTGTCTGAATTTTTATCTGAAATTTGTTGGAATTTAACTGACATGTATCTGAGTCTGTGTCACAGAACTGAATATATGAATAATCATGCAAAATTTGTACATGTCTCTGACTGGCATTTGTTGGAATATACAAGCATTTTTAAGTGTTGTTTCAGTCTTAGCTCTGAATTTGTATCACTGAGCAATATTTGTCCCTAGATGAGTTGATGAGTGCTATGGAACATCTATCATGGAACTCTTGTCTGTGTCTTCTTTGAACCCTTGAGAAGGAACTGGTTCCACTGATCTATTAGTTCGATCAAGCAAACCTAGCCCAGTATCCATCTCCTGGCTTGATGCCTGTAAAATAGGATATATTGTCTTTGCAGACTCAGGCATACTGCCTGTAAAATAGGTTACATGAAGCTAGAGGCAATACCATTAGGATTACACTGTGAGCCATTTCTGTTTCACTGCATGTTCAGCAATGCATTTTTGTTTCACTGGTTGGCTCATGCTTTTCAACTCTGAGGGCCATTGCAGCCTGCTCTTGCACTACAACTGATGTCGAAATTCACTATTGTCTGTTGAGAGTGCATGGAACTACTATCTACAGTTGGAAATTGTGATTACTGATCTATGTAACAAAATTTTGCCTGTTTGTTTAAAATGGAGGTGCTAGTGGAATTGTTAATGACCTTCACTGCCTGTGATGTTGAGACAAGATTCTGGCTCTATATTTAGGGCAATGTGATATATGAATTCTTTTATTTAGGGCAATGTGATGGTGTATTATTTTAGAATGCTGTTTCAGAATCTCAGCTGTCCAGATAACAGTGTTGCAAGTGCAACAGCCAGCTACACTTGCAGTACTTGGAGATATTGTTTGCAACACTTGAATATATTATGTTCATATATGCAACAGCTACATCCAGAATTCTGTTCATATATTGTCTGAAATGCACATACTGTCTGAAATGCAACAGACAATAGTGAATATTGGATAATATATTATGTTTGTTTTCAGAAATGCAACAATATTGGATAATTCTCTGATATCTATTCTCTCATGCATTGTAGGATCCAAGGCCCTCTTCGTCGCAACATTTTATGAACCTTTTGACCCAAGATAAGGATGCCGATCTGCAAATATTATCAACACCGGAATACCATTGCTCTCTTGGTGATAGTTGAAATCCTCATCCACGTCTCGCTCATCCTCAATTATCATATTATGCAGCAGTACACATGCTTGCATGATGTACCAAAGTTGTTCTTTACCCCACAATCTTGCAGGACCCCGCACCATAGCAAAGCGAGACTGGAGCACCCCGAATGCTCTTTCAACATCCTTCCTTGCTGATTCCTGTGCTCCTGTGAAGTTAATTTTTTTGTTACCTTGTGGACTACTGAAAGCTTTGACGAACGTTGCCCAAGCTGGATATATCCCGTCAGCCAGATAGTAACCCATGGTGTATTTGTTTCCATTCACCATATATTCCACTTGAGGTGCTGTCCCACAAGTCAGACTCTGAAAAAGTGGAGACCGGCGCAAGACATTGACATCATTCAAAGAACCCGGGAGGCCGAAGAAAGAATGCCAGATCCATAAATCTTGAGACGCCACGGCCTCAAGGATCATGGTAGGCCCATCCTTATGCCCTTTATAGGCACCTCTCCAAGCTGTTGGGCACTTGTCCCATTTCCAGTGCATGCAATCAATAGAACCAAGCATGCCAGGGAATCCTCTTGCATTATTCACTGCTATCAACCTGGCTGTGTCTTGGGCATTGGGGGCCCTCAGGTATTCTTCACCAAAGACTTCGACGACTGCTTGTACAAAATGATTCATGCACTCAATGATGGTGCTCTCTCCCATCCTCACGTAGTCATCCAATGAGTCAGCCGGCATGCCGTAGGCAAGCATCCGAACAGCAGCAAAGACCTTCTGAATAGGAGAGGCACCAAGAACTCCAGCTGCATTCAGCTTCTGACGGAAGTAGTCATCATGAGCCTCCACCTTGCTCACAATCCGGAGAAAGAGAGACCTGGACATCCGAAATCTCCTTCGGAAGTGCTTGTCATTGTATACACAATGGTCGGCGAAGTAGTCCCGATATATGCGATCGTGGCCACCCAGAATATCCCGTGGCACATTATGGCGCCCGGGCAACGATCCACGAAACTTCTTCTTGCGCTTCTTTCTCCTCAAGCCCTCACGAAGACAACCGAGGATCAAGATGTCGTCAACACCGGAATCATCCTCTTCTTCTCCATCCCAAAGTGAATGATCACTACTTTCAGAACTTGACATCTGCCATAGGATAAAAATCAATCTCAGAATTTTAGGCTCAAATGACATTATGGCAAGAACAAAAAATTCATCATATTGCAAAGAACATTATGCCCATAAAGATGTAGTTACAGTGCCCATACAGATTCTGAACATGGCTCTGAAAATGACATACACAGCACCAGTTTCTGAAAATCAAAATTGATCCTTTTGTAGCTCCTGAACATTTAATTGGTGTTCTAACTGAAAACTTCAGGTTCAGTCTATATATCCTATGGCAGAAACTTTATGATGTCTGAAACTGTATGATGTCTGAAAATGAAACATTCAGACATTCACTGAACTGAAACATTCACTCAGTAAAAACATCACTACTTCGACAGCGATATATAAATTCTGAAACTGCATCGATCATGATCTGTAGCAAATTGGTGCTGATTCAGAGATATACAAATGTGGTTCATGATGTCCATATGGTAGACAAATTGAACTCAATCAGATTCTAAATATCAGAACAGAGATTACATAGCCAATTGATATAAGAATTTCAGTCAAGAATGCCAATTTCAGTCAAGAATTTCAGTAGATAGCCAATTTCAGTCAAGAATGCCAATTTCAGTCAAGACTCTGAAACTTTTCATTGGTATGCCGCGTTGTACATGTGTTGTTATTTTGTTTTCAGAATTGCAACAGTCTTGACAACAATTTCAGTCAAGAAATTTTAAGACCGAAGTTACAGGACCTGGAGGAGACGGACCTGGAGGAGTCTTCGACCTGGACGCCGCGTTCAGCACGTCCAGCGTCTTCACGGCGCGGTCCAGGAGGTCGGCGGCGAGGCTGTCGGCGGGCGGCCTGGAGAGCGCGGCGGCGACGGGGGCGACGGCGAGGACGTCGCGGAAGACGGCGTCGGAGGAGACGACGGCGTCCAGGAGCTTGGAAAGGAAGGGAATGGAGAGCGCGGGGGACGACGGCGTCGGAGGAGACGCAGCGCGGTCGTGGAAGGCGGGCCAGGGAGGCGGGCGCGGGGCGGGCGCGAACGGCGTTGCGGCGGCGGGCGGACGGCGCGCTGGGAAGGAAGACGACGGCAATTTTTAATCTGACAAGCGGGTCCCACACAAAGAATAGGGTCTTTGGACCAGCATTGCTGGAGTTGGAGCAATTTTTTGAGCCCCTATTTTTACAGGCCGGCTTGCAAAATGGAAGTAGGGGCTTTGATTTAAGGTCCCTTGCTGGAGTTGCTCTTACACCCCTATTTCAAAGACAGAGGCCACGCAAACAGAGAAACCGATCGATGGAAGGGAAGAGTGAGAGCGGAGCAATGGCGGAAGAAGTGCCGAACCGTCGGGTGATCCTAAAGCGGTACGTGACGGGGTTCCCCTCGGAGGACGACATGGAGGTGGTCGCCAGCACCGCGCGGCTCGCCGTGCCAGCGGGATCGGCGGCGGTGGTGGTCAAGAACCTTTACGTGTCGTGCGACCCCTACATGCGCACCTGCATGACCAAGCACGAGGAGCCCAACTACATACCCGACTACGTCCCGGGGGAGGTAAGTAATCACCAAACCAGACCATCCAACAACACAAACTCCATCCCCGACTTCGTCCCTGGGGAGGTAGGAGTAGTCAGCAACCAGATCCTTCAGTTTCTGGTTGCTTTTGTCATTACACGGTCATAAAATATTCAGTTCAAGATTCGGTTTAACTAGATTTTAAATATGGTCTGATACATATTGCTACTCTAAGATTTTAGATGGTCGATTCTGAACTTCTTTGTGCCATCAGTTTGGACTAGCACAATGCCCGTGCGTTGCTACGGGCTATAAAAATTATGCAGTGATATACTTTAACATAGGAGACCACAATTGTGTGTTGATGAAAGTGTTTTTAGCTGATATATTTTAAAAAGTATCATTAGATTTTAAACTTATGTTTATAGGTAGATTTAGCTCACACCTAGCTGGTGCTACTTATTACTAAACAGATATATTTATAGGGAGATTTACCTCACACCTAACTGGGGTTACTTATCATTAAACAGAAGAAAAACATTACTAAATAAATAAAAAAACGTGACTAAGTTCATCACCCAAAACTGATCAAGACGTATCATTCTCCCCTTTTCTCTCTCTCTGCCTTCCTCTGAACTTATCTGCCATTTAAATGAAATAACACATACTCTTTAAAAAGATACATATAGACAAAATTAATTCAAATACGTTTATGATGCTGAATAAGTAAGGGACTGTTGCTTGCACGCCATAACTGACCACACCAAACGTTCGGCGACTTCCGACTGAATAGTATGGCATGTCATTTGTCAAGAGCGAGATCACCTTTGCTTTGGCCATCATGGCCATGGACCTTGCAGCTGCCTGCTTAGCCCAGAACGAGCCGCAGACCTTCGTGGATCTTCACAACGAGCCGCACACCACCATCGGCATCTGTCTAGCATTATTTGCAAGTGCTTCTTCCGTTGCCTAAATTTTCAGGAGCAACAAGTGGTGACAGATCCGAAGAAACACTTTAATGCCGAATTGTAAGCTTGAAATTCAGATAGGACTGGTGTGCCTTTCAACAGAAGCAATAGGCCTAAATCCAGAGAGCATAGACATCTGCGAAGTCTAAAATCAACTTTAATAACTCTGCAAAAGCTCTTCACAATCTTCAAATGAATAGAAAGAGGACATGCAAGCAAACAGGAGCACAAAAACTTGAGTAACATGATACAGGATGATGCATGTGTACCTTCGTAAGTTGCACTTAATGGATGATGATGGCCATTGCTAATTGAGGGGCAACACTGCGACAAGTCCATTGATGGAGCCGCCTCCTGTGTGGTTCAAGCTGATGTGCGCTAGGTTCAGGACGACGGCGAGCTGCAGTCAGTCAATTGCTGAATGCTGACTACATCCCGCATAAGCGATTCTCAAAAAAAAAAAAAAAAAAAAAAAAAAAAAAAAAACAAACCCATCCCGCATAAGCTGCGGTTGACCATGTGCAGAGAAGGGGCAGCCATAGCGTTCCCCATGGCTTTGTGAGGGACGATGTCTGGTTGTTTCCGAGAGAGAGAACCCGCATGGACTCTGGACACCGGACGTGTGCGCCATGGAGTCGAGTCGACCCCAACTTCGTTTTCTGGTCGCGTGCGCCATGAAGCAAAGCGCGGGAGCAAGCGGAGGCGGACACCAGGGAAGTTTTTCGGCAGGCATAATCTGAGTCGAATTAGCCGGGAGAGGGCTGAAACTCAACATCTGACGATCCGTGTAGAGGCGGGCGGACTCAGCGTGAGGCAAACGGCTCAAATCGTGCGGCGCAGCGCAGCAGAGGGCAAGATCATACGGTCAAAGAGAGGCAAACCCAAAACCGGCAGACATGTCACTCATTACAAACTTATTAGTATTAGAAGACTAGTCTTGGGACTTGAATTTGTGAATCCGGAACCACAAGGATTTCACCGTACGTTTTCACCTTCAGCAGCGGAACATTTTTTATGACAACATGCTGTCTCCCTGGGTACAAACCCGTGCAGATTTTGATGAACAATGGTGTGAGCCGGGTGGTAGCGTCTGGGCACCCAGATTTCAAGGTCGGTGATCTTGTGTGGGGGTTCACTGGATGGGAGGACTACACGCTCATCACCAACACAGGGTATCACTTCAAGATCAACCATCCTGAAATGCCTTTGTCGTACTACACAGGTGTTCTTGGTGAGTTCAGACAGTATCAGTTGATTTATATATGCAGGTGTCATGAGTTGACTGTTTTCCCTTCATACCATGGAAAATGTTACTTGTTTGGCTGAAATCAAATGTCTTTTTTCTTTTTCTTTTTATCATGGAGAATGTGTGGTATATACTATCTGACTCTGCTGTGTGGGATCTGCTATCTGAGTCTGCTACAACTTTGACAAAAATTCAGGCATGCCCGGTTTCACTGCATATTCTGGATTCTTTGATGTGGCCAAGCCTAAGAAAGGCGACTACGTCTTCGTCTCAGCGGCATCGGGCGCCGTTGGTCAGATCGTTGGCCAGCTTGCCAAGCTCACAGGCTGCTACGTGGTTGGAAGTGCTGGTTCTGACGAGAAGGTTTGTGCAAACGCATTCTCGTTTTCTTCTGGTAATAACTGTTTGTCTGTCTAGTAAAGTTGAGCGCCTGCTTCATGTTGTATTATCTGTTACTGTTTTATATTCTTCGCTGCATTTCAGTAGTTCAGCATAATCTGTAAATTAGTTCAGCTATAAAATCTGAACTTCTTCAGGTGAACCTGTTGAAATGTAAGTTTAGCTTCGACGAAGCTTTCAACTACAAGAAGGAGCAGGACCTCAATGCTGCCCTGAAGAGGTTTGTTACCTGAGTCACCTCCTTCAAGATATTGATTGCCATCTAAAGTATTTTTCAAGGAGCATTACCACTGCTCAGGTATTTCCCCAATGGAATTGACATCTACTTCGAGAATGTGGGTGGCGCGATGCTCGACGCAGTGCTGCTCAACATGAGGATGCATGGCCGGATAGTGGTCTGCGGGTTAATCTCGCAGTACAACCTGGTGGTACCTGAGGGCGTGCACAACCTCTTTTGCCTGGTGACAAAGCGCGTGCGTATGGAGGGGTTCTTGGTTGGGGACTACTTCGGCAGCTACCGCAAGTTTGAGGAAGAGATGGTGGGGTATCTTAAGGCCGGGAAGATTAACTATGTTGAGGATGTTGCTGATGGGCTTGAGAAGGCACCGGCAGCACTCATCGGGTTGTTCACCGGGCGTAACGTTGGCAAGCAGTTGGTGGTTGTGGCAAAAGAATAACTGCTACGGTGTGTTGTGATATGTGAAGGAGTGAGTGCTGGAAATCCATGTGTTTGGTGACTGCTACGGTGTGTTGTGATATGTGAAGGAGTGAGGGCTGGAAATCCATGTGTTTGGTTAGCGCAATACTTAAAACTCCTCTATTCCAAAAAAATTTGTCAAACTAGCTTTGAGCAAACTCTTTGGAAAGAGTACGAATATTTGTTGTCACATAAGATTCATTAGATTCATCTTAAAGTATATTTTCACTTTATACCTATTCAGGTTTTTAAGTGTATATTAGTCTCAAAATTCGTAATCTACCTCCGTTTGGATGTAGATATTGAAGGCCTTAGAATTGAATTGGGTTCAATACCAAATCAACCTAGGCATTGAATTGAGCTCAATGCCAATTGTTATTGTTTGGATGCAGATGGAATTGAGGGCTAGAATTCAACTCAGGGGCTGAATCCGGTGATGGAACTCAACAACATGGAATTTTCGTGTTCTTGTTCCACCATTGTGTTGCAAATTTCATCTAGTTTTTTAAAAATATTTTTGTTTCAATTTTTTTTTAAATTTTTGACTTTTTTTTTGAATTTTGAATTCGAAAACCAGACCGGTTGTTTCGGTTTTCCGGTAACCGGTCCGGTTACCGACGGTTTTGCTATCATATTTTTGTTTTAAATTTTCAATTTTTTTGAATTTTAAATTTAAAAACCGGACCGTACCGGTTATGACGGTTTTGCAATTATATTTTTGTTTTATTTTTTTAAAATTTCAATTTTTTTGAATTTTGAATTCGGAAACCGGCAATCCTTGATGAAGACGCTCCAATGCCACTGAATTCAGAGGGTCGGGCCTCTGAATTGTGAACGGGGCAACTCAGTTATGTTTCAATGCCATGGAATTAGGCCTTTAATGCCAATTCTGAATTCTGGCGACATCCAAACACTGAAATTGGCTGAACCTAATACCAATTCCTAATTCCAGCTCTCAATTCCAACATCCAAATGCTACCTTATCTATGTTTTCGTAGATGTACGGACGCCAAAGTTACTGTAATACTGTAGCAACGGCGATTTTTAGATTAGCCTCGCTTTGCTGCTTCTCTCCGTGCACCGGTGCGAACCGCGACGCAATGAAAATCTTCTCGATCCCCTGCGCCGCCTCCTCCTGCATCTCCTCGCTCCAACTCCAAGCGATTGCAGACCAGCGCTGCGCCTCCCATCGGCACCACCTGCAAGTTCGGCATCTCCGCATCGCCACCGCTCCAATCCACTCCCGACTTCCCCGTCCTCGTCGCCCTTCCTCCCGTGCTCCTCTTCCCCGTCCTTCCCATCGAGACGATTGTGCCGCAGCCGCGGCACCAGCAGTAGGAGCAGGTGCGTGGCCGCCCATCTGCTGGCCGCAACGCATCAAGATGTCCATCGCCGCCGCCGCCGCCGTGTGGCCACATGTGCTGCACCTCCGCCGTGCATTAATCGATTCCCCCCACCAGTGTTGTCGATGGGCATCCATCTTCCAGACCTCGCATTCAGTCATCTTTCTCAAGCCCGTGCTGCTCTCAACTGCTGTTGAGCAAGGCGCCTCAACAGACTACCACCGTGTTTCTTTCTTTGAGTTGTCGATACTTACAAAATTAGAAGAATTTTTTTAAAAACCTTAGGTCAGGTACAATAGTGTTGTCTCATAAGTAGTCTTATACATGATACGTAATTATAAGACGATTTATGGGACCACACATACAATGGATAATTATTTTAGTTGTCTCGTAGTAATTGCATATTCTCTTAATTATAGATGAGAAAAGGAATGTTTATGAGTTGCATAGCAACCACAACTGGTACAATGGTGCGTAAGCCGTCTCATACTCCTAAATTTTAGCGCTTGAGGTGGCTGCCTCACGAAACAACCGCCTATTTTTTTTACCTCCCCCTCTATCTTCCATATCATCAAAAATCCTCTGTGGCACTGCATGAGACGGGCTATGAGACTGCCTACGTGTAGCGTTGTACCTGCCCTTATTGGTTGGATCCAGTTTAATTTTCCTTAGGTCTTCATAGCGGAGGTAAAGATTTAGCCATGATCTGTTATAGTGGCAATATGGGTTACAAGTAAAGATTGTTCACTTGCCGACCTGTTGAAAGGAACTATGGGAGTTTCCTCTTTTAGAAAAACAACTATTTGCCGACCTGTAACCAAATTTGTTCTCAGAAAAATTGGGCTTTATATTTCGTAAATTGAACAATCTATAATTTATAGTTCTTTCTTACTGGAATTTGAGATCAATGAATTCATGGACAGCTGACTGCGTACCGCAGTCATTCTGTTAACATTGTTATGATTAATTCAGCTTCACACAATTCAGTTGTGAGTTCTATAGTAGTGTTTACATCTTGCAATGAACTGTTCTCATTATGTCTTATTTTACATTGCTTACTAAACTGCATGCAGACGTATTGAATCAAAATAACCAATCAAATTTTAAAAACCTGACCATGAAAATCAGATATGTGCACATCGCTATGTTACTGCAATTGCTTCAATTATTTCTGAATCCTATTTTGTTTCAAGCAATTGTTAGTAATGTTGTCTGCTGTTAATTTGGAAAATGTGTCTCCTGTTCCCGTCGTGTGATTTTGAAGTACTTCTATTGCTTAATTTCATGCAGTTGTAACACGATGAGACTCAATGTGAAGAAATTTAAGTGCCTATACCAACCATTGCTCATACAACCAGTGGAGCATCAGAACTATCCCAAACGGTTCTGCAGGTCGTGCACAAGGTATGTCGGTGCAGCAGTATTTTCATTTTATTTAAAGAAATGCTTACCTGTTGTTCTATTTCTCTACCAATTAAATCTTGAATGATTTTTCTTCCATGATATAATTTTATTACCATGTTATTACATAATTCTTTCTTGCTTCTTATGTTCACCTTATCTAGATGGATAATAAGCCTACGAAATGTAACATGCATAAAAAATGGAAGCGGGTTCATTTAAAGTGCATAAGATCTGAGAACGGTAGCATTAAGCGTGATCCAAGGCCTCCCACTCACTACCAGAAACTCGAATTTCCCTGTGTGCCAAAAACCGTCAGGAAAATTGAGAAAACCGTCAGAAATAATTTTCCTGACGGTGAACCCTCAGGAAATAACCGCCAGGAATATGATGACAGGGAAATAGAATTTCCCTGAAGGTTGGCACACAGGAAAATAATTTTCCTGACGGTAAACACTCAGGGAAAAGATGCTCAGGGGAAAAAAAAAAAAAGACATCTGACCATTAATCCAGTACATCCAATTGCCTTTATGCACAAGTGTCATTCAAATATCATTCAAGTATCACATCCACATACAAATATCATTCAAATCTTCCAGCACATATAGAAAGGGAATAGCCCTCAGAGAACTACATCATCTGATCCTCTCACTCGAGTGAACTACATCTTTTTGTACAAGTAATAGTCACATATCATCTCATCTAGAAACACAAGTGAACTACTGTTTACATACCCCATAAACGCAGTGCTATGGATCCTTTGCTCATGTACTCTGCTAGCTTCTGCAAGTAGCAAAAAAAGATAGAATTAGCTAAAGCTTTGAAAAGCCAGGTTTCTACGCTGCTTTGAACTCAAACACTGTTGTTCTAGCTAAATTAAAACATTGTACTTGCCGTCAATAGATTAGGAGTTTGATTCATGAAGAAAACGGCACGCTCCACATATCAGAAGATTGCTCTGTTGTTTTCTTAAACTACCTGCCGTGTAGCAACGAGTATTGGGAACCAGAGATAAATAAAATGCATACATTGGCCGTTTAGGTTAACTATGGATGAGTAACATAAGCACAACTCAGTTGCTTAGATTGTGGTTATGGATCCTTGCCTGGTACCCTTTTGAACCAAGTCTAAGGTGTGACTCTACTTATGGACACGAATTGTCATGTACCAACCTATTTAATATATTCTTTTGAGTATGTTGGATTCAAAATTCCTAAATCTTCTCTGCTCATCATTTTAACATTATATGCTGACAACTATGTCGTTTTCATTAAGAAACAGTGTTACCATCCCCTTTTGGTTAGATGTAGTCAGTCTTGATGGAGTACCAGTTTGTAAGATATTTTATGCTATTTTGACAACCCGGGGCAACGCCCGGGGTTCGTGCTAGTTTGACTGAATATACACCTAGAATGTTACTATTATTTATGAACAGAAATATAGTAGGAAGGTATTTTTTTTATAGGAAGGTATTACTTAAGTGTTACATCTTTATGGCTATTCTTTAGTATGAGACATGGTTGCAGCAAAAGGTAGAGAAGTAAAAGCGGATTAAATTGTAGAGGATAATAAACGTAGGAGTTTGCTCCATACAATCACAGATAAGAGAACTTTGAAGGACTTGCCGAACTAGTTGTTTTCCGCTCACTGCGGGTGCACTATGTACAATTACAAGTTGCACGGAATATCATTCACATATTACGAAAGATGCTCAATTTCAGCATAGCTGTCGATATCTAATCACGATTTTCATCAGGCGTAACAACCAGGAACATTCGTTCTGTTTCAGTTCCAGTCCTCCAGATACTCAAGTTCGCAATTTGCACTTTCCTTCACTTACGATTAAAGTTGAGTTTTCCTCCGTTCTTCACTAATGTTAGGCAGAGATCGAGACTACTATCTATCAGCGAACTTAGGCAGTTTTATCTTTTTTTTTTACTTTAACTGTTAGTTCAGACGAAGACCCGATTAGTAGCGTGCAAATGAATGATAAAACACCCAAAGATGCACGCAGCACGCTGTAAATCACTTGGGCAGTTCGAGAATTGGTGATACAAGAAATGTCGCAGCTTGTTCGAGGCCGTCACAAAACAGAGAAATCTGAGCGGTACGGAGAACTGCAGTTCGATGTCGCCAACCTTCAATGCAAAGATCGCTTGACGAATGGGAGTCGAATCAAGCGCGTCGCTTCACTTTCAGATTTGATCAATTATCCAGAACTACCTGTGTTCACCTGCTCTGAGCTAAAATTACGGCTCATCGTTTCGTACAGAAGTGGATGGTTTGTTACAGTACTGTCTTACTGATGATGCTCTCCTCTGATTACACATGGAGTCGATCACATTCACACCATCCCACATGGTGGTAGAACCAGGCACCTGCCAACCACCAAGAGACCGTGGCGTTCAGCAACCTTCCGGTGTGTTCCACGCACGGCCTTCTCTATCCGCTGGGGTATACCCGGGTCCCAACAAAACAAACAAACTGCCAAAGGCTGCACCGCATCCATCCGCACACGCCGCCACCCAACCCATCCACGTGCCCGTCGTACGAGATTGCCGAGAGAGCGACCCATGGCGGCAGCGGCGGCGGCCGGAGCCGGGGACGGGCCGGAGGAGGTGCCGAACCGGCGGGTGGTCCTGAAGCGGTACGTGACGGGTTTCCCCTCGGAGGACGACATGGAGTTGGTCGCCGGCGCCGCGCGCCTCGCCGTGCCGCCGGGGTCGCAGGCGGTTGTGGTCAAGAACCTTTACGTCTCCTGCGACCCCTACATGCGCAACCGCATGAGCAAGCACGAGGATCCCAGCTACGTCCCCGACTTCGTACCCGGAGAGGTAAATTAATTAGTATTCATGAGATCCAAGTCCAACAGCAATGATATTGTATTCCACTGGTGGTCATAGTTAATTGGGAAAAAGAAGCGCTTTTGTTGGTATTAGTACTTGTTTATTGCTGTGACTGGACTGCTGGTCAAGTCTATGTAGACCTGTTTGGTGCGCGCACTGATAGATTCAGGATTCTGCTGTTCATATTCGACCATCAGGCTTCCGGTCACCATCGGTGCCCTGCTCTAATTCGCAACCCTGGAGGAAAGGTATATCGGATCCTGTTGCGTCTGGGGGCCTCCTAGGCTCAATCATGTCAAACTATGTTGGTCGTTCCATGAAATTTGACATTTTTTTTATGAAAATATACTTTGCCAATTGTGGTTGCTTTGTCAATCGAGGTGAAAAAAAAAAGCAGAAGAAAATGATAACAAATTTTTGATTTGGACACACAACAAAATTTAGGCATCGAATCAATTGTTGGATCCTTGGGCAACTTGAGCAGGGTGCCTTTTTTTTCTCTCTTATAACTATGAACTATTACCGATACATCTCTGTTCTTGTGAACAGGGAAGTTTACTGAACTCTGTTCACTACATCACTGGAGCTGGGTCTATTTTCCATCTATTTAGCTTCATTTTTTTTATGCATAAGGAACAGAGAAGTTACAATTTTACCTCTTAGATTGAATCATACTGATATTTTGATGACTTCGTAGTCTTCCAATGTTACACATTGTTCTGCATAAACGGGCAATATATCAAATCGTTTCTGTAATCAAAGTAAAGAAGTTCAGTGTTATGCAAAAAAGGAAAAAAAAAAAAGAGAGTTCGGCGTAGATGATAGGAAATGTTGCATTGGGCGCAAAACAAGTGGCAGCTGTTTCTTATTCATATATTGTACACAAGTAATTGATTACACTAAACTGCATGTTGTTCCTGTAAACGTGGGCTATGTTCCACCACCAACCAATTGCTCTCTTCCTCTGTTCAGCTTGGAGCTGGATCCATATTTAAGCTATGTAGCCATTTTTCCTGAAAAGAGATGGAGTATGGGATGGATTTAAAAGTCTGCTGGTTACCTGCTCAGGTCTTGGTCAATTTCGGTGTCTGCAAGGTGGTGGCATCTGGGCACCCGGATTTCAAGATTGGTGATCTCGTGTGGGGAATGACCGGATGGGAGGAGTACACTCTCATCCCCAACCCGGAGTCTTTCTTCAAGATCAATCATCCGGAACTGCCTTTGTCATACTACACTGGTGTTCTTGGTGAGTTCGCTGTTAGCACTCTTCTGTTAAAAGCAATCAGTCATCCTTTATTCTTAAAAAAATGAACTAACAGACAAGATTGTCCTTCCTTTTTTCTGTTAATGTGACTCAAAAATCACAATGTTCTAGGTTTATTTTCCATTATCTTACCGAAAGAAAATGATACCATTGTTTCTCTGATAAAACAAAAGGATCTTCTTCCTTTGAAAGTTTGAATCCTTGAATCTTGTACTGTAAGATTTTCTTTCTGATTAGATATGTTACGACCTCAACCATTCAGGTATGCCGGGCCTTACAGCATACATTGGGTTTTTCAATGTGGCAAAGCCTAAGAAAGGAGATTACGTCTTCGTCTCAGCAGCATCGGGTGCTGTTGGTCAAATTGTTGGGCAGCTTGCTAAGCTCACTGGCTGCTATGTGGTTGGAAGTGCCGGTTCTGACGAGAAGGTACATGTTTTCAGTTGCCTTCAGCTAATTATTTGTCCTATATCTTGTCCAGAGTTCCTTGTTACGGTTTACTTCCATCTCACTAGCCATAGGTACACTGTTTGGCTTCAATGAACATTTGTGTACCTCACCTGAACATCTTCTGAACTTGTACAGGTCAATCTATTGAAAACTAAGTTTCGCTTTGACGAAGCTTTCAACTACAAGAAAGAGAAGGACCTCAATGCCACCTTAAAAAGGTTAGTCAGCTCTCTGGGCATTGCACACTCTAGATAGTATATGTAAAACGATAAGTTCCATGAAGTAGTAAGGTGAATTTCATTATTCTGAAAAACTCTGAAGGTACTTTCCTGAGGGCATTGACATCTATTTTGAGAACGTGGGAGGCGCAATGCTGGATGCCGTGCTTCTCAACATGCGTTTGCGCGGTCGAATCCCAGTCTGTGGGATGATCTCACAGTACAACAAGGAGCAACCGGAGGGTACTCGCAACCTCTTTTGTCTAGTTGCCAAGCGTGTGCGCATGGAGGGGTTTATTGTCACGGACCACTTTGGCGAGTACCGCAAGTTTGAGGAGGAGATGGTGAGGTACCTGAAGGAGGGGAAGATCAATTATGTCGAGGATGTTGCTGACGGGTTAGAGAAGGCACCAGCAGCCCTCATTGCCCTCTTCACCGGGGCCAATGTTGGCAAGCAGCTCGTCGCCGTCTCGAGGGAGTAACTCGATTCATAACTCTTGAGATATTTTGCATGGGGGAACATACATGTAACTACATAAGTAGAATTATGCATGAAAGTATGTAGGAAGTAGATTTTCTCACCTAGTTCTGGAGCTGTAAGTCCGTGCGTCCATGTTGCTGTTATGAATTTCTCAGTCCAGGTCATATTTGTTTTGATGCTGTAATCGTTGTTTGTAGTACAACATGTGCAGTAAGATGATGGACCCCATCAGATTAGATTATGCTCAAACAAGTAATATGAGACGGATGGAGTATGTTCGAATAATTATAACACATCTTTCTATATACCTTCTTTTATATTAATCCACTTAACACGCCCACCTCTGTTTTGATCTACAGGAAACACTTACTCCATCACTCATATGACTAGTGACGTGACAGAGGTCGATATATCGATCGTTCTCCTCTCCCATTCCTAGCTATCCGTTCGTTGCCTACCACGGCAAAAGCACAAAGCAGAGGCGTCCATTTCCAGGTCCCCGCTCGACGCCAAGCACAACAACTACCACCGTCCGTCCTAGGACAGCGCCGCTTCACCTGCGCGCACCACTTCCTCTTGTCTTTCAAAGGCAGAGGCCGCGCAAACAGAGAAACCGATACAAGGGAGTGAGAGCGGCCGGAGCAATGGCGGAAGAAGTGCCGAACCATGGGGTGATCCTGAAGCGCTACGTGACGAGGTTCCCCTCGGAGGATGACATGGAGGTGGTCGCCTGCACCGCGCGGCTCGCCGTGCCAGCTGGATCGGCGGCGGTGGTGGTCAAGAACCTCTACGTGTCGTGCGACCCCTACATGCGCACCTGCATGACCAAGCACGAGGAGCCCAACTACTTACCCGACTTCGTCCCGGGGGAGGTAATCACCAAACCAGATCATCCAACAACACAAATTCCATCACATCATCACAGATATTAGCAGGGTGGTCACAGCGACGGTGGTGAAAGCCGCAGGGCGGCTGCGCACCAAAGATGATGGGGTTTTGTGCGATTCCTCATAGCGACAGGGGTCACGCTGAAATAACCGGCCTCCCCCATCTAACAAAACCCCAGTCGCATATAGAATGTTTTCTTCAATTTTAAATATACTTTTGGTGGTTGATTTTGAATGTGTTGTTACCATATCGGTTTGGCGGGAGAATTGCTAAAACACCACTAAAAAGGGACACCATCCCAAGAACACCCATCAGTAAAGGCGCCATCCCAGGACGCCATCCGCGAAGTGAATCCCACTCTCCAATATGCCAACAGCTGCATCATTAGAGGCAGGCGACATTCTCCTGATCCGGAACCGATAGTCCCAACTGTTGGACGCTTTCGAACTCACCAAACTGACAGTTGTTCCACATTAAGGATAACACTACATTTCTTTTCTGCTGCACAACGAGTTTCACCATACTTTTCCACCTTCAGCAATGGAACATTATTGATAAGGGTACGAACCCTGCAGGTTTTGATGAGCAATGGTGTGAGCAGGGTGGTAACTTCTGGGCACCCAGATTTCAAGGCCGGTGATCTTTTGTGGGGCCCCACTGGATGGGAGGAGTACACGCTCATCACCAACACCGATATTCACTTCAAGATCAATCATCCTGAAATGCCCTTGTCGTACTACACAGGTGTTCTTGGTGAGTTCAGACAGATTAGTACATTTATATATCGGGATGTCACGAGCTGTCTGTTTTCTTTGATTCCTCTGAAAATGTTACCTTTTTTCGTTGAAATAAAATGCTGCTTTTTCCTTTTTAATCTAGATAGAGAATATGTGCGAAATTATCTGACTGTGCTACGACTTGGACCAATATTCAGGCATGCCCGGCCTCACCGCATATGCTGGATTCTTTGACGTCGCCAGGCCTAAGAAAGGAGAGTGCGTATTCGTCTCAGCGGCATCGGGCGCCGTTGGTCAGATCGTCGGCCAGCTTGCTAAGCTCACTGGCTGCTACGTGGTTGGGAGTGCCGGTTCTGACGAGAAGGTTTCTGCCAACGCGTTCTCCTTCGCATTCTAGTTCTTTACTACTTTTCGAATTTCAGCACCTGCTTCCTGTTGAATATTAGTTACGGTTTATTTGTCATGTTCATCGCTGCATTTCAGTTGTTCAACATCATCTGTATGCTACATCAACTATAAAATTTGAATTTCCTCATCAGGTGAGCCTGCTGAAAACAAAGTTTGGCTTCGACGGAGCTTTCAACTACAAGAAGGAGCACGACCTGAATGCTGCACTGAAGAGGTTTCTTATTTGGGTCACCTTCCTCCAAAATAAATATTACAGTCACCAAGTCCGAATTATTTTCATGGAAGAATCACTTGATTTCATTGACATTCATAATGGCAATCACTCAGGTTTTTCCCCGATGGCATTGACATCTACTTCGACAACGTGGGCGGCGCGATGCTAGATGCGGTGCTGATCAACATGAGGATGCATGGCCGGATAGCAGCTTGTGGGCACATCTCGCAGTACAACCTAGAGGTGCCCGAGGGTGTGCACAACCTTTTTTCCCTAGTCACCAAGCGCGTGCGCATGGAGGGGTTCATGGTTTTGGACTACCATAGCAAGTACCGCATGTTTGAGGAAGAGATAGTGGGGTACCTTAAGGAGGGGAAGATCTGCTACGTTGAGGATGTTGTGGATGGGCTGGAGAAGGCCCCAGCGGCACTCATCGGGTTGTTCACTGGGCGTAATGTTGGCAAGCAGCTTGTGTTCATCGCAAAGGAGTAAATGATGGGATGTGTTGTCATATTGTGAAGGGGTGAGTCGTGAAAATATATATGTTGGTGATCGCATCACACCTATCTGTTGATAAATGCCTTGGTTCTTTATCTGTTATTGTAAAATATGTTTTACCCTGAACAAACGGTACAGAGTAGAAGAAAATCATTATTACATATTATCATATTTTTAAGAAGAAGTCCACTTTACTCCCCTCACCTATGGCTTGGTCCATATAACCCCCTCAACTATTCTTTGGTTGCTTAACCCTCATGATTTTTCAACCTTTTGGGTCTAAAAAATTCTGTTTTGCTGAAATGGTCCCTGATTTAGGTAATTTTGAGCGCACCTGTTGTCATGTCAACATTGCATCCATGGGGGCACTGCCCACATGGCAGCAGAAGCACAAAAAACCACTTAAGCCCATGATTGATCTCAAAATGCGATAACTTGACATGCTGTAATGTTTTTATAAAATTCCATTAAAAAAGCTCATGGAGCACAGAGAGTTACATGAACCGGCAAAATTCATTCTATTCCATTTTATTTCTTGACATGTAAAATGAATTTGGTTCTGAATTTTGCATACCTTCTTAAGTTCATATATACTACACACATGATTTTTTGATGAAATTTTGAAACAATGCAAACATGCAAAATTTGCTAATAGGGATGTGGGAATCCCTTGACACAAGATCCACACTCAGCCACAGCCACAGCAGCAGCCGATTCTAAGATAGAAAATAACATGCATACATCACAAGTAGAAGGTGTTGGGTAACCAGGACAAAGATTCTGAATTTAACTTCATATGAATATAAACTCTCGAACTCGAATCAGTTGTTTTCCTACCAAAAGAAAGAAAGAAGCCGCAGAGGCCGATCGTTCTCCCAGCCTTCGCTTCTATGGACCACGGACAGCATCTGCAAAAGCACATGCTCCCGTGCAAAGCAGAGGCGTCAATTTCCATGTCCCCACTCCACGCCACGCACAACTACCGCCGCCCTTGGTAGGACACTAGGACAAAGCACTCTTCTATTAAAAGCAATCAGTCTTTAAAAAAGAGTGCACTATACTACTTAGAATAAAAAATGATATAAATCTAATTCCATTTTTATGGATATTAGTGTAATTATTGTAGCGTCCCGCCTCCTTGAGGCCGGGCCCGCACTGCCTGGCAGCTCTCTAGGAATCAAGACTATCCTCACAGACCAACACATGTCTTTTCTACGCACTTTGTCTCACTCGTGCGCATCCGGGAACGACTTCTCGGTCGGTCACCCATCCCGAAATTGCTCCAGGCCAAGCACGCTTAACCTCAGAGTTCTTTCGAGATGAGCTCCTAGAAAAAAGTTGCAACTTGTTGTTATGAGTATTCTATCAATTCTATTAAGCTCTGAGTCAGGATGTTACAATTGTCATACTAATTAATAATACTACCGGTGTGCCATCGAAGCGTAAATGATGATAGCAAAACGGTATCAAAATAGCTGAAACATTGTTCATCTTCGCCGGATGCCGCCGCCAAGCAGCCGGCAACCTCCACTGGGCGTCTCGGATGGATCCCCGTCTGCTTGCCGTTGCCAGTGCGAATTCATTCTGATAGGAGTTGCTGCAACGTGGTCGGAGGACGCACGGGCGCCGCCGCCTTGTCCCTGTCACCAACGCCTAGTCACCCATTAGTTCGTCGCCGACGGAGGACGCACCGGCGCCACCAATGCCCAGCCGACAAGGTCACTGGACGCATCAGTCTGGATCCCCGCCAGCCTGCCGTGACGACGCGCTACCGGCCCCAAGGCCTTGCCCGCCCCCGCCATCGCGTGGCCAACGAAGTTGCCTGAGCGTCCTCTCGCCTACCATGTCGTTGTTGTGGCCATTCGCTGTCGTGGTGTTCCTGCAAGGTTGCCGGCTGTCCAGAGTAGCGTGTATGGCCGTGTCGTCGGCAGTCCATCGATGGTGCTGCGCCTTCAGCGGCAGAATCGTGAAGCACGGCCATCAGCGAATGTGCGTGTGCCCTTTCCATTTGTGCATGTAAATCGCTCATCATTAGAACAACACGACCTAGATTTGATTGTGCATGAATTATTGTTGGGAAGATCCAGAGGGATTATTTCTGTTTATGTGGTGCACGTCAGTTAGTCTACGAATTGCATAGCCTATGTTAGCCCGCATGTTCTTGAATCTACAGGCTTTCGTATTATTTGCATTGGGATGAAATGTAATCACTGATATGTATTTACCGTGGCAAGCAATTTAATTACGCAAATGGTGCAGTTGCCGCCGATGACTTCCATGGAAAGCTAGATTCTTCCACCGTTTGCATCCGCGCAAAGGACAGGAGCACCACTTCTATGTTTATTCTCTTTCGCTCTACTAAATACTGAGGGCCTCTTTGGTAGGGTTGTGGTTGTGCTGGATTTAGCTGTAGCTGTGGCTTCTTTAGAAAACAGTTGTGCTGGCTGTGTCTGCGGCTGTGCCTAAAACGTTTGGCAAAACGGTTTTTCTGCGGCTTCTTCATATTTTTAGAGACAAATATGAAAGATAAGGACACCGTAGAGAAAAGAAGCCGGTGAAACTACCATTTTGTGGCTTCATACTTCACCTTATTTTTTAATACGGCTTCCTCTTTTTTTAAGGAGAAACACCTGAGGAATCACCCCTTTAATTAGAAAACATATGAAGCCGCTTAAAAAGTTATTGGAGAAGCCCTACCAAACAGGGCCTGAACTAGCACGCTTTGAAGAGGTTCATAATAACGAAACTGACGATTTAACAAGCCAGTGCTAACACTTTAGCTAATGGACGAAAGGAAACAATAGAAGTGGCATTAGAAAAGTAAATTACATAATCCGTATTTTACCATTCACATCAAGTAATTAAACATAGGAATACAACTTGTTCAATCAGAACCGTCGTACAAAGCAAATGCGGGGTTTTGGTGATGTTCAAAACAAATTTCACAAGGTCTCAAACAGTATCAGAGGCAGAGCTTCATCGCTTCCAGTTCAGAGTACTCCCCATTTCATGACCTCGCGTAGGGTGAGCAGAACCGTAAATCAACCATGACCTTACAACATCTTAAGATGGATTAATTTTCAAAGTCAGAGAAGTCCGCTCCATCGGAACCGCTCGACCGTGGTAACGACGCCCCGCCATCGGGCCCCAACGGCGACGGGGAACGACGAAACGTGTGCCGCCGCCGTGGCCTTTGTCGCCTGTTAGACATGGGCAGAGAGAGAAGGGCACCATGCTACCGTCGCCGCCACCGGTCACAGCTACCTGCCTAGGGTTGGCGAAATGGCGGCAGCCATCAAGCTCTGGTTGGGAACGATGGAGAGAGAGAGAGAGAGAGAGAGAGAGAGAGGAAACTAATAAAGACTAAGATCTGCTAGTAGTATTTTTGTTTCCATCGACACCCTTTACTTGCTTATACCGCTTTAAAATATCATCATATCACTGTGAGAGCTTCGAAGTAGTATGAAGTGTATTTGAACGGTTGGATTAAAAGAAATGAACAGCTCGCGTTGATTTGGGTGCACCGTAAAGGTTATCTTAAAAAAATCCTTCTATAATGAAAAGGCAGGACGCCTGCCATTTACCCTAAAAAAATAATTCTTCAAAAAAATGAACAAACAGACAAGATTGTCCTTCCTTTTTCTGTTAATGTGACTCAAAAATCACAATGTTCTAGGTTTATTTTCCATTCATACCGAAAGAAAATGATACCTTTGTTCTTCTGATAAAACAAAAAATATCTTCCTTTGAATGCGTGAATCTTGTCCTGTAGGATTTTCTTTCTGATTACATATGTTATGACCTCAACCATTCAGGTATGCCGGGCCTTACAGCATACATTGGGTTTTAAGTTTTTCAACGTGGCCAAGCCTAAGAAAGGCGATTATGTCTTAGTCTCAGCAGCATCTGGTGCCGTTGGTCAAATCGTTGGGCACCTTGCTAAGCTCACTGGCAAGGTACATGTCTTAATGAAAGGCCCCCGCGTTGCTCTCAGGGCGGCACGAGGCGGCATCAAAACCTAGCCGCCGCCGCCGCCGCCCCTCCCATCATCCCCATCGCCTTGCCTCTGTCTGAGCGGGACACCGGAAATCCGCGTGACTGCTATGATGGCAGCGGCGGGGCTACTTCCCCCGGTTCTGCGTGGTTCCGGGCGGATCCGAGGCAGACACTTGATGCGGCGGCGGAGCAGTTGTGATGGGAGACGATGGGGAGCTAGTTGGCGGTGAAGACGCAGTGGATGCCAGGCTGCGGACGCGCGGCTGCCGATCTGCCGTTTCGCACCGTCGAGATGCGATGGCCGGCGGCGGTCCTTGTCACGCGGCACCATGATTCAACACATCAGCGCTATGGGTGCATTGCTGCTTTGCCTGCACGAGCAGCGACGACGGCCAATGTACACGGCGACTCGACGTGCAATGCCTGTGATTGTGGCCGTCAGGCCCAAGTTGGAAGGAAGGAATACTGATGTTTTGCGATGACAACGACAACAAGTTCGAGGTGGCTTTCCCTGATGGTTTGATCTGATATGATGGTCACGCCATTGGGATTGCACAATGGGAGATCAAAGGCAGCCGTATCTCCTTGCGTGGATTTGCCTGCGCACGAATCAACATCACCGGAGGTTATGCTGCCTACTTATGGAGAAGACGAAGGCTCGTTTAATTACTCCGGTCTCAAGACTACGTTTGTGTTGTGGGTCATGGTGGTCTCCTGCTGCGTTTGGGTAATGGGTCACAGCAATCTTTCATTTTGTTCAGTGCCTCAAATAATTTTGGTGGTCAATGATGCAATGACATGGTGTTAGCATTTCTTATGAAGTTTGTGGCAGCATTGGCCGTGGTGGCTAGATCTTCGCTTAGTTCGGAGAGAGGCCATCAAATACCATGGATATGGTTGTTTGCCAACTTTACGGACTTGCTTCTCATGTCATATTAGTGGTACCGGCTTCAGAAGGGTAATTGTGCAAGGATATTCAACGTCAGAAGAGGGTGCAGCGAAAGCGTCGCGTGGAGCGCGGGGAGGTGCTTCACCTCCGCATAGTCTGACATTTGTTCTTGTGATCGGGCAGCGAAAGCATCGCGTATGGAACGCGGGGAGGCATCGAACCTCCGCACGATCTTGCCTCTGGAATTTGGTTGTAAGTGATGAAATGTTGTTTAAGCGGCGTCAATTTCCTGCAGAGAAGTGACTTCTTCTGAGGATGAAGATAGAGCTGCAACAATATGAATTGATCGGCACCATAGGATTTTAGAGGTGCTGAGCTAGATGATAGAGCTTTCTTTGTTTTTAGATGTTTTAAGGCTGATTTGTATCGGCTCGCCTTGGTGATTGTCATGTAAAGGCTAGATATACCTTCGTTGTGCAGAGGCCGGAACATTATTTCACCTCGAAATAAAAGTTCCTTTATCTAAAAAAAAGTACATGTTTTCATGTGCCTTCCGCTAATTGTTTGTCCTGTATTCTGTCCCGAGTTCCTTATTATGGTTCACTTTCATGTCACTAACTCTAGGTCCACCGTTTGGCTTCAATGAACATTTGTGAAATACTTCAACTGAACATTTTCTGAACTTGTACAGGTCAATCTGTTGAAAACTAAGTTTGGCTTCTACGAAGCTTTCAACTATAAGAAAGAGAAGGACCTCAATGCCACCTTGAAAAGGTTAGTTAGCTTTCTGTGCATCGTCCACTCAAGCTAGTATATGTAAAACAATAAGTTCCACGAAGTAGTAAGGTGAATTTTGATTAATCTGAAAATTATGAAGGTACTTTCCCGAGGGCATTGATATCTATTTCGAGAACGTGGGAGGCGCCATGCTGGATGCCGTGCTTCTCAACATGCGTTTGCGCGGCCGAATCCCAGTCTGTGGGATGATCTCACAGTACAACAAGGAGCAAACGGAGGGTACTCGCAACCTCTTCTGTCTAATTGCCAAGCGCTTGCGCATGGAGGGGTTTATTGTCATGGACCACTTCGGCGAGTACCGCCAGTTTGAGGAGGAGATGGTGAGGTACCTGAAGGAGGGGAAGATCAATTACGTTGAGGATGTTGCTGATGGGCTAGAGAAGGCACCGGCAGCCCTCATTGCGCTCTTCACCGGGGCCAACGTTGGCAAGAAGGTTGTCGCCGTCTCGAGGGAGTAAAAGATGCGACTCCGGGCATCTATGTTCTGTTGTGAAATTCTGAACTAGGACATATGCTTGTTGTGATGCTGTCACCATTGTTTGTCAATACGACTCCAACATGTGCAGTAAGGTGATGTTGGACCCTATGGTTCCTATCAAAGTAAGAAAGGTGGTCCTTGTTGCTGACTTCACAAGAAATGAGTTAATCATTTGTTGCTTTTGTAATTTTTTCAAGAAAAGCTCCACTGTTTGTGACTTGATGCCTTGCATTTAGACCCTAGACCTATCCAATGCATAACATAATTCCAAATCACAAAACTCCAACTCGAGATTTAAGTTTTCTTGTGGGTCCTAGAGTGAACAGAGTAGTGCCCATCAAAGACAATGGCTTTTCCCTTCCCCTAGAGAATTATGTGTTAGAAAATTAGACAAATTACGGTATATTTTAATTCAAAAATACTCAAGGTGAAACAAGATTCTGTTCAGGCAAGAGTTATCTTGTGAAAAGATTAACTAAGTGTGTGTTCATCCCTATTTCCCAAAATAGCAAGAACATGATAGAAAACCAGAGTATATATGATCAGTATATACACAGATATGGGACCACAGCCGGAGGCACCGTTCCCAACAAACGACTTGTTGGGTTGCTTGAAGTAGTCAATCACGGCACTGAGAAGAAGACGAAGTACACCGGGAAATAGTTGGTCAGCGAGCAGTCGCGCCTTGCGCTCCCCAAAAACCTGATCGCTCATCTATCCATGCAGATGTACGCAGCGAGGCGTGTTTACAGAGGCTTGCTCTCCTAATACTTGTGCGTCCAAGTACTGGGATGGAGATGCAAGAGTGCAGCGATAGCAAATAGAAAAATGAAGTTGTTTTCACGTGTGTTCTTTTGTTGTGTTCTGAGCATTTCTTTTTATGGTAGCTCGGAGAGGAAGGTGAAAAGACAACGAGAGAGTTATTTTGTGTAATTAACTTCATCCGTATGGTTACTAGTATCATACGTTACTACCATGCATTGCAATGAGTCATTAACCTGATGATCAATTCTCAAATCAAAGCATGGCAAGAAAGAGTGCATTTGTGTGGCACTTGCACCTGGCGCACACCTCCTTCATGCTAATTTATTTCTCACATTTCCTCACATACACAAAACTCCTAACTTTAGAATGTGCCTTGAATTATTTGATTTAATTGTATTTATAATGGTCTGTTTACCCAATTAAATCCAACATTATGCGCAATCAACCTGAAATGCCCCTGTCAGATCGAACTACAGTTTAGACAGGTGTTCTTCGTGAGTCCACTATCAGTACTTGCTCTTTAGTTGCAAGCAAAATATCACATTTAATTCATGGAAACCATGTTCTCTTTCAAGCAAGTTCGGATTTTTTTTTCTTTTGAATCTATGTTATAGTACAATATATGACATATATCGACCTATACCTGGTTACATTTTAAATAAGTAGATTGTACCAGAATTCGTAAATCTATACTTATGTTGCCGAGCCATCAGAAAAAACTAGATATTGCAACTTTGAAGAGACCGTGATGAGATTAATAAAATATTGTTTTTGCAATTTTTTCTTCTTTCGGTGTGGTTCAAAATAATGCCAAAATAAACAGTAAAGGCGACATCATGTCCTTGACCACTTTTACCTGTCGAAATCGCCTTGTTTTATATGCAGCTATGATGTTTCATAGATTGGAGACACTCTCTTGTGAAATGAAGCCAGTTTTCAAAAGAAAACAAATCATATTCGTGCGAGCTGGCTGAGCACAACCGAGCTGAAAAGAAAATAACATGCATACGTCACAAAGTGGAAGGTGAAGCGAGAATGATGTGGATGGGAAGCACAGCCACGCCACGCACAACTACCACCGCCCTTGGTAGGACACTGGGACAGCGGCGCTTCACTCGCCCGCACTACATCCTACTGTCCAATCCGCCGAGAGAAATCTGAGTGAGGAGAGCAGAGCAATGGCGGAACAAGGGCAGGAGGTGCCGCATCGTCAGGTGATCCTGAAGCGCTATGTTTGTCTCGTTGCTAAGCAGCCGTTTTACTGTAGCAGCTGTAGAAAAAATAACTGCTAGCTGCTGCTGAAGAAATAACTATGAACATTGTAACTGCTGCAAAACAGCAAGACAAACATGCTGATGGATTGCTTCAAATAATTAAACATCATATTTTGAATAAAATCCATGAACGATTACTCGGTTTTTGGCGATACTTTTCATCACCTCAATGCAGTTGTTCCATTTGTAAGCAAAATCGTTCATGTTTATGCAATCCGGTCTTATGTCCTCAATTGCAGCACTGTGCGTCAAGTCCAATGGACAAACCAGCATACGGCCAGATTCGATCGGCTGTAACAGAGGGGTAACAGAGGGACGCTCGTTTTCAAATCGACAGCCGGCGCAGGCCCGTACCCCCGCATGAACGCCGCAATTTGTGCCATCGGGGGCAACCCCGCCCCGGCCTCTCCCGATTCCCCGTTGCCGCGCGCCAAACGGTGGCCGCACCTGGCCGGGACCTCGCGCCCGCCCCCCCCCCCCCCCCCCCCCCCCCCCACACTCGACGCTTGCTGTTCGCCCGGAAAATCCCTTCCGTGGCGGCTGGATTGAGGCGAGGCGACGCCCAGCAGTCTACCGTTAATCCTCTTTGCCAACTGTATTTTGTGTGCTGATACATGCTGCCAGATTGAAATTACTTCTTTGATGACTTGGATTGATTCACTAATTTAGTTCACATCAAAATGAATTGGATGCTAAGTACACTGTAACTGTATGGCTAAGCGAAAGAACACTAATTCTGATTAGCCTCACAACACGTCAATTGCTTCCACCAAAATGACCTGGTCCTGCTCCAAGATGTGTAGCACTAGAGCCCCCCTGCAATTTGAAGCAAAACAGAGATGAGTATAAAATCTAATCTTGCGTAATCTTGTGTGGTAATTGAAGAAACCAAATCTCATGAATATGATAATTGAAACATGGACATAGACTAGTTTTTTTTTTTGTGTGGACATTTTCTCTTTTCTTTAGGATGAACAAGTGTTACAAATCCTCCTGAAAAGAAGGTTCTGAAGATGTGAAAGTACAACAAATGGACAAATCTAATCTTCAACCCAACACATGGACCATGCATGGAGTGATGGAGATGTAATCTGACTTCTGTGATTTTCAGGTGAATCTTCACGTGATGAACCCACCGTAGAGAAGCAAAATGAGAAGGCACAGAGAACTCAGGGAGACTGCGGTGCTCTTTTGGCGCCAGACCAGCAGTAGAATGTGTTAATTTGGCGCCACAAGTGCTGCTTGGGCGCTCTTTTTGTTCCCACGCTGGATGCCCCTCTCTATCTCTCTAGCATTTATTGTCTAGGAACTGAGTGTTAGCGGAATATGCTGCAACGGCCTGATGCTCGACCGAGTCTTGCGCCACGAACGGGTCCGCGCCACGCACACCACGCTCGCCGCCACTCGCTCTGACGGCTCGTGCACACCACGCGGGTGTTCCCGTAGACGTAGGATCAACCTGTTGTACACATCTCTCATGTAACTATATAAATACCTCGATTGAGGACCATGAATAGATGTGGTTGATTTCTCTAAACTCTTACACGGTATCAGACGACGAATGATCCTCCATGAATCCGCTCGCCCACCAATCTTCTGCTGCCATGGATGACAATCCCATCTTCTCTCCTAGCCCATCCATATCTTCTTTCGACTCTTCCTTTGTTTCCTCCAGCAACGCCGGTCCCTCCGGCGCCGTCCACGCCCGGCGGCCTCGAACCCTCCATGGTTCAGATGGTGAACATTCGCGCCCATGTTCCCATGACGCTCGACATGAACGAGCTCAACTATCCCCAATGGCGCATGCTCTTTGAGTCCGTCTTCGGCAAATTCGGCCTCGAGCATCACAGCGCCGCCGCGCCGGACCCCGTCGCCACCCTCGACCCCGACTGGCGGAAGATCGACTCCAGCATCGTCAACTAGCTGTACACCACCGTCTCCCGCGAGGTGATCGACATCGTGCGCAAGCCGAACGCCAACGCCTTCAAGGTGTGGTCCCAGATTGAGGAGCTCTACTGTGACAACAGCCCCCGCGCGCCAACGCCTTTGGATGCTTTCTTTGTGTATTGTATGGTTGAGATCTGAGGTAATGCCAAAAGGGACTCTCTGAGTTACCAACAATTCAGAGGATCCCAACACTGTAACAGAGTGGGTGGCAGCACAAGCATGCACAGATGACAGTAGCAGAAAATGTAGAGAATTTGCAAACACCTTGTCTAGACAAAATAACAGCACAAATAATAAGGTCAAATATTTCAAATGGAGGAACACAATAAGGTCAAATAAGGTCAAATACTTCAATGTTTGTTTGGGATACAAAAAGAGAGTACACAATAATAGCAGTCCACAAGTGAAATAGATGCCCGCGCAAGCACAAACACATAGATTTTGCAAGCTCCTGATGTAGTAGGGGCATGACAGTGTAGATGGTCTGCAGGAAGGTGGCGATAAGCAGGATGACCGAAGCCACGAAAGCACTGAACACCCATGGGTTTTTCAGGTAGATCTGTACGAAGTTGGCACGCCACCTATTCCAACGATAATCGCAGTGTTCATTCAGCTTGTGTTGCACATTGTAAAGGTGACTGGAGGGGCTCAGCAATGCTCCCTTGCTCAGGGAGTTGAACAGCTTTGCAGCTTCCTTGTCGCTACTCAACAAGTTTTTTATCACCCCTTTGGATTTCAGTAGTGCCACATCTCTTTCCGAGTCGATGAGGTTGTCCATAAAGATCATGAATGCCGTTGCATTGCTCCCGACACCTCTGTTTAGCAGCTCGAATGCCATCAAGTTGATAAACTCTTTCTCAGTTCTGTCGTTGACCTCAACCTCAGGCATGGTGAGCACACCTTTTTCAAAGCCAATGACATGGACGCTGAAGGGAATGCACTTCTTGAACTGGATTCCTGCCTCAGCAAGTTCCGTAGCGTTGGGCATAGTACCATTCCACTCGCCCCATTCTCTACTCTTTTCTTGTATGCCACAGAAGCTCCGGTGTAAAAGGCCGAGGGGGTGGAAGCCAAGTGTTGTGTTGGATCCGTTACACGTAAGCCCCAGAAAATCCAACACCATATTGTTGATCTCTTTGCTTTCCTGTGCTCATGATTGAGGTGTAGTAAGAGACAAGATATGCTACATGATGAGACAATGTTCCCTATAATACATACTTGATAATCCCTATCAATTGTATCATGTTTTCTACTAGTTCGTAAGTGCCAGCAAGAGAGCATTAATGAATGATTTGGTCGTACTACACCTCCATTGCACAGTATATATAATTTATCGTGCTGTTCACCCGGCTTTCTAAGGTCATTATTTGTGTGTATTTGCTTCTTCTTTTTTACGGAAACATGACTACCAGATCAATTCCCAGCAAAAAAAAAAATTAACAAGGGGAGGCCCACCACTAGCCAGCCACACAACCGGGTCATTTTTGAACAAGTCACGACATTTTTCGCGCGCTATGCAGCAGGTGGGTTTAGCAGGAGAGATTCGAACGCACGATCTCTCCTTCACACATAACCTCTTCTACCGTTACACCACACACTCACTTGTGTTTATATACTATTTTGATTCCTTACATATTATACATAATCGAATGTAAATTATTTATTAGAGGTCCTAAAATGATTCAAACCAAAAAGTTGTTAACTACAAAGTTTCATAACTTTTCGAGATATACAACATTCATTTCGGTAGTTTCTCCATGCGAGATCGTTTACAAAATTTGAATTTCAAATTTGAGAAATTTAAAACTTTTTTATGTTGACAAGATGATTTCAAATAAATAAGTTGTCAACTACAAAGTTTCTTAACTTTTCTATATCTACAACTTTAATTTTGGTAGTTTCTCCATCCAAGGTTGTTTGAAAAATTCAAAATTTCAAATTTAAGAAATACATACGAATATTTTTGTTGACAAAATTAAATCAAATTAAAAAAATTCAACCACAAAGATGTACAACTTATGAAGATCTACCACTTTTATTTTGGTCATTTATTCATTCAACATAGTGGTAGTAATATTTTTCACAATCCATATATATCTCTTTTATAGGTTTCATGAAACTATACGAAAGATGTAGATTTTGTGAACAATTTTTCTATCATTTTGTTAAATCAAAAAATGATCCAAATAAGAGTTGTAGATCTCGAAAAGTTATACAACTTTGTATTTCAACACTTTTTATTTTGAATTCGTTTAGAGCTTCAAAAAATAATCCAAATAAGTTTGAAATCCGCTTTGCCGAGTGTCAAAAAGAAAAAAACACTCGTATCCTTTGCCGAGTGTATTTTTTTCACACTCGGCAAAGCATTTTCTTTGCTGAGTGTTTATTTTTTACACTCGGTAAAAAAATCTTTTCCAAGTTTTAATTTTTTACATTTGGCAAAGAAAACCTTTGCCGAGTGTTTTTTGTTTTACACTCGAGTGTATTTTTTTTGGCACTCGGCAAAGCGGATTTTTGCTGAGTGCCCGAAAAAAAAAACACTCGGCAAAGGTGTCGCCACTCAGAAAAAAACCGATTTCTGGTAGTGCATGGGCAGGTGTTGTGCGTTTTCATTAAGATAGAGGAGAAGAAAAAACCATCAGAGTTACACAGGTTCAGAGCAAAGCAGCCACAGCTGAGTGACTGAAACCAAACTAGACAAAAACAGTATTTGTGTGTATGCTGCAATCAAATATTTCAAATGAATTGTGTCCCCAAGAATAAGGTGGCACATTTCTTTTCATTAAAATATAAAACTGAGAAATATACGATTAAAAAACTTTAAACACTACGTGAACTACTGAACTTTTGCATTACATATATAATAGAGAAAAAATATATTTGTATTGTAAACAGTAAGTTACTACTGGAACAAATAACTCAAGTCCATAATTGATCAGAGAAAGAAAAAGGCAGGCAAGCAACGAAAGGTCCCGTTTTGTTTCAGATAAACTAGCGGACGGCTTGCACATTTATGCATGTAGATAATATTAACAATCCGACTATAGCCATTATTGTATTTATTATCACACGGACTTGTGAAACAGTACCTGATTTTAACTGTTATAGAACCTTATTAATTTTACAATTAGTGTTGAATCTTTTTATTGATAATGATTGGTAGTTTTATAAACAGCTATATGGCATTTTTTATAGTTTCATGAGTAATAGAAGTGGTGGGAAATTTACTATAATTTTTTTAATTTTTTGGTTAATGAGCTAATTTCTAGAGTTTAGAGCGGACTTAGAGCTTAGCTTTCTTAGCCAGATATAAAGGTAATAAATAGATTAGTTAAGTACGACTAGGCACTGGTGAGGAGCCTCGAGTGCTATTTGAGCAAAACGGCTCAATTAAACTGCTGCAATGAAAAGGTAGTGATTCTAGAGGAAAACCAAAGAACTCAATGTGTACTCCTGATTATTCCTAGAAACAAATCGATTGGATTCACGTGCTCAAAAATTTATGACAGACTATTTGTCGAATCCATAAGTAGATTAATAACTTCAACAACTTAATTTTGTTCCAGAAGCATACGTGCAGAATAACCTTTTTTTAATTTTGGAATTTTTAATAAGGGTATGGTCATACGTTTCTTAATTACATAGAGGTGATTCATCTGTCATATATTAGAAATTATAATGATCTTCAATAATCAGTGGCCAATGAACCAGTAACTATGTGCATATGACTTTTACCTCTTCTAATTCTTGTTTCTTGGATTTGTTTTATTTTGACTGTCAATAACTTTTAGATTTTTTGTTTGGGGACAGGGGACACATAAGCTATATGCAGAGGTTTTCCTTGATAATAGTACTTTTGTACTATCCTATATCTGTTTTCTGTCAACAATTTGTTCTAATATAAAAAATCGAAGTTTGCTTTCAACCATGTCTTTGTCTAAAATAAAAACTATTAGAAGATGAAAGATCTGTGACATATAAATAAATTTCCAAAGGTGGAAACTTGTAATAGATATATGTACAGTTCACTTGTAACTATCATCCAAATACAACTCGTAGCGTTCATTTAAGCAGTGTGACTGACTTGTTATTAGTCACATCAAAATGATCTATAGCCACGAATAATTTATGTCACGTATGTCATATTTCTGGTTAGAGAACACATCGAGAAACAAGTAGAAGGCGAAAGTGCCTGTAGCCTAGTGGTTACAAGAGCCTGAGTAGCATCTGAGGTCTTGGGTTCGACTCCTGGTAGGAGCGGATTTACTAGAATTTAACAGCGTTGTACTTTCAGCGGTAGGCGACGTGGCCGTCGACAGCGAGGCGTCAGTGGTGACTTCGTCAATTTAGAGGATTTACCGGCTCAATTTTCGAAGATGCTTATAAAGATAGGGTTTGCGTATTTACGATCATAGGAGTGAGTGTGTGTGCGCTTTATGAGTGTATGAGTTATACTGTGTAATCATATAAAAAAACAAGTAGAAGTGCTTATTTACTAGGTCGACAAACATGGGAAAATAAGGAATTACTTTTATTTAGAATGATGAATGACTTATATTCGAGGAATATGGATGAACGCTAAGCAACTTATATCTGAAGGATGCGGAGATAGAGTAATAAATACGTACACATGTTCGGCCAGTGATTTTTTCTTGAAGCTTTTGTAGAAGAAACAGAGGCAGTTGGTTTTCCACCAATATTGCATCGCACCTGAGGGGCAAGTACAAAGACAAGAAGCCATGCTTGCTGAATACCGGGTCGTTGGATCCGTAATCTGGACATTCTTCGCCTAACTTCGAAAGACGATTATACACCCTCATGATCTCCAGCAAGAAGATTCCATCCATCAGCGTCATCATCTTGGCATCTGATTCCATGTTCGATGGAAAGGGAGGGTAGGCTTCCTTCAGAAAATCGAACAACTCCCCGATAGCGGAGGCTAACAAGTTCAACGCATCCGCATCTGGTTGCCGCATTTTCCGAGCCACAGTTCGAACCGCGCGCCACTTGTGCTCTTGCATGGGCATCAGGGTGGGGCGAGCGAAGTGACCGGTGCCCAGTGACACCATCATCGGCCGGTAGGCATGCTTGTTGGTCATGTTCTTCATCCATTCGGGCACAAACCATCGGTTCCTCTGAGAAGGATGGGATATGATGTTCTCCATCATAACCACCCACTGTGCTCTTTGCTCTGCTTGCACGGGCCCCTCTGTCGAACTGGTAGCCTCTGTCATCATCCCTTGATAGGACGTCTCCGCCATCTCTGCTCCCGTGGACCCCTCCATTGGCATGGTCCATGTGCTTGGTTGAGCGCAGTGAATGGAGCCCAGTGACACCAATGTTGGCTGGTAGGCATCCTTGTTGGTCATGTTCTTCATCCATTCGGGCGCAAACCATCGAATCCTAGGACGGGATATGATGTTCTCCATCTTAATAACCACCGACTGTGCTCTTTGCTCTGCTTGCACGGGGCCCTCTGTCGAACTGGTAGCCTCTGTCATCATCCCTTGGTAGGACGTCTTCGCCGTCTCTGCTCCCGCGGACCCCTCCATTAGCATTTTCTCCTTGCCGTTCGCGGTCTGGCACTCCTCCTGGACCCCCTTCCCGGTCTTGTTCTCCGTCCTTGCGATGCTGACAGGCTCCTCTTCCGGGACAGACCCTTCCAAGTGTTTCCCCCCAGTCGGCAGCTTCTCCGCTTCCTCCTGCCCCTCCACCGAACTGTTACGACAAGCCATCTCTTCATCTTCCACGGTCTGGGATTTCTCCGTCCCGTTCAACAGGTAGTCCTTCGCAGACGCCACCTTCATTTGATTTGTTGTGAAACTGCTGCATGTCCGGTGTGAACTCATGCTCAACTCAAGCGGTAGCTACTTAAGGGCCTCTTTGTTTCGGCTCCACGGACAGCTCCTGGAGTGGCTCAGCCACTAAACGGTGTTCCCCTACCGGCTTCTCCGGAAAAACCGAAGGGAGCCGCACCCCAAATCCCACCAAAGCGCGCGGGGATCAGCTGCAGGAAGGCAGCTTTGCCGGCTCCCTCGCCTGTCCACGTCAGTCTCGTACGCAAATGCCCCTCACGCGAGCGCGCGCAGCAGCACGGGAGTTCTTGTAGGCGTGAGCAGCAAAGCCGTCGCTCCTCACCTCGGCTGCCTGATCAACATCTTCTTGCTAGGCCTGCTGGGGCTAGGGATTGGAGAGAGGAGGAAGAGGATGAGTGGAGAACATGACACAATGATGAGTATTAGAGAGAGAGAGGATTGCTTGGGCATGGTCGGTTGGAGAGAGGATTAGAGAGAGAGAGCATTTGGATGAGTGGAGAACAGGACACGGTGAGAATGAGGGGATAAGAATATAAAAGGACTTGTACGGTACATGTGTAAATAATAGTAGTAGAAGGATTTAGCTAGCTGGCCCCATATGTATAAGAAATAGAATAAAATTTTGTTTTAATAAGTTTAAGTTATTACTTTTTGTTATTAAATAATTGATGTTTTTGACTTTCAGGTATTATGTTTGACCATCCATCCTATTCAAAATTTGTATAAATACTCTCTCTGTCCCAAAATAGATGTCGCTGTTGACTTTTTTGACCGCTTGTCTTATTCAAATTTTTTACGCAAATCTTACTTATTCTCTTACAATTTGTTTTATCATCGAATATATTTTAATTATAACATATTTGTTTTATATTTAAATAAAAAAATTTTTTGAATAAGGCGAAGGGTCAAACATGATATCCGACGACACCTATTTTGGGACGGAGGGAGTAAAAAAAAATCTGATTCTGTGCAGCAACTTGAGGAGGAGGCACTGATTGTGTAGCCTTGAGACTTCGGTTCATAGCAGCCTTCTCAAGCGACCAAGCAGAATGCATCGCTGGCCTTGTCCTCGCCGGCCCACAGAAACGTGCGGCGCCGTGCATCTATGAGTCAATCACACCTTGGGATAGCAGTAGGCTGGGTTGGGGTCCTCTGAATTGCTTCAGTACATTCAGAGGATATCTTTGGTGCATTACCTCATATATAGGCTGTCCATCATCTATTGAAGGGCTCTGATCGTTTGTCACTTTGGATCGGTACCTTTCTTCCCCTATGCGACCGTGATTTGGATTGAACGCGAAACACCATCGCCGGCGCCGCCGACTGTCGCCCAAAATGATGTCCGCGGAGGCGTCGTTGTCATACGTCAGGATGCTGCCAGCCGATCCCTCCCTCATGTGCTTGCTGAAGACAACGGGATGGGGAAGCTGCTGGGGAAGAGGGAAAATGGCGGCCGGTGGCAGCTAGCAGAGGAGGCTATCCTCCCCTGGGCCTCTTTCCTTGACCGGTCTGTGTGTTGCTCTCCGCCAGCGACAACTCCGGCTACGACAGCTCGATAACAAAGTTTGGCAGAACAAATTGAAGCAAGGGAGCGCCGGATTGGGTTATAGATTGATTGATCGAATCCAATGCATGTCAATAATTCGATGACTAAGTACAGGGCGGTCAGGCGTGGCTAGCGGCGGTGCTAGGAAGGCAATCGCGCCTCCACAGCTTCGCGTTGTTGCCTTCCTTGATGCGGGTAACAAACAGACCAGATCACGTCTAATTCAGAGAAGTCCTCCTCTGAATTAATTGAAGTAATTCAGGATCCGAACCCGGTAGGGCTGCCATGGCGGAAGGAATCGCTGCAGTACAACCGTAAGCGTTGAGCGAGCGACATCTCCGGCGACGGGCGTCCGGCTAGCGGCGTCGTCGTGGGTGCGTGGCGGCGCGGCCATTACTCGGTCGATCCCATCGAAGAGGCCGAGAGATTGTGTGAGCGAGACTGCAAGGGGGCGCTGTCTTGTGGGCCAAAATGATGCCACCCTTGATCTACAACCCGAAATTTCTGTATTTGAACACATGCAGCCATGTATTTCCAGATCGGAGCAAGCAAACCTCCGTTTTCCAATTCTAAGCAACCCACGTGTACAGCCTACTTAATGGACGTCATTAGGACTAATGGGCCTCTCCTAATTGCTAGTCCATCAACCGATAACAGTTGCCCCACGTATATTATCTTCGTCAGGAATTTACGATACGGCGGCGACGCCGTAGCTTGCCGCCGTGCTCCATCCCGCACTGCTTGCCGCTGAATCAAGCCTCCTTCGCTAATTGATGCCATGGCTCTTCCGTCAAAAATTGGATTCCGAATGAAATCCTAGTCGCAATTCTTTGACGTGATGAATCCAGATGAAAACCAATCACACATGTTTCGGTCGGGCAGCCCAAAAACACAACGTAATGTTAAATCATGGTGATTAGCAATTCTTGCGTTTGGGTTGTTACGCTTTCCAGACTCTAAAGAAACGGCCTGATGGTTATGATCGTGACCCATTTATTGCATCGAAGTCTAGAAAAAAGAATACAGCCTAGAGATGAAAATACAGCCACGGCGTGCTCACATCTGAAAATACTCGTCTGCATGTGCTCAAAAGCAAAAAAAAAAAAAACGGATCTACAACCAAACAGACCACATCACGTCTAATTCAGAGAAGTCCTCCTCTGAATTAATTGAAGGAGTAAAGTGCACAGCCAGTTCTTAAATTTGTCCGGCTGTATCACTTAAGTCTCTCTATTTAGAAAATGTTGATTTGACATCTCTAAACTTGTTTCGTTGTGTCACTTAGGTCCTTTTAGTTATTTTGATATTCCTAAACTTATTCGATTGTGTCATCTAGGTCCAACTAGACTCAAACCGACCTGACATTTCATATTTGACTGAAATACGTTTCGTGCAACTGTATTGGTAACAATTTAAGGGTGGTTCTTTCATTGACATTTTAGTTTTTTTGCATGGTCATCACAAATTAGAATTTCATATATGCTTTTAAATAGTATAAAATATTAGCCATCATATTTCACATGTACTCGTCCATATTAATCTCGTCACTAGTTGCACCATATGTTGCAATGGACAACATGACTTCTGTTTCTTTTCAAAGGGATGTCAAACAAAAGAGTGTTTGTTTATCTGGTAGCAATATAATTGTATTTAGCGCATTTTTACGTCAGCTGTGCCACATTGACGTTATGCAACGCATTTCCACGTCATATACGCCACTTCGACGTCGAGTCAGTTTGAGTCTATAATTGGACTTAAATGACACCGTCAGACAAATAGATGGACATAAGTGACACACCGAAACAAGTTTAACCATGCTAATATAAGTAGAGGGACCTAAATGACACACCAAAACAAGTTTAGCGATGTCAAATCAGCATTTTCTAAGTAAATAGACCTAAATGACACAGTCGAACAAGTTTAGAGACCGACTGTGCACTTCACTCTATTTGAAGTAATTTAGAGGATCCGAACCCGGTAGGGCTGCCATGGCGTACTCTCTCCGGTTTTAAATTGTTGACGTTTGATTATTTTCGAGTTACGTTTGACCATTTGTCTTATTTAAAATATTTTGAAAAACATCATAAATTTTATTATGATTAGTTGCATCACTAAAGGAAATTGAAATATAACTTATAATTTTACATATTTAAACTAATATTTTGAATAAGACGAATGGTCAAACGTAATTCAAAAATAATCAAACATCAACAATTTAAAACCGAAAAAAATATATGGGCAATGCATCCAGAACGGTGTTGACTAGAGCACATCGCTTATAGGATTCAGTAGAGACTAGGGAGGCATGCCACCTCAGGATGTACCAGATCAGTGGCGCGGTAACCAGTTTTGATGGCCCGCGCACCTGAGAAGAAATAGGAGGTGGACGCGACCCGAAGAATCAGAGGAAAGACTGAGAGATTTTCCTTCCCTAAATAAGCGTTTCTTCTCCAATTTTTTTCTCTTCTAGAATTATATTGAAAATCAATGGTTCAGATTATCTTTGACCTTTTACCTCTTATAAGAGGTCAAAAGGGTACCCTAAACGGGCCCTTATAGATTGAAGACACTATTGTGAATTGAAGCCAGTTTTTCAAAGAAAAAATATCATATTCGTTCGAGCTGGCTGAGCTTGGCTCGGCAAGAACTGAGCTGAAAACAAAATAACATGCATACATCACAGGTGTACTAAGAAAAGCACATAACCAACGCAGCCGCCGCCTCTCAGAAAAAAAAAAAAACTAGCCGCTGCCTCCCTTGATCCCCCTTTCACTTCCTTTCCGGTCAGCCACCGGTGAGAAGAGGGAAGGGGAATCCAACCTTATGAGTAGATATAGTAGTTTTATTTTTCTTTTTTGGCAATCGTTGTGGTGATATCAATTCGTCTTGTGTTTGTTTCGTGTTCATCTCGTTTTTGTGGTTTCTTCCATGAGATTGCGATGAGCTATGGGTTTGGTGTTATGGAGTCATCGTTCAGACGAAGGTGATGGCAGCTCTGTTTGGAATAATGGTACTCCGGCTCTCTCTTCGTCTCAGCAGTGTTCCTTCCGGCACTGGTGAAGGGCTTGTGAGGGATGTGGTTGCGTCGACGGTTGGCGGATCGGAAGCATATCTGGATCAGACTCGGGGCATAGCTACTCCGATATTTCTTATGCGTTTGCAAAGATCCGTTCTACGGGACGGACGATTACTGCGGTCTTCAAAAGCCTATGTGCGATTGGAGTTTGTTTAGATCTTCATGATTACAATGGTTGAGGTAGAAGAGAAGACTTCGTCAAATTTGATTGTAATTTTATTTTTTTGTCTTGATCTTCTCTGTATCGTGTCTTGTTTTCCTTAATACAAGTCAGATTTAAGATACTTTTGAGCATTTTTGGTATAAAAAAAAGAAAAGCACATAACCAAATCGCAGAGGCTAATCGTTCTCGCAGCCTTCGCTTCTATATGAACCAGTGAAGACTACGCGGCAAAAAGCACACGCCCCGTGCAAAGCAGAGGCGTCCATTTCCATGTCCCCACTCCACGCCACGCACAAACTACCCCGCCCTTGGTAGGACACTAGGACAGCGTCACTTCACTTGCCGCACCGCCCTACTTCTGCTGTCCAATCCGACGAGAGAAATCTAGTAAGGCAGTGAGAGCAGAGCAATGGCGCAAGAAGGGCAGGAGGTGCCGAACCGGCGGGTGATCCTGAAGCGCTATGTTACGGGATTCCCCTCGGAGGACGACATGGAGGTGGTCGCCGGCACGGCGCGGCTCGCCGTGCCGCCGGGGTCGGCGGCGGTGGTGGTCAAGAACCTCTACGTGTCGTGCGACCCTTACATGCGCACCCGCATGACCAAGCACGAGGAGCCCAGCTACATCCCCGACTTCGTCCCTGGTGAGGTAAGGTGTCATCAGCAACCAGATCCTTCAGTTTTTGGTTACTTTAGTCATTACACGGTCATAAAATATTCAGTTCACGATTCGGTTTAAATAATTTTAAATAGGGTCAGATGCATATTACTACTCTAAGATTTTAGATGGTCGATTCTGAACTACGCTGTGCCATCAGTTTGGACTAGTCATGGGACTTGAATTTGTGAATCCCTGAACCATATTTCTGCTCTGCTGCACAAGGATGTTCACCGTACGTTTTCACCTTCAGCGGTGGAACATTGTTGTTGTTGATGAAAACATTCTGCCTCCCCGGGTTACAAACCCTGCAGGTTTTGATGAACAATGGTGTGAGCCGGGTGATAGTGTCTTCGCACCCAGATTTCAAGGTCGGTGATCTCGTGTGGGGGTTCACTGGATGGGAGGAGTACACGCTCATCACCAACACAGAGTATCTCTTCAAGATCAACCATCCTGAAATGCCTTTGTCGTACTACACTGGTGTTCTTGGTGAGTTCAGAAAGTACCAGTTCATGAGTTGTACTGTTTTCCCTTCATACCTCCGAAATGTTACTTCTTTTGCTGAAATCAAATGTTTGTTTTCTTTTTCTTTATGTGGGATATGCTATCTGACTCTGATGTGTGGGATATGCTATCTGACTCTGCTACAACTTTGACAAAAATTCAGGCATGCCCGGTCTCACTGCATATTCTGGATTCTTTGATGTGGCCAAGCCTAAGAAAGGCGACTACGTCTTCGTCTCAGCGGCATCGGGCGCCGTTGGTCAGATCGTTGGCCAGCTTGCTAAGCTCACAGGCTGCTACGTGGTTGGGAGTGCTGGTTCTGACGAGAAGGTTTGTGCAAACGCATTTTCATTTTCTTCTGGTAATAACTGTCTAGTAAAGTTGGGCACCTGCTTCATGTTGTATTATATGTTACTGTTTTATGTTCTTCGCTGCATTTCAGTAGTTCAGCTATAAAATCTGAATTTCTTCAGGTGAACCTGTTGAAATCTAAGTTCAGCTTCGACGAAGCTTTCAACTACAAGAAGGAGCAAGACCTCAATGCTGCCCTGAAGAGGTTTGTTACCTGAGTCACCTCCTTCAAGATAAAGATTGCCATCTAAAGTATTTTTCAATGAGCATTACCTGGTTCCTTTGAAACTTATGCTGATAGCATAGTTGTGATACCACTGCTCAGGTATTTCCCCAATGGAATTGACATCTACTTCGAGAATGTGGGCGGCGCAATGCTAGACGCTGTGCTCATCAACATGAGGATGCATGGCCGGATAGCGGCCTGCGGGTTAATCTCGCAGTACAACCTAGAGGTACAGGAGGGCATTCACAACCTCTTTTGCCTGGTGACAAAGCGCGTGCGTATGGAGGGGTTCATGGTTAGGGACTACTACGACAGCTACCGCAAGTTTGAGGAAGAGATGGTGGGGTATCTTAAGGCCAGGAAGATTAACTATGTTGAGGATGTTGCTGATGGGCTTGAGAAGGCGCCGGCCGCACTCATCGGGTTGTTCACCGGGCGTAACGTTGGCAAGCAGTTGGTGGCTGTGGCAAAGGAATAACTGCTTGGGTGTGTTCTGATGATGTGAGGGAGTGAGTGCTGGAAATCCATGTGTCTTGTGAGCGTAATACATTTAAGAGTTATTACTCCTCTATTCCAAAAAACAAATGTCATTCTAACTGTCTTAAAGTAAATGGGTTTTTCAAACTCTTTGGAAAGAGTACAAATATTTGTTATGCCACATTTAAAATGTTGATATTAGTCTCAAAATTCGTAATTTGACTGAATATACATCTAGAATGTTACCAACCTCCATTTCACAATAAATGTTTGTGTTATTTTTTAGAAAAATATAATAATTGTTTGTATTATTTATGCACAGAGATAGTAGGAAGGTATTATTAAATTGTAGAGGATACCAAAAGTAGCAGTTTGCTCGAAGCAATCACAGATAAGAGAAACTTTGAAGGACTTACCGAATTAGTTGAACATGTCCCCTGCCCATGCACTATGTACAATTACAAGTTGTACGTAATCTCAATCACATATTACGAAAGATGCTCAATTTCAGCTCAACTGTCGGCATCTAATCACGATTTTCATCAGCTCTACTGCTCAATGCCTATATTGGGAGGCATTTAGTTTGGCCAAATTGGGCGGCTTTTAATTTGGCAGGGTCGTTCTGTTTCAGTTAAAGTCCTCCAGAGCTGATCCTACTTCATGTTTGCAATTTGCGCTTTCCTTCAGTCCAACGCAAAACAATCAGATCCCCCCAGCTTAATGTTAGTTTTCCTCCGTTCTTCACTAATATCAGATGCAGATGTATCGAGAGTACTTTCTAGCTGCGAACTTTGCCAGTTTTTATCTTCTTTTTTTTAACTGTTCGTTCAGACGAAGACCCGATTACTAGCGCGCAAATGAATGATAAACACCCACAAGATGCACGTAGCACGTTGTAAATCACTTGGGGCAGCTCGAGAATTGGTGATACAAGATATGTCCCAGCTTGTTCGAGGCCGTCACAAAACAGAGGAATCTGAGCGGCACGGAGAACTGCAGTTCGATGTCGCCAACCTTCAATGCAAAGATCGCCACTTATCTGGCCCCTTTGCTCTGCAAATTGGCTTTCCACTCAAACAAGACTTTTCACAAGATTTAACACTTTCGGAACTCGATTTGTAAGAGAAATAGGTGGGTTGAGGATTCGACATGGTTTGCAATGGATGGTAGATCAGATGTAGCAGCTTGTTCGAGGCCGTCACAAAACAGGAATAATCTGAGCGGCACGGAGAACTGCAGGGTCGAGTTCGATTTCGCCAACCTTCAATGCAAAGATCGCCACTTATCTGGCCCCTTTGCTCTGCAAATTGGCTTTCGTTCTCCCAACTCCCTTTTCCTTTCAAAATCTCTACAAACCAACAGATCCTTAACCCAACCCCTCAAGAAACCCAAAGGATGAAATTTTTCTCCTACAAGATATCTCGCGGTAAACACCAGATCAATCGAAAAAACCGAAAGCAAAACACTGGACAACGATAATATAACAGCAAAACGAGAAAAAATGGCGAAGGAGATGACACAGTCAATCCTAGTGCGGCGGCGGCTCAGCGCAGGGTGAAGAACAGAGGAAGAAGGAGGCGCAATATATAGGGATTATCTGGGCCAGGTGCGGCGGCGGCGGCAAAACCCTAAACCTGTGGTGCGCGTTGTTATTGGGCCTTCTGAAAACCAGCTGCTCAGCAGCTTAACGGGCTGGGCCATCATGGGCCTTTCTTCAGGCCGGATTGCAAAACGCGGCAGAACCAAAAAAGGCAGCTAGTGCGCAACAATGGCGAAGCCCACCTTCACTTCATTCCTCTTTTTTTTTTCAATAGCAAAACGCAGACCCCAAAATGGAAATTCGAGTCAATCAACACTTATAAGCTTGCTCTACGGCCGACTGCTCTCGTTGGCAGCTCCCATGCTCCATATGATAAGTGTTGATTTCTTCTTTGGTCAGGCAGGCAACTTTGAGCTGATCTCTTTGCTTGCCTTGAATGTCCCTCTATTCCTCTTCTTCCACACGTTCCATCAGGTGTACATTCAAGTTCAATTTAGTGTGCACTTAAAATGTACATATATGAGTGTTGATAAGGTAACCAGCGAGAGACGTTTGTGCAACCGGCTGGCCGCGACTATGAAAAATCTCTTCTGTTCGGAAGGAAAGAAAAATAAAGAACAAAATGCGAGGTAGTTCTCAACAAACTTTAGCTCTCTTGATATAAATTGTTTAAGTGTGTTCATAGGGGTAATGTTTGAGTATGTGCTTTCATAAAGGTGAGTGTGAGGGCGTTATGAGTGTCTGAGTTGTACAGTGTAAATCGTTAAAAAAGACACCGTATTGCCAGCATGGCATGATGACCGGGGGTGTGGATTGGGGACAAACACAGGTTCTATTTTGCAGAAAACACCCTTACTTTAAGCTCATTCCACGACTCCAATCTCATCCAGATGAGTGGAACTAAAATGTTTACATATGGTAGTTTACAGCGAACAGATGACTCCAAAGTTCATAAAAGTAAAGTATTAGTTCTGAATTCTTTCTCTACCATTTCCCATCAATTTCTAGTCCTATAATCCTCCTTTTTATGCATTTTTTCTATTTGATATCTTCCTTCACAATCTACTCGTTCATATCCATCATCTTCATCTCATCAACTCTATTGAACAGCAGTGCCAATTCCAGACCAATTGGCTTTTGTTATGTACTAATACGAGTCAAACAATGCCAGATTTACACTATTTCATTTCGAGATGAGATCTCGAGGTGTCAACTTTGAAGATATTTTTTTGGCTACCATGTGTTTATTATTCCAATGTAACTAAACTACTACATTATTAGCTAACATGTGTTTTCCACGAGGCCATGTGTATAGTCCATGCAGGATCGATGTAGTGTAGATGCAGATGAGATGCCTTTACAGGACGTTGAATGCGATGACCTAGGGTATAATATATGTGAAAGCAAGATTAAAGGCTACTCATCACACCCGGTGGATATAACAAGGACCATATATATTGTTCATCGGAAGGTGCGGGTTATCCCTTTTTTTTTTTTTTTTTTGGCCTACAATCTTAGCGCCAGACCACAAAACTCAAGTAGGTTTCTGCTGGTCAGTACCATTTACATAGGGACAAAACTTGGAATATAGTCAAATTTTGAGGAAATTCCAGTAAAATGTCATTCAGATTATTGACCCTTTTGATTTGTACCGGACCAGCAAAAAGCCTTACTGCAGACCCCAGTGTTTTCTTTTCCCTCACGAGATTTTGGCACTTCTCAAGGCAAGCAATAACAACCAGAAAATTTAGAGAAATCCAACATGCAGTGCAGGTCTACATGTACGTTTAACATATCTCGTCGAAACTCTATGCTTCATCTTAGCATCAAATGAGGTTCCAAAGTCACTATCTTGTGATCCGTTGCGGCCTCTTCATCGTAGCACTCAGGTCAGGGGACAGGGCTGATTGATCGCCTTCTCAGGCTCCTCTGCTACATCTCTGAGATGACAAAAAACATTAAAATAAGACGTTGCTTAAAACGACATCCTCTCTCACGTGGTAGCCAATCGTGGATGCTTCCAGCGCTCAATTACTCCAATCTCCTCAAGATGAGTGCAACTAAAAACGTTTACATTGTCGTTTACAGAGAACAGATGCCTCCAAAACTCATGAAACAAAAGTTTTAGTTCTGAGCTCTTTCTGTACCATTTCCCATCAGTTTCTTAACCTATAATCTCCTTTTTTTATGAATCTATTTTCTACCTGATGTCTTCCTTCACAATCAACTGTACTATTGGACAGCAGTGACAGTTGCCGACCAAATGGCTTTTGTTATGTAATAATACGAGTCAATCAATGCCAGATTTACATTATTTTGTTTCGAGAAGATATCTCGAGGTGTCAAATTTAAAGATATCTTTTGGCTACCATATGTTTATTATTCCAATTTAACTAAACAACTACTTTCTTAGCTAACATGTGTTTTTCACGATGCCATGTCTAGAGTCTATGCAGGATAGATGTAGATGCGGATTAGGTGCCTTTACAGGACGTTGAATGGGCTGATCTAAGGTATAACTTTTGTGAAAGCCGAGATTAAAGGATCACACCAGATAGATATAACAAGGACCATATATATTGTTCATCGGAAGATGAACTTTATCTTTTTCCACACCACAAAACTCGAGTAGTTTTCACATAGGGACAAAACTTGGAATGTAGTCTAATTTTTAGGAAATTCCAGTAAAATGTCATTCAAATTATTGAACCTAAGCCTTACCGTGCAGATCCAAGTATTTTCTTCTCCCTCACGAGATGATTGGCACTTCTCAAGGCAAGCAATAACGACCAGAGAATTTAGGGAAACCAACATGTCTACATGTACATTTCACATATTTCGTCATAACTCTATGCTCATCATAGCACAAAATGAGGATCTTAAGTCGCTAATATCTTGTGCCCCTTTGCTGTCTCTTCATATCAAGCCCGTAGCCTTCAAGCCAATTGATCGCCTTCTCAACCTCTACATCTTTCAGCTGATAAAAATATTAAAATAGGACATTGCTTAAAACGACATCCTCTCTCACGTGGTAGTGCCAATCTTCGATGCTTCCGGCACTCAGTTAGAGGTCGATCTGCTTAATACATCTACAACTTGCATTAATTTCACATGATGATTACACTGTTACTTGTAGCATTCTTCGCCTATAAATAGCTGTGCCCAGGCTTATGCTTCTCACAGCATACGCAGCACAAGCAAAGTTTAGCCATCAGCCACACTGTCTGTAGCTAGCCATCAGCTCCAGCACGCACCCATGGCCAACACCTGCTCTGCATTCGCCGAGGGCAATGAGCTCAAATTCTCCGGCCTGTACCTGTACCACACCTACTCTGGCCCGAGCCCTAACCAGACAACGATCGTAAGCCACAGCGGGATGGGTAATTTGGTCGCTAACAACTGGGTGGTACGTGAAGGGCTCGGCCAGAACGCCAAGATCGTTGCCCGTGCCCAGGGCCTGCATATCTATGCCGGTAACTGGCACAATTCCTTCAGCTTAGTGTTCGAGGAGGAAAGGTATATAGTATGTATGATATTTAATGGCACATGTATTTACTATGATCTCATGTCAAGCTTAATTTTCATAGATATAAAAAGCATAATTTTCATGGAAATGTTAGAATGATAACATCAATGTGTTTTTATTGTACATTTGAATGTGAATGATGCAGGTATAAGGGATCCACTCTTCAAGTGATGGGCATCCCCGTTGAAGGAGGTGAGTGGGCTATTGTTGGGGGGACTGGACAGTTTGCCATGGCAACTGGTGTCATCAAGAAAAGGGTGCATGAAAGAAGAAGTGAAGGGAACATCATTGAACTTACAATCCAGGGATTCTGCAACCAGCTCAAGGGGTCAAGGCCCGCAATGGTTAGAAGAATGTTCGGCCTATTATTGGCTTGATTTAATATTAGAATCGCTGTGGATATATCATAGATAAATAAATACACATTTGCTCAACGTATTGTCATAACAAATTGTTTTCAGATCATCCCTGCAACAAAGATTGGAACATGGGGTGGAAACGGAGGGACAGCTCAGGACATCACGGAGCAACCAAAGCGCCTGGAGAGCATCACCATTCACAGTGGATGGGCCGTTGACTCCATTGCGTTTTCTTACGTTGACCATGCTGGTCAGAAGCGCACTGCGGGTCCATGGGGAGGTCCTGGCGGTAATCCTAACACGGTAATTAATCGAGCTTAATTTTCTCTTACGTTCTGTCACGTGCACAATCACTAGAGTTCTATCACGTGCACGAAGTGAATATGTTACTCACATGTACGCAAATGCATGAGGGAAGACTAATTAATCCGCCGACTGGTTTATGTGCAGATCCAGCTCGCCTCGTCCGAGTATGTGAAGGAAGTTTCTGGAACATTCGGTGTGTACGAAGGAGTCAACATTATAAACTCACTTAAGCTGGTTACAAACGTCAAAACGTACGGGCCTTTCGGGCGGGAGAATGGGACCCCGTTCAGCGTCCCGGTGCAGAGCGGCAGTGGCGTTGCCGGCTTCTTCGCCCGCAGCGGCAAGTACCTCGACGCCATAGGCGTCTATGTGCAGTCTCTCTGAAGTTGACCTGCTCTATCGCCGCGGTCTGGTTTCAGATCGACCTCATGTTGTGTGTTTGTGAGAAATAAGCGAGATGGGGATGGGTATACTCGCATGTTGGGTGATCTATATGCATGCTCGGTCAGTGTTTGTGTTTACGTTGCAGTGTCTTGTGTCAAATAAAAATCTCGATGAGTGATTGTTTCCCTTAATTAAAATATCGGTGCTGTTATTCGACTGGTGAAAATTTGCATGAACGGCGATTCATCATTAAGTTCGGTTAAAGTTGCGCCTTGATAATATGAAAATGTTCATAGTGTTCTTATTTCTTTGATGGCTCGAAATTGTGGAATCACCATTTTAGATGAAACATTATGTTACACATGAGCCCTTAATTGATTACGTTTACTCTTTGGTTACAAGAATAGTGTTTGTCCTAGTATGATGCAAATATATATGTTATTGCTAGACATTTTGTATTCCACGAGCAATCTGGACCATGTAGCATTAGATTGCCTAGATCATAAAGTGTTAACTGGAATTTGGAACCCGAACATATTCTGGGATGAAGGTAGTACAAAGTTAAAGAAACATCAATCACTGTTAACCAGAAAATTAAGCAAACCGGTATGCAAAAAAGAAAATGTTACAGAAGCACCAATGAATATAATTAGCCTACTCAATGAATCAATTCACATGTCCAATCAATCGATTGCCACATTACCATTTCAAGCGGTTAATCAAATATCTACAACACCCAATTGATCGATTTTGCCCAACGAAGCTAGGCATCCTCCTCCCGATCAGCTACCTAGCGCGGCGAACCCGCCGCCGCGCATCATCTGCTTGAACTCCTTGAAGTCGACGCGGCCGTCGCCGTCGGCGTCGACCTTGCTGATCATCTTGCGGCAGTCCTCGGCGGTGCGGCCCTGCTTGAGGCCGAGGCTGGACAGCACGGACCGTAGCTCGTCGACGGTGATGTATCCGTCGCCGTTCTGGTCGAACACGTTGAACGCCTCGCGCATGTCCTCGTCCTCGTCGTGCTCGCCGCCGCCGGCGGCGCCGGCGTCGTCGACGATGGAGCGGTAGAGCCGGCCGAACTCCTCGACGTCGACGCAGCCGTCGCCGTTGACATCGATCTTGTCCATGGTGGCGGCGAGCTCGTCCTCGGGGATGAAGATGCCCAGGTTCTTGAGCGACTCGCCCAGCTCCTTCTTGGTGATCTGCCCGTCGCCGTTCTTGTCGAACATCTGGAACACCTTCTTCAGCTCCGACGAGTCCATGCTGCTGCTCATGCTGGCCTCCTCCACAGGTCTCGCTTTTTGCATGTTCTACCAATCGGTTTTTGTCTAGAGTTCTTGATATGTGTGGCGCAGAACTGCCGGGAAAGGGTTGGGACGAATTAATTGGTTGGTAAACAGTTTTGTTCACCGGAGAGGAAAATATTGGGGATTATTGTGTTCGTACCCCTGGTTTGCCTCTCAATTGCGATTTTACCTCTCTTTTTTCAACTTTGCGATTTTACCCCTGCTTTTTCAATATGAAGCATGACTTTGCCCCTACCAGGGGTAAAATCGCAATATTTTTATTGCAATTTTACCCCTGATAGGGGCAAACTTTGTCTTCGTTTTGAAATTCCAGGGGTAAGATCGCAAACCCTAAATTTCAGGGGTAAAATCACAATTGGAAGGCAAAGCAGGGGTAAAAACGCAATAGCCCCAAAATATTGTGTGGCATGGAGACTTTTGTGGAGTCTATCTTTGCCATTTTATTTTTGTTTCAGTGGCTAATTTCTCGGTATCTAATTGCGTGCATTTTGCCAGATATGAGAAAAATGAAAATCCGAATGTAGGATGCAACGAGCACGTTTATAAACTACTCTCTCCGTTTTTAATTATATGACACAGTTGATTTTTTTGTTGAACTTTGATCAACAATATATGTGAAAATAATTAGTTGCTTAACGTAAAATATATATTATTAGAGTTATCATTAAAAGTACTTTAAAATTAACTTATACATTTAGCTATTTGTATAAATATTTATGAATAAGACGAAAGGTCAAAGTAACAAAAAAGTCAACGGCGTCATATAATTAAAAACGGAGGGAGTATTTGTTTATTTTTCTAGATAAATAAGCTATTGGTTTATACAACAATAAATTACCTAAAATAAGACAACTTATACAATATGAATATATATATGTTTAATCTATTTGCATTACTTTATCTACTCTAGTACTATTAGTTTAATATTAATGGTCAAATTACATGCTGTGGGTAAAACTAATGTACAACATGCATAATCAGGGAGATGTGTAATTATTTGCCAGTGCACTTGTATGGAATTAAAATTGATCAAGGCTGCAATCCCTGTGTTGGCCTGCAAATATGTCACTCATTCCAGATGTATGTGGTTCAGAATATAATGAACTTGCAGCCTCTGCAGTAGTGTAGTTGATTGATTTTTATTCTTTATTTTCCTTCCCACTGCACATTATCTATTGCGAATCCAGCTTACAATAATCACAGTAAAATAAGCATAAATAACTCAACTAAATCAATAGTCTATACATCATTGTGCAAAGCTCATCATACAAATGCATGTGTGATGAATACAAGGCTTACCCTTCATGTGTTCTATAATCTCATTTTCTACATAGCAAAAATACCCCTATACTGTTGTGCCATGTCAACATATCAATACACATGATCAAACTGTTATCCACCATTAAAGGAAAGCCGGTCATCTTGTCCGAAAAGAGAAAAAGTACTTCCATCAGTTAGTTTTGTTGCAGACCCCTGTCCCTCAACACGTTATCTGAGTCAAGCACATGTACTATTATCAAAAAGGGCCATGCGCGGTCATCCCTCAATTTTTTCATGCTGGCAATTGCAGCTACAGCATTCAAAAGTATCACTTGGGAACCCCCCCGCTAGAGCAGCTTGCTCCTGTCCATTGAAGGGATTTGAAGCATGAAAGAGACAGGCCGATTCCTGATAAATTGTCTATTCAACTTTGGGGCTTTGGAGCACTAACCTGTTTTAGCACATGCTACCCGATGAAAACATTGTAAATCATTCCTTACAACAAATCTGGCACCAATAATATAGAACTAAACCCAATCCACTGCCCATCACCAGATTGAAGAGGAAAAGCAACAAGCACTGAACGAGGGCCGACAATCCATTCCAACAAAGCAGGATCACATACAACCTGCGCCCAAGACGACAAAAGAAAAAACAGCAAACCGTGCATCTACTTCATCCAGAGACCCAGATACCCGAGAAATATTAGGCAGGGAGTGTTATTCATGGGTCATCATCATAAGGAACACTGGTGCTCAAGTGTGATGGGACAACCAGGATTGGCTTTCCATGCTTCTTGAATTCAAGGAATGCAGGAAAATTAGCGCTTGACAAATGCATGTTGCCTGTCAGGTCCACTCGCTCCAAATTACCTAAAACATGAAAGGTACATTAATTGTTGATCTCTCTATTTTCCAGTTCCTGTTAGGTTTGCTTGCATATAGTTAAGAATCAATGGAAAATTCAGTTAAACCCTTATTTTCTTACATGTCCTTTGCTTCAAGGTATTACAGATGACTTCCAATGATTCAGGCGGTAAAAGGTTAGCTGCTGCATTGACTGAGACAAGGTTTGGTGCTTGCAATATCAATCTGGAAATGAAATATGCTGTTTTGATCCCTCCACGGTTTTTACTGTAAAAAATTAAGCAGGTGAGAAACACACAAATATCTGGACCATTGTTATTGTACGACATGTCTTGTTTCTACCTGATGTTGATGTGGGTAAGGGCTACATTCATTGGCAATGCTTCCTCGAGAGTTTGGAAACCTAATGTTCCAAGGCCAATATCTTCAAAGTTTATATCCCTTACATGTGAACCCAAGAACTTGGCCAATGCACCTGCCACAGAACTGAAGAGCATTTCAACAAAAAATGACATATAAGGGAAATAGGAAAAGGATATTACTCACCTCCCAAGAGGATTATCAGCTAAAGATAGCATATCAAGTGGTTGCTTAGCAGATGTGAGGCACTCGAGAAGTTTACTCACACCAATACTGGACAAGTCACAGTTCTCCAATCTTAATCTCAAAAGTGGATTTTCCTTTTCAGTAGCCCATGAAATGAAAGGAATAAGCGATCTGCAATTAAAGACGACAGTTGAGTGCTTTAGAAGCTCAATAAGAAAGAGTTAAGACAATAGCATACCATCCAAAAAAAAAACTCCGCAGTTACAACTGTTGTGTCTCTAGAGGAAACTGAAGACAAGTGAGCAACATACATCATAAATTGCAGTTAAAACTGCGCAACCATAATTCGACTTTCTTCATGGATTAGTGCAGAGTACAGATAGGTATTTTGTTATATCAGTCAGTACCTGATACCATCGTCCATGATTGGATTGCCACTTATATCCAACTCTCTCAATTTAGGTATTTTTACTAGAATTTTGCGAAGATCTTCAATATCACCTTTTTGCAAATTATTGCCCCTGTAATGATAAGAACAGAACATGCATCAGAAATTGAGAAAACAACTCATTACAGAAGCTTTTGGGAACAGGCTAGGTTATGGTAAGGAGAAAGTAATACCTAAGGTTAAGAACAGACAGAGATTGCATAGAAATATCTGATTCCAATGCTAAGTAGGTCGAAGTTTTGTCAATTGTCGAGAGCCAGCCTGAAATCTACAAGAGATAACCAATTCAATGGGCATACAAAGGTATAAAGATAAAGAAGAAACGCAATTTTCTAGTCAACCCACATAGTTTTCTGATATCTCAAGAGTTTGTAAACTGCATGACGACTCCAGGAGAGTATGAAAAATCATTTTAGCGAATGTTGGCTGGATTTTAGTATCGTTGAATGACAGCAAGCGCAGAGATCTGAAAATTATAAGGATTTTAACATTAGTTAAATATCGCACATTGCAGAGAACCACATCAATTACTGATATAAGAAATGCATAGCTGGCCAATGCTCCATGAGAAAAAAACATTATTTTAAAAAAAGAAGTGGAAAACAAAAATATGATTAATTATTGTCCCTTTCCAATATCTATTTGAAAAAAAAATCATTTAAAGAATAAAAAGGGTATACAACTTACTTTCCAGATGATAGAAATTTTAACAGACCAGTGGAGAGAGCTCGAGGCTTGGATTCACAAATCCGTGATGATTTAATAGTGAAACATTGGATTCTATGGTTTAGAGACCCGTTTTGGCACAGGCTCTTGCAAATTTTATCCATGACTACAGGATAAAGCTGGCAGTGGACAAATTCAAGAGACATCAATGTCTCAGCATGGCAACTCAGAAGAAGACATACACCATGAACCTATCAGTGAGAATTGAGAGGAGAATTTAAATCCATTGGAGCCGAAGCTATTAATGAGTTGCTGTCAGATAACTGAAAATAACAACATGGCGCGTGGGCTTCATATAGAAAACGATTTTACTAGCAAAAGGGATGATTAACGATTTCAGCAGCCTATTGCAGTTTAACAGATATTTATTATACAGAATCCTTAGTTATGTAGCCTTAATAAATATAATGAATAGAGATAAGCGAGTCATTTGTATTTATGGTTAAAGCGAACTATTCTGGAGTGCATGAAAAAAAGATATGGTCTGCGTTCCTTTATGCTTTGAACTGACTTGAGATAGTAATCCTCACACTCTACAATGTTGTTCCTAACATATAAGATGTAAGATTACCTCATTCTCTGATATAATTCTTATAAAGGTCAATTTTTCCACCTTGCAATGTTGAAACAAGTCCTGAAAGACAAAAGATCCCTAGCAATCAAGGTACAAACATGGATGCATACACTATGCATGAGCAAAACAAAAACATAACAAGAAACAAAAAATAGAAAATAGAATGAATAATCAAAATTTATAATTTACTATGTTACTGCATCAGCCGGTTGGCACTTACATAAGTTTCTGGAGAGCAAAGGACACTCTGCAGTCTCAAGCTCCTGAAAATAGGAAAATGTTGACATTAAAGAATTACATGTGACTAATAAATGACCAAACATGCAAATCGGATATGTATCCATTGTAACATCAACATGGTGGGAAATGTAATTGTGCAGAACAAAATTATTGTAAATAGCAAGGCCTTAAATCATAATAAATAATGTTTAATTAAAAAGACAAATACATCGTGTTTAGTTAAAAAGAAATGCATATGAACAATAACTGTCACGTGCTGGCACCTTGCATAGCAACCAAATTTGCTACATTGATATGATAATCTTGACTGCTGTAGAGATACGCCCTCGCTATTGTAAATGAAGCTCCTGATTTTAGCTGCTCAATCATGATCAAAAGCAAAAAGGTCATCTCGATAGTAGATGGATATGGAATTATCCATGTCAGTTCTGCTAATAAAACTAAACTACTTAAGAAAGAAAGCAAGTCACTTGTAAGGTAAATGTGTAATACTTTGTTATATAGAGATAATTTCAAAAAGCAACCATGCCAGTTATGTCAAAATTAAACCACATAGAAACTAACATTGCCAACTGTACCCCATGTAAGCAAGATAATTACTGAAAGGAAGAACAAGAAATGAATAGCAATACTAGTCTACTAGACATGTCAAGGATTCTGGAAGCTGACCTGGTATAGTAAGCTCAATAATACTCCCACAAAAAGAAGGAAGCAGGGCACTCTCAGCGGCTGCATCCAGGCACCTGCGCAAGGGTACAAAAGGGCATTTGTGAAGAAACCATTTATAAATAAAATATTGTATCTCCCAAAAAGTATTTTGTAATATCAGATATCAGAGATCCTTGATTACGAACTCTTGTAAATGCTTTTCCCAATACTGTTGCTGCCAATCCACAGTAGACAAGGTATTGTGCCCATCATTAAAATCGACAGGCCAGCGAAGTTTGAACAATGCTTGCCATGCGGTATTGAAATCTTCACGCCTAAGAGCATAGCATATACAGATACTATTTTAGCTACCTGAAGATTGCTATCTTTACTCAACTGATATTGAAAACCAGTAGTCCAACTGATACGTAACCTCGAACGCTTCATCCCATGTTTGTTGCCGTCTGGACCTCCAAGTCCAGCATTTGTATCAGCAGAAAAGCAGCACCTAGGCAACCAAAACGTTAAGTGATCAGCCGAAAAGCGAAAGTTTTAAGCGAAACAACAGGTGACACTGCGGATGCAGAATACATGGATACATAACGGGCAATAAACCAGAGTTTTCCTGTGTCTAGAATATATGCAGAATATATGGTGATTGGTGACACTGTTATCAGTCTTCAGGTTTGTTTTGTCAGTTCAGTTCCTGTCAATGAACCACAGCGTTTTGCCGTGTGCGGAGATCGGATTGGAAGATAAGGGGAAGCGAGGAGCAGGGTACCGAGCTTGCGCAGCGTGATGGAGCGATTCGAGCGCGACGGGCGGGAGGCGGGCAGCTAGCTGGTGGAGAAGCTCCCACGGCAGCGCCTCCGCCACCTGCTCTGGAGTCAGGTGTTCCTCCTCCTCCTCCTCCCCTCCGCCCTCGTCGGTAAATCCGACAAGACCGTCGTTGCTGCAGCCGCCTGGCCATCCCGGTCGGCCGGCGCTGTCGCTGGTGAGACTGGCGGCGACAGCGTCCAGACACAGCGAGAGCAAGGTAGGTGGCGGAGGCGCCGTCGCCGCTGGTGCGCCTGTGGCCTCTACCATCCTAACGCGGTACGCCCTCCGCCTTCTCGCGGACCTCTCCTGTGTCCGCCGCGGCGGCGGCGACCGCTAGAATTTTGGACGCGGGAGCGGCGGACTGTGCGACGGCGGCGGGGACTCGGCGAGACGGCAGAGCTGGTGGGGGTGTGGAAGTGACGTGGGCCTAGACGGGCCAAAAGTTAACTGCTTCAGAGATTGGGCCCAACGTTGACAGCAGATGACCCTTCAGAGATTATAAGCCATTTTGTTTCAGCTTGTGATTCTTGCGGTCCAGCTTCTGGACTGTGGATTGTGAAATATGAGATTTTTTAAAAACAAAATCATACAAATTTTGTGTGAGTAATTCATGTTGTCATATATAACTATGCAAAATTTGAGATGCAACAAATAATTGTGCAAGATGAAACAAAAAAAAAGAAGAGAAAATCAGCCTGAATAATTGCAAGTGTAACTATTCATTTCAGACCCGCAAGCCGCTGCTATTTAAACGCTGATTTATATTTTTCTGTTGCAACTTACACATGTACTTGTTACATTAAATTTTTTTGCATGATGATAGGTGATAGTACTATCCATTCAAGTTTATTTTAGATTTTTTTCATGCAAGTTTGAAAGTGCATCTTATCAGCGGAAGCACGGGAGTGTACAACCTGCTGGGAGCACTTGATATTTACATGGTCTCACGGTAATAGAAATATAGATAGATGGTCTTTCTCCCACAATAATTTTCTGTTTGTAATTGATCTAAAAGATATAATATTTTAAATTAAGTGTTATATATTTGATACTCGATGTCACCATGAATCAAGCAATATTATTTTTATTTTAACAATCTTTATGTGTTTTTTGTTATTAAGAGTCAAAATTTAAAACTTTGACTTGGAACAAAACTAAAAGGTACTATATTTGTGGACGGAGGGGGTAATGTACCTATTTGATGTAAGAAGATACCATTGGATGGTTTTGATGAGATATCTTCTTATTATACTAGTGTAGGATACCAGTGTACATGAATTCTGTGGCTATGCTTTTGAAACTAGCATTGATTTTGGTACTCATATCTTTTTGACTCGAAGTGAGAGATATACAAACTTGGAGTTTGGATAGTCACACATTTATTGGAGCGTAGGAAGATACTTAAAAAAGAATTTGCAATGTAGAACAAGAATTCTGACATATGGATTCATTATTCGTCAGGTTGGCTGAGTTTCTATATGAGGCACTGCACTTTCAAACACAAAAGGGATGTAACGATACGAGAAACAGTCCTCGATCTTCTCCTCCTTGCAAAATAAAAGGGGTAAAAATATTTTCACAAACGTTGCGGCATCTCAATAAAACGGGATTAACATCTAGAGGAAATGACCCAAACAATCGGCCGGGCAGCGCTGGGACAAGCGAGGATCGGAATGAGTTTAGCAACCCTCTCGTCAGTACTGTGCCACCTCGTCCCCCGTTCAGATGGTCACACTGCTGGTAGCAACTTCGCAACCAAAAAAACAGACAGTCACTGCTGTTAGCAACGATACCCAGGATCACCGATCGGTGAGCGTGGATTAGCTATCATCGAATTCTCATTAACCATGCGCAGGAGACGGCGTTCACGTTATAGGTTCCTTCTCTCCCCATGTATTATGGCGAACGGTGCTGCCTGGAACATATTTAAAAATGATTTGTAAAATTCTTAGTACAATGAGGCATGAGAAATCCATTCTTGCTATCGCTGCGGTATCCCATGATATAAAGAGAAACTGTTTATTGAATTTGCATCTATCATCAGGTTGATGCATTACATTGCCTCTTTTTGACAGCAACACCGATCAGATTTGCAGTGAGCCCCCTTATTGAATCCATTTCGTTTACAATATAGATCGCACACAGAAGGGTCACACCAAGTATATTGAACACAGGAATGAATCACTGGTCGCTGTGATGCCTGCTGGCTGCTGGCGCGGGCTACACATCAAACACAATATATAAATCAAACAAGGTTATTTGTTTAGTTAATTAATCTAAACATACAAAAACTTTCAGAGAGTAAGTGAAACTAGAGATATCTACCATTGCTAGCAGCTTGGGCACAGAATGGGGTGGTAGCAGACATGATGGAAAGAACCAAGAATAATGTAACTGCCAAAGCCTTGATCCTCATAATATTGCTCATGATGACGATCGAATTACCTTACAAAGAATTAAATATTTTACCCCTTTTCTTTTGGAAGGACAAGAAGAAAAGGACTGTTTCTGGTATTGTATCCCTTTTGTATTTTAAGGTACAGTTCCTTATATAGATGCTCAACCAACCTATGTAATAAATGATAATAAATCCATCATCTAAGAATTCATATTCTATCATATCTTACAGTAGTGTTTTTGATATCTTCCAAACTCTCCAATAAATGTGAGAGTATCCAAACTTCCGAAGTAGTACTGGACATAAATGTCCTGTTTCAAAACTTGGATTCGGTATTTCTTCTCATTCCTAATTAAACAAAGCAATGTGAGTATCCAAATCAATGCCGGTTTATAGAGTTTAATACTCTCATATCCTACACTGGTATGTATATATCTCAAGAGCAACATTTGATGTCTTCTAACACTCATAAGCATGTTAGTATCCAAACCTATTTTGGTACATAAGTATCATATCAGAATAAATGCCGCCCTTCCTTTGTGCACCCCCCCCCCCCCCCAAAAAAAAAAGGCGAGGTATCCATAACATTACTAACTACAAACAAAATAACAATCTTGTGGGGGAAGAACATCATCTGTCTCTTACCGTGACATGGGGAATAAGAACTCAATAAATTATATTTTTCCACCTGAAGTAGCGTGAGCATGATTCTATTTTCACATATTGCAATTTATTGTGTAACACCCAGTGGCGTAGCTAGGATTCAAAGTTATGGTAGGGACACATAATTATTTTTGGTTCCATGCACTAAACTTGAAGTGCCAATTTGCAATATGAATTGAAAAATTTAATGAATGCCTTACAATTAGCATATTAAAAGAAACAAATAAATCTTAAATTCCCCCAAAATGAAGCTTACATGGTCAATGGTTGAAAGGATGCTCTTTTAATGGCCTAGAAGTTCAGAACTAAGCCTTTTAATGGCTATGAAAGTCTCTATTATATACCATCTTTCTTCACACTGAGGAAGACATCTCTCTCAATGAAGATGAGTACGAATTTATCCAAAATACTATCATGCATCCTATTTCTCAACCTGCTCTTCAAAAAGTTCATATCTTGAAAATGCTCTTTTAACACTAGTTGCCTCCACTGGTAGAGTTAATACCAATTGAGAAGCAAGTATACCAAATCACAAACATTGTAACCTATTTGTTTCACGAAAAAATTAATCGAGAGCTCAACAAGATTGAATAGGCTTTGTAAGCCGTTTTCTCTCTTTTCATATCATCAATATATTAATTAAGTTACATGTCAAGTTTTAGCAAGTCAGAGCTTGAAAATCAGGTGTAAAATTCAGCAAGTCTAATGGCACGTGCCTCATCGTAGGCAGAGTCGTCAGAGGCAGTGTACTCTGCGCTATCGTTGTTGCCGCAGGAGTAGTCTCATTTCCACAGGTTTAAATTTTAGAGGGGTCACATCAAAAAATTTTTTATTATTTAGAAGTATTAAATAAAATTTAATTATAAAACTAACTGTAGAACTCCGGATCTAATTCGCGAGATGAATCTAATGAGGGTAATTAAGTCGTGATTAGATTATGGTTATTGTAGCATCACTGTAACAAAATATAGATTAATTAGGCTCATTAGATTCGTCTCGAAATGAGCATTTATCTATAAAAAGGTTTTATCATAAATTTTTTTTAATGCTCTTAAATAACAAGATTCTCTTTTATTTTAAAGGTCTAAAATTTAGAGAGATGAAAACGAACACCAGTCTGCATCATCCTTGTGGCCGGTGGAGTAGTCAGGGTTGGTGCTGATGTAGACTGATGAAGACGACACGAAGGGTGGAGCCAGGTGGCTTTCACGGTGTCCGACTTTGGAAATTTCCATGAGAAAAAAGCTTGGGGCGTTCGTTTCCACCTCTCTAAATTTTAGACCTCTAAAATGAAATAGAATCTTGTCATTTAGAAATATTAAATAAAATTTAATGACAAAATTTTTTTGACAGATGAATGCTCATTTCGAGACGAATCTAATGAGCCTAATTAATCTATGTTTTGCTACAGTAATGCTACAGTAACCATAATTTAATTACGGCTTAATTACCTTCATTAGATTCGTCTCGCGAATTAGACCCGGGGTTCTGCAGTTAGTTTTGTAATTAAATTTTATTTAATACTTCTAAATAACAAGATTCTTTTTGATATGACCTCTCTAAAATTTAGACTCTTAGAAACGAACACGCCACGTTGAGCTAATGACAAACAAAATGACACGTTGAGCTAATGAAGGTGACACCAATGGCTGTCTGTCCTAGCTCTACCCCTGACGAAAGGCCAGAGTGTGCCCGTGGGACCATAGAAGACGTCGAGCTCGAGCGTGTTGGTGGGGCTGGCCTCGTCCTCCAGCCATCTGGTCTTCGCGCCTCTGGAACACGACATGGCGCCGACAGGCACGTCACTTGTTGGTACAGGCGACGACAAGCGAGAGGGAGCCACGGCTGGTGGAGAGTGAACTGCTGCCAGCAGAGGCTCAAGGCTCTTCGCACTGGGACACTGTAAACGTTCCTGCAGTAAAGTTTAGAGGAAGAAAGAGCCGCACCGGTCTCCTGGGAGAAATCACGTTAAAGAAGAGGAAGACCTCCATTACGCTATTCTCAGAGGGCTCCCAGGACTCCGCCAAAACGTCGTCGCACCGCGCCGGGCCCACCTCGCGACGCGCTCGCCTCCCACGGCCGCTGCCCCCAACTGCTTCGCGCTCGACTCCCACGGCCGGAGGACGACGACGAGGACGAGAGGGAGAACCGGGAGGAGGCGAGGGAGATGGACGCCTCCGAGTCAAAGCTGTCGCGGAGGAGCGGCGCCGCGGATGGGTCCAACGACGCGGCGGCGGACGCGCGGCCGCCGTTCCGTTGGAGGAGCAGGAGCTTGAGCGACTTGGCCGCGGAAGAGTTGGACGCCCTTGACGGGGTCGCGGCGGAAGAGCAGGAGCTCGAGCGCCCGGGCGGCCCGCTCGGCGAACTCGAGCGCGCGCGGCGCCGTTTGCCGCGGGGCCCAAGGCTGCCGCGCTGCTCAACCCCAACTTCTCCGCCTCCTCCTCCCATGGCGCGCGGCAAGACCAGAGTCCGCAAGGGCGGCGGAGGCGGTGGCCCCGGTCGCCGTGCTCAAGGACGACCACCTCCACACCGTCTTCCTCCGCCTCGACCCCGCCGACCTCCTCCGCGCCGCGCTAGCCTGCCGCAGTTGGCGCCGCGTCGCGGTCCGCGCCGCCGCCGACCTCCCTCGCCGTCTTCGCGCCTCTGGACCTCTACGCCCCCCCGCGCCTCTCCCTCAAGCTCGCCCCGGGCGCCGCCAGTGGCCTGTCCATCCGGGACGTCCACCTCTCCCTCAAGCTCGCCCCGGGCGCCGCCAGCGGAGCTGCTCGCGGCGAGCCGAGCTCGCGAGCGCGAGGCGGGGCGGCGTCCACGCGGCGCAGCGTGACGTCCGCGCGGGGTGGCGTCGGGGCCGGGAGGTGCGGGGTGGTGGTGTCGGGGGCGGTGGACGGCGCCGGCGTGGGTAGCGCGTGCGCGGTGGCCGGCGGCGGCGCGGCGGCGGAGAGGAAGAGGAAGAAGTAGTATAGAAAGTTTGCAAATCGACCCTTATATTATCTTGTAATTTTTACGATTTTTTCTGTGTCTAGGACATTTATAAAAGACCCCTAAAATTTTTTAGTATTTAGAATAACTATTATAAATGATTGTGTTATGAAGAAATGTGTTTGTTAAAATGAGATGGTAGTTGGAGATGGTTGAATAAAATATATGGTAGTTGGGATAGAGGAACAATATAGAGGAAACATGGGTGCGGAAGAAATTGATTTAGAGAAAAGAATCTTGATGGCCAAGACAGAATATTTCTTTTAGAGGAACAAAATAGAGAAACATGAGTGCGAGCAGCCTAAGTGGCTGCATCGGCACTGGTGGAAGGTGACTAACACGGGATAGGAGCGGGAGCACGACGTCGCACGAACGTCGCACGACAATGCTTCATGGTGGTTGCTATTCTTGATGGGGTGATGGGACTGAGAGACAGGGCTTCGAGGTATGTCCTCATTTATAGGTCGATATTAATAGAAAAAGAGGCTTGCAGTGGAAGCTGATGAGTTGGGGCTGCACGGTCAATGCCTTCTCCATTGTCTCTTTCTTTCAATTTCTCCTTCATGCCATCATTTGAACAAATGAAACAGTGGGTAGGCATCTGTGTGTGTGTGTGTGTGTGGGTGAGTTGGGGCTTCACCATCGATGCCTTCTCTGTTGTATCTTCTTTCCATTTTTGTTTCATGTCATTTTGATTTTTGTTTCCACAAAATGAAATATTGGGTGCACTTCAACAAATGGAACATGCATCTCTCTTTCGGTTGATGGATGGGGCCCATGCAGCATGACCAAGCCATCACCTGATGCAGCACGCGCGATGAAGTGAGGAGCATTAAAATTTCATTTCTGTTTCTACGCCCACGGAAAATCAGCATTCCATTTCCATTTCCCCTCTTCGGGGACGGACACACACACACACACACACACCGAACTTTCTTCTCTCTCTCCCTGTCTCTCTCTCTACATCTCTCTTTCTGATGTCAAAATCGTCATACAATCTCTGATGGCTGAGATCCCAATCATTGTTTTTAAAAGTTTTTGTTGTGTTTTGACGGTAAAATATACTGTCCAAATGACCAAATCTGACTGAAATCATATTTTCCGTGAGGTACAGAAAAGCGTCACAAAAAACATTTATGTCGGTATCCTGTCAGAAAATTTGACTTTTAGTACGGGTCAATTGGTATTTTTTTTGACAGGGCCGGTGCCAATAGAAAATGTCTGAGGGTTTGTCCATTTTTTTTAGGGTATTTGGTCGTCACTAAAGATCCAGTTTCTGATAGTTGAAGGTTGTATTTGAAATCCAAGCACGATGATTGGAAGAAATAACATTTACACGGATGTATTGTTGTGTTGAACCAATCAGTGGTGTGATTATACTTTGAGCCGTCAAGTTGAATTTGCTAACACATCTCAATCTTCAAACTTGGTCCCTCGTAGTAGTGACTTGGACTCTGCTTCTTGGTGGTGTCCAGATAGCAAAAAGGTTTCAAAAAGGAACACAGAGACGGAGCAAACTCTTAGATCATTCTTGGTGCTTGGACCCTTTGGAAGGATAGAAACGATGGTGTGTTTCAAGGTGTTCGCCCAATGTCCAGACGGGCTTTGAGTAACCTGAAAACTGAAGCACACCTCCAGACCTTTGCTGGTGCTAGGGGGTTTTGGGACGGCTTGAAAGCCGGGCTGAATTTTTCTATTTGGGTCGCCTTCATTTTTGGTTTCCTTTTCAGTTTTCACTCTCGTGTACTGCGTTGATCCCCTCTTACCTCGTTTCTAGTAAGAGGTGGTCATATTTTTATGGGGTCGTTCTTTTCCCTTAATACAAAGATGCACAACTGTCTTGGTTCAAATGACTTTGTGCGAATGCAAGTGAGTCTCCGAATGACTTTTGGTGTAACTCTGAGAACCATACCTACCAACTTTGATTCAGTTGGAAGGCTAACATGAAGTAACTTTCTAAGTCACATATACATCGATGCTAGTTGACCAGAAGAGTATTATATTTTAAGTGGCAGTTTTACTTGACAAGTATGAGTACTCTGGTTTCACTTTTTTTGTTTTTTAAACTAGGCCACGCGTTACACATCCACAGTCGCACAAAACACTGTCGTATTTTCGAACGATCTGTTAGGAACGGGGATGAAGTTTTTTACTCTGTTAATTATTTGGCAATAATAAGTGGAATGTATCTATATCAAGTTCTCTTGTGAAACAACGAACAATGAAATGAAACACCTGTAAAATGTGATATTTGTTGATGATTTACGTAACGTATGTACTCTCCATATTGACTTAAACGAAGAGGGTGCCCCATACTGACTGACACTATTAATTACGTAGCGATCGAGGCCGTGGGTTAGATAAGGATCCCAAGAAGATGAGGTTACCTCTGTCTGCCTTGCGTGTCATCTCCATTCTTTTTTCTCCCAGTTGGAGAGATCTCGGCCACTGGTTGCAGACCAAAGAAAAGAACTAGTATAAAGAATCTTCTGAAAGGGGAAAAAGAAGAACAAGTACAAAGAAGCCCTGATGTGAAAGGCCAACCGGGTTCATATGTATAAATGTGTGGCCCTCTCGACATGACAGTAAATTGTGCATGGAAGAGAGAGACGGAGCTACTAGCGCACAGTTGAGCAACAACGTGTTTTCAGCACGTCGTTCACACGGCCACATGCACCATTTACTGTCTTGTCGAGCGCGCGCAGCCATTCATGGGCACCCATGATTTTTGGTCGAGAAACAAGAAATTTGAACTTACATGACATATATGCATTGACAATCTGGAGAAATCATGGATATATAGTTGATGCAAAAATGCAAAGCTTATTTTGCAGCCAGCTTTTACCATTGTAACTTACTGATCCCTGATGCTAGCCCTTCATTTTTGAAAGTAGTGACACATTTGTGCTTCTTAAATTCTTTCGAACACACATCAGCAAAAAAAATCCTAGCTTCTCCACCGCGCACGGTGCAGTTATTGACGACGGCTAGCATGTCTTACGCGGCTGTGGCTGCCGGCATCGGGATGGAGGGAGGCACGCCGTTGCTGAGTTCGCCGGCGGCGAGCTGCTTCTCGTTTCTGGCGACGCCGTTGAACTCGGCGAACCATTTCGCCGACTTCTTCATGTGGCGCTTCAAGTTGTCGTTGTGGTCGACGTAGATGAGGCCGAAGCGGTTCGTGAACCCGTTCTGCCACTCGAAGTTGTCGATCAGAGACCACGAGAAGTGCCCGCGCACCTTGCACCCCATGCTGCTCGATCGTGTTCATGTACAGCACACCGGTCAGAGACTTGATTATTATTCTCCTATATATATACTACCATATAGGTATATCTAACTTCTGATGAAGCTAATAAGTTTCTCGAATAATTACTCAATGGATTCTTTGACGATCGCGATGTGATCCTTTAGGTAGTTCAGCCGGACGTCGTCGTTCAGTGCCTTCTCCATGGGTAGGTTGCCGTCATCGTAGTCACCAACTCCTGTACATGATCGAAGGAAGGCATATATTTTAGCTTCGATAATATATCATACACGTGACTACGTCGTATATGGATGGATAAGTATATGTTGCATCCAGCTCCTATCAATGTTTTACATCTGCATATTGCAGCGGTTTACCATTCTCGGTGATGTAAATGGGTGGGTTGCCGTATCTGTCCCTGATGACCATAAGGAGGTTCTTCAGGCCTTCTGGGTATTTACACAGCCAACCAGTGCCGGTCTGCAAAATCATTGTTAAAAACAACTCGCTATCATGCTATGCACTTGTTGATTCATAGACTGGGTAAAATTAGTCGGTATGAATTGCGTACGTCTTCACCAATACTATGACCATCAACGCCAATTGCTGGAACAAATTAAGGAAGAAAATATTCCAAAGCACAATCGTCAGTTCTGACATTAGTATCCATCCCCTTTTAAAAGAGGGGCCAAAATTGATACAAAACTTCTTACTCTCAAATTCAGCATAGGCGTCCTCCGTGTTGAGCGTCGGTGAGTAGAGCGGTGAGTAGTCCACGTGGCGCGAGAACCTGGAGGTGTAGTAGTTGAGTCCCAACATGTCGAAGCTCCCAATGAGCTTGTTCTTCTCTTCGGCCGTGAATTGCGGCAGCCGGTCCTGGATGAGCGCCCTCATAGTGAAGGGGTAGTCACCACGATACAAAGGCTCTAGAAACCTGGCATATATATGTGTTACAGGAACTCTTCAAAACTACGGGGTCGACCTATCAACAATATAACTATAGCGTTATATTATATTTTATTCCTCGTAATTAAGTTTGTTTTTATCTCACCATTGTTACTTTATATCGTTACTATTTTTTGTGTTAATTTTATATTTGAGACTGTTTTCTCTAATGGCAACAATGGATATTTTGCAAACAAGTAAGTATAAGGGTGTTTTGGTCTAAATATTTCATAATGGGGTGATGGATATTTTTTTGTTCCCTTTTTTGTCCTTAAAGTGGTAATTTCTACTACTTGAGAGGAAATGTGAGGCTCATTTCCTTGACTAAATATTTATGTAATAATATATTTGTGGCATTTGTCCATATATAAATCACATCTGGTCATGAAAGTTAATTGTGAACACTGAATGGTTATAAGTTTATAGGTACCATCCAAGGTTATAGTCGATGGATCTGTCTCGTGCCTGCGAATGAACATGGTGGTTCTTGTCGTAAGGTTCGTAGCCCATGGACACCAGCGCTATCCCTATCTGCCCCTCTTGATGATCCTGCAGGCATATATAAAGTTAAATATCGATATAAGCTACATCATTTCAATTTAATTTAGAGCAACTTGGCGGTAAATTTGATATTACATACGCCGTATACCAGGTAAAATAAACCAGTAGCAGTCGCCAAATAAAATCCATATCTCATGAACACAACCATCTCAACATTTTAGCAATTTCGATACATGTATATAGCTTGTAGAATTATATAGGTACCTGGTACTTTTTCATGTAGAGCCTAGCGGCCTCAGCATGGGCAAGGAGGAGGTGATGCCCGACTTTATATGGCTCAACGAGGGAATCGCCTGACGGAACAGCACATGGCCCCCCTGGTGAACACCGACCTGGGGCATGCTTGCCGATGCTGTAGGCGTTGCAGCAGAAGACGTATGGCTCGTTGAAGGTGAACCAGTGCTTGACCCGGTCACCAAAGTTCCTGAAGCACACCTCCGCGTAGTTCTTATAATCATTCCTGGTGAATTTGCAAATCAAAACAAAAATAATGGTTGCGTTATTTTATATCTCATGGCAATTAACATGATAAGAAAAAAATGATCGATAACATATATGAGATAATCATATTCAGATGCTTACACGATCCTCGGGCTTAAGAAGCTGCCGTACTCTTCCTCCAGAGCTTGAGGTATCTCCCAGTGGAACAGGGTCACGTATGGCTTTATGCCTAGCTTGCAAGAGATTAACTGTTTGTAATTATTTTGCGAAATATTTTTCTATAGGCTTGCTGAACAAACGAATCACCATTTTCTATTAGCTTGTTGATAAGGTTATTGTAGTAATTGATCCCCTCCTGGTTTATCCCACCTTGGAGCGTCCCCTCTGCAGGACAATTTTGTGTGTTAGTTTGAACTCGACATCTCTCATAGAGATAACTTAATAATTAATTTTGTCGTTTCTTTTTCTTCAGTGAAAGATGAAAATTATGATAGGTGTTTTGGGCAATTACTTGGAAGTATTCTAGGCCAACAAATTGAGAACCGGTAAGCATCCATTCCCATCGCCTTCAGCATTTTTACGTCCTCCTGTTACAGAGTGCAAGAGATCTGTAAAATTATATAGATGTAATTTCATTGGTCACTTGCGCTTTAATTAACTATGAAGTTGGAAGTTCCCATACGCGACTCGTCGAAATGAATACCTTTACACCTGCTCTACCAGTACAGAGATCAGGATGTGATGGGTCTGCATGTACTCAGCCTATTCCCTTTTCTTTTTTTGTGTACGTATAAATAATGAAAGTATCAATTTCTGGATAACATTTATAGCCATATAAAAACTGATTATATCTTCTTCAAGAAGGTCTCTGCTGTAAAGAAAAAAAGATAACGTGTTGATATCCCTGCCAGTGTTAGGGTTAGGCTACATCTGCTTTTAGTAGTGTTATGTACGGTTGTCCCCAACTAAGTTGTATGACATTTGAAGTACAACTGTTTCACCTTTCACAGATCATATGATATGTTTTTATTTGACCATTTGAAGTACTCCATGCGGAAATGCTGTGAACACTGAATACACAGCCATCTATTTTTCAGTTGTAATATGCCGTTTCCATTTCATTCTTCTTTTGTTTCTGGATATATATTTTATATGTATGTGTGCGTACCTACGTTCAGTTACTTTCTTTAAACATTTTTGTCCTACAAGGGGAAAGATACTGTGTGCTGAATTTTTTCTTGGGGTGCTAGCCAGTAGCATTAATAAATTACCTCATACATGTGGTACGAGTCCACTGCAACATCTCCATTGTGCCTGAACTTTATCTTCTCTGTACATATGACCATGGAGAAGACATGCGAACAGTTAGTCAGCAGACAATGTACATATATGGATAGTCTGCAGTGAATATAATCGAAAAATATAAAAAAAATTTATGGTGCGTATATATATTATAAAATTTGATCAAGATTATGCTTGAGTTACCTGGGTACGTATGGCAGTAGTGGTCCCAGGTGCTTGGCCCCTTGCCGCCTTCGTTCCAGCCACCTTCAATCTACAAGCACAAACCACGTACATTTTAGTTTTGCATGTACGTAACAAAGCTAAGTTACTAAATACACATCTTGGCTTATACGATATGTATCTCAATTGTGTCATTATATCCTCAACATACTTGGTACGACGAAGTTCCAGCCCCAAAAATGAAGCCGGGAGGGAAGCTCTTCTTGGTGACTACTTGCTTCGCGGGCTTCATCGCCTCGACTCCGAGGTCGCTGCTTATCCTAGCTGCCCTTGATCTAAGTCTCAGGGTATAGCCTCTCGCAGGTGAGAGACGCCATGACACCCTGTTAGGGCGCCCTTCCTTCCTGCCAAGTCCAGCATTGGCAGTGTGTGTAGTGGTGATGGCAGCGGTAGCTAAAAAGGCCATGGCGATCGATCGAGAACGGTGTGAGAGCTTCTTGTGTGCTTTGGTGATCTGGAATGGACAACAATTTATAGGCAAGCAAAATAGCCCGCGGGTTGTTGGGCGAGAGTTTTTCTTTCTTGTGTTTGGTTTGGTCAGGACTCAGGACTAGTAAGGAGTGCATGTGCAAGATGCATATGATGCGTGCATGGATGGGGACAGCAGTTAATGTGGCAAGTTGCTATTTGTTTAGCTTTGGACGTGTGGCCAGTGAGAAACGATAAGGCGCCGCTTATGTGTGTGTAATTGTGTTGTCAACTTTCTATGAAATTTGAGATGTACGTAGCACGTCTCTGTGGGCGGACATGGTCAGCAACACGCGTTAGTACCGTTTTCAAAAATTGATTGTTTTCCTGAATACTTGTCACTTGAAGATATGACTCTGTCCTCTCCTTATTGTTTCTTCAATGAGAAATAATATCCAGCATCAAGATAATATCACGCAAAACATTGCACCATCATGAAAATTCTGGATTGTGGTAGTGTATTGATGATATCCTCAAACCACTACTCTTGGCATGCCCAGCAAATCAACCCATTAAACTAGTTTAGAGTAGCAATTGTTAATCTTTGCACACGGTTTTTCTTTCTTTTCGTTTCCTTTTTGTGCACAAAAGGACGGAGCAGTTTTTTTATATTGTCAAGCTGGCATGTTCATTAATAGTTCTGATCAACTGCTCACAATTTTTTTCAAAGAAATACTGATCGTAACATATGATTAAGAACATGAAGATACGGGCTCCCTGCTCCAATCGCCATGCAACGTACTTTATTCCACCCTATATCCATTGGATCTCACAAACGATCGATATTATCTTGCTTTTCCCGAGGAGCTTGACTTTTGCAGAAAAATTAGTACTCCATAACTCCATAGTAGCTTCTGTTTTTGTGGGTAGAAAATTAGTAGTTGGGTGGATCCAGAACTCCATAACTTCGATCTCTTTGAACGAACAGAAATGGGCCATGTATACACCCATCAATTACTAAAGTAGTCATTGATCCATATGAATTGAATTCTACCAACGGATCTCTAGCTACTCAGGTAATTAAGTAACCCTGTCAGAATCAACAAACAACCATACTTTGCATCCTAGAAAAAAAAATAGTTTTATGGCACAGTTGGACGTTTTAAATGTCTCAATAACAAAATCATTGTTATGATGACTATGTTTTTCCCCCTCCAAGTATCAAACCACAGTCTTAATGTGGGACAAAAATAAAATTGAACTACTTGCTCGTATTTCCCATACCGAAAGTAAAGTGACTGTCCATGACTGACGAGGAGATCGACTTCAGCTCTAGCCACTTGTCCGTTTCGGTTGCCTCATAATTCATGGCACGGGTGGCAAAATGTTCACGAAGTTGTGAGCAATTCCTTGGTGGTTTGGTGGTTTTAGCAGTATCAATAAGGAGAAGGCGTCTATCTGTTGGCACTTGGCAGTGACGGTCCAACATGCACCGGCTACCGCCGGTGCAATACAGACTATCTAAATGCTAATAATCCCACGGTTAAAGATGTGCTTAGCGGTGGTGCCACCTAAAATTACTTGTTGGAAGGAGGACCGTAAAAGGACCACACGATTATGTTCGTGCTTCTTTCCTACAAAACTTGACATCGTTAGTAAAAGGACAAAACAATAAAGATATATTGCCTCTTTTACTTTCAAATAAACTTGTCGAACTACATATATTCTAATTGATCCATCTACATGTTGGTATGGAGAGATTCCATTGACCAGCTCTGGTTCACCCCACAAGTTCCAGAATGCGTTGGTAGCTAGGTTTACCAACGGGTTCAGAGTAGAAAAAAATTATCAATGTTCTCTGAAAACTTTCGAAATATGAGTTTTGTCAACCATTTACATCTTACAGAGTTTCTTCAAAGAGTATTTCTTGAATTCCAACTTTTTTCACAAAACTTTCATGACAGAATTCGGAGTGCAAGGAAAAACAGAGCTGGTTTGTTAGACTTCAAGACATAGTCTGGTCCGGTCAAGGAAACAAAACATCATGGCACATGGTCCTACTTGTGATATAGTATATGAAGATTTTGCATGTGCCAATTAATGCCAAAGAAGCACGCAGGAAACATATCCGTTCATGGATAGTATCACCGTGTCTTTAAAGTTGGCTTTAAGTAATATAAGTGGGCGAACGACAAAATGTAAATATGATTTACTCTCTGGTAAAAATATATACCGAAGTGATTGACAACATAGTTTGTTTTCGCATCAATCACAAATTGTTGATCTGAAAAGGGATTATGTTTCCCAAAATAAGTGTCATCTAAACTCATACAGTTTTTTTAAAAGTTAAGTGTCATTCTCGCTTCTCATTGCAGCTTTCTCTCTATCTCTCTCTTCCTTCACTGCTCATCATTTTTCAGCGCACTCTTTATTTTTTCATCTCTCCTTAAATTTCATGTCTGAGGCTAGAATGACACTTATTCCTGACAAAACGGGGAAATGTTTTGGATGATGCTCATTGATAAAATAATTAATACTAGAATTTATATGTTGTTGACTCATATAGAATGCACTCTGATGTGGTCCACCGTGGTAGATTTGAGTCTCGCGGTTGCAACAGGCGCGGAAGCTCCGTGCGCGCGCCAGTCGGTGAGGCAAGGGCGCGGCGTGCAGCCACGACGACGATGACCCGCTCGACGGAGTGGCATGGTCCCTGCGCCGGCGTGCCCTTGTCGGTGTCCATCGGCGATGTGCTCCAAAAGGTGTGTGTTCTTGATCACACTTTCAATCGTGTGCGCAATCACCTCCTTCTACATTCTAGAGACCCAATTATGCCATAACCATGAGTCAATAGTAGACCATTAGCACAAACTGTATGTCATTAGCAATAACAGTACATGATTAGCACTAATCTTGCATAATTAACAACAATAAAAATGAATTTAGGGCTAACCGTAGTGAATTTAGGTCCAACTCAGAGAGAGGGGAAGGAGCGGCGCCGCCAATGGTTAGGTTTTGAGATGTGAGGCTGGATCACAACATTTATACAATGCCAATGCTACCTGGGGCCACTCTGATCGTTTGGTGGGGCGCGATGCTGAAAATCAGGCTCTGGTTTCCAAAAAACGCAAGGCTGGGGTTGTGGGAGCGATATTCACGCGTGGTAGATCGCAGGTGGGGGTGTGGGATCGGATCGGAGGTGCAAAGCAACGACGAATTCCATCTGATCCGTAGGATGCATGATGCACGGGTGGATCGCAGGTTGGGGGTCCGGATTGGGGGTGCGCGAGTTGCAACCAACAACGGAATAAATCTCGGGCGTTTGATCGCACGTGTGTGGTGTAGATGCATTTCGCCGTTCGTTTGCAGCAGCGGCGTGCGGATGGTTTCGTCGTTCGTCGCGCGGGGGGTGCGAGGGTGAGGGTGTACGGACGACGGGACCTCTTTTATTAGATAGTAGAGATTAGTAGGCTTAACTGGTGTTCAGTTGAGAAATGGTGCAGGAAAAAAGAGCAGCCCATGGGCCAGGAAAAAACATACCGCACATGGGCCAGAGAAAATGTGCAGCGCATGGACCAATGCAAAACAAACTGGGTGGAGCCCAAACTGAGTTGAAATTGTAATTGGCCAAGCCCAAATTTGACTTATTGTTCTGGTCATCAACTCAAGTTCATGGAACCCAAAAGTGACCCATTTATCCAGGCCCTTCGCAGGTGGGCTGTGGCCGAGCAGCACGCCATGCTCACTTTCTACAAGGTTGAGAGCGATAGGGTCCAGATTGTTGAATTCATCACGGATGATCACAAATATGAGCTCATCATCTATGCATCCAATCGTGCTGGCGATTCATATAATAAGTATGTCACAGCAATCTTCAGATTCATTATGGTTATTAACCATGTTCAGAATGAACTTTTGCCAACCTCTATATATATTGACTATAGAAAACGGATAGCATGGTTTTATGTGCATGAATATGATGCGGACGACGTACGTACAGCTGTGTTGTGTTGTGCAGGAGGAAGGAAATAAGTTCACGCTGATGGCGTTGATCCTTTGCGCAAACGGAAGCAGATACGAAGCAGTGGAGCAAATCCCCCAAAAATGGCAAATCGGGAACGAAGGATGCGGGAGAAAAGCGAGGCCTCCGTCTCTCTCAAATTAAGCCATGCACCACCACAGCGCCACCCATCTCTCTCCTCCTCTCCTCTTGCCCTCCCTAGTGTGAGCGGGAGAGGAAGAGAGAGATCCGCGCCACGCCGCCGTCTAGGGAGATCGACAGATCGCCGGCCGGCCGCGCGACGTACGCCGTCGTCCGGCCGTACGTCGTCGACGATGGGCAACTGCTGCGTGGCCCGGCCGTCTGCAGGCAAGCGCCGCGGCGGCGGTGGCGCCGGCGCCGGCGCCGGAGCCGGGCACCGCGGTGGCCGCCTCGGCGGCGCCAACATGCGGTCGTGCTCGGCCATCTCCTCGCTCTCCGATGCGACGCGCAACGGCGCGTGGGGCCCCGTGACGGTGCTGACGAAGGGCCTGGCCCCCGATCAGGCCACCGCCGACGAGCTTCTCCGGCGGTACGCGCTCGGCGAGGAGCTGGGCCGCGGCGAGTTCGGCGTGACGCGGCGGTTTGCACGGACTCCGCCACGGGTGAGGCGCTGGCGTGCAAGTCCATCGGCAAGCGGAAGCTGCGCAGCAACGTGGACGTGGAGGACGTGCGGCGCGAGGTGGCCATCATGCGGTCGCTCCCGGCCCACGCCAACGTCGTGCGCCTCCGCGAGGCGTTCGAGGACGCCGACGCCGTGCACCTCGTCATGGAGGTCTGCGAGGGCGGCGAGCTCTTCGACCGCATCGTGTCCAGGGGGCACTACACCGAGCGCGCCGCCGCGGGCGTCATGCGAACCATCATGGAGGTCGTGCAGGTTCGTTTCGTTTCGTTTTTTTTTTTTCGTGTCACCGCCAAAACAGACTAC